>CM020620.1:22917475-23347897 GCA_009829735.1 Pyropia yezoensis
GTAGGGTCACGGCACCAACGATGGGAAGTACCCCACCATTGATGTCAATCATATGGTCAGCTTTGGACCTCCAGCGTTGGAGCTTCAACTTCTTTGGTAATAGCGACTTGCGTATCAAGGAGGCTCCTGACTGTAGCAATATGGGTTGTCCGATTGTGACCCTAATATTAGGGGGCTACTTCTAACCCTTAACTTTCAATTTGATAGTTCGTACTGGTCACGGTATCTATAAGTTACGTATGACCAGAGGGACTTGCATCTTGGGTGAGGGTAGTTAGTAGTGTCTCCGAGGGTTATAACGAGGGGGCCGGTGGCGAATCCACCGCCGGCCAAGGTAGAACAACAAACCCCTCCCATTTGGGCTCCCATCTTGGTCCCGTGGCTTGCGCTCCAAGGACAGCAACCTTGGCCTCCCGGTGACGTTGGTGCCGATCCCCCTTGGTGAGTGTTCCCTGAGAGTGGACGTGCGACGGATTCCTATTGTGCTACATTGGTGGAGCAGCAGGGGACGGGTTTCCGTCACCCTTGTGGTGACGCCGTCTTCGGCCCTGGCACACGGATAGGGATCCGGTCCTTTTCTTGTACTCGTGGTGTTGCGACCTGATCGATTTGTGTTGAGCTTTTACCTGTGACTGTGACCTACTGTTACTCTCCCCAATCTACCCCCTCGCTCTCTTATTCGTGGTGATCGTTACGTCGGTTGACTGATTGTGACTATGTCTACCCAAGAGACGGGGAACGTTCAAGATGACGGATCGGCGTCGACGCCGACTCCGGAGGTGACTACGGGAACCGGGATCGGGAACCCGATCGATAACATTGAGACGCCAATGCTTTCCGGTGCCGGATCGACGTTTGGCACGGCTCGGACGGCAGGAGGCGGGGGCCCGCCTCAACTGTCGTCGACCGACCTCACTCCGCCGCCTCCTTCACCAGGGGATTCCCTGATGGCATCATTGGCCCGCATCGAGGCCCGGTTTTCCGGGCTCGACGCCCGTCAAGATCGGACGGAGGACGCAATGGCAGTGTTGATGTCAACACGCCACACGACGGGACCCCGTCGTGTTCCTCCTACACCGGTACGGTTCGAACCGGCCGGACTACTTTCGGAGTCCACCAGGGTCAACCCCGGTGTTGCTACTCCTGGACAACCCCCGGACACAATGGGGTATGGGTCCGACTCGTCGGCAGAGTTGGAACGGAGTCACACGGAGCGATACGCTCGGAGCACCCGAAGCGGACTCCGCGGACACGACCCGGCGGATACGTACGCCGGGGGAGAGTCGGTTATTGGGGGAGGGGGTACCCTCTCGCAGTACCCCCACGACGAAGGAGGCCAGGCAACTCGGGTTCCCGAGGTGCCGACGCCTGAAGTACCATCTTCAGTGGTGGAAGCTATGACCGCGCAGGTAACTGCGAGCCTACTGAAGCGGATGGAGTCCGATGAGTTTGCTCATCAACTGGCTAAGCGACTGGATATCCAGGACGCTGACACGGAGATCGTCAACGAGGTCTTCCGGTCGGTTCTTACTCCGGAACGTTATCGTTTGGAGGACCGCTCTACCACCGTATCGGAATCGATGCGTAATACGTCGCATCGGGCGATCCGCTCTATGCAGACCCTTATGAAGGGAGTCCCTATGTTCGGGGGGCCGAACGGACGCCCGTTGGCAGTCATCGGCTTCTTGACTAGCTTCAAGGCAGCCGCAGACAAGGCGCTCGTTAACGAGGGGCTGGCCCTGGAGATCCTCCCGTTCTTTGTTGATGAACGGGTGCGAGGCATTCTTCGCCAGGCATCCCCGATGCCGGGAATGAGGGTCGCGGCCACCCCCATGGATTACCGTGGGATATTGAAGGAGCTGCTGAGCAGCTACCTCAGTGAGGACAAGTGCGAGGACCACTATCGGCCCTTCGCACTGCCACCGCCCAGTCCTGGGAGGATGAGGAGATGTTTGGACGCCGGATCCAAGAGCTCGACTACGAGCTGGGGAAGCTCCTCGGAGAAGGGGAGCTACGGGCCATCCTGTTCGCAGGAGTACCCAACTACGTGCGGATATCCGCACGGGGCGCCAACACGGCACGGACGAACTTCAGTCGACTGATGCACATGTGCAAGTCCCTAGGGGACGCCTACCGGGTGCTACACCCGGAATGTGCCTTGGCCCCGAAGCCCAAGGGTGAGGGAGGCAAGCCCAGTCTTACCCCGGTACCGAGGCAAGAGAAGGTGGAACGTAAGGCCGCACCAGTACTGGTGGCGACCGAACATACCCCGACGGGTGAGGGTGACCCTCTGGTCGACCAACAGGGCCACCTGTTGCTACCGGCGACGCCGGTGATTGATGAACATGGTACGGTAGCGTACATCGCCCCGGCTGGAACCCAGTTCCAGGTCAACGAAGGAACGAGACGGCGCGTCCCGTATGTGCGGACTACGGGGTACTCCCCGGTGACGGGTAACCCTCACCAACCCTTGCCAACATGGGCGGTGCGCACGGAGGCACCCCCGCAGATTGCGGGCCGACCCAACCGGTTGGGGGAGTCCATGTTCCGGTTGACCCAAGGACCCAAGGCCTACC
Source organism: Pyropia yezoensis (assembly GCA_009829735.1). Taxonomy (NCBI): domain Eukaryota; phylum Rhodophyta; class Bangiophyceae; order Bangiales; family Bangiaceae; genus Pyropia; species Pyropia yezoensis. The sequence goes on from CM020620.1 coordinate 22,920,052, forward strand.
AGGGAGCAGGCACTCGGGCGCCCGAGGGAGGCAACCGTAGCTACGGGGCTACCCCGATGCGACCTCAAGGGGGGACCGGCACGTCCGGATGTATGTTGTGTGGGGATCCCCAGCACTGGGTGTCTTCCTGCCCACTCATCCCCGAGGAGTCTCGGCGGGCAGCGGCGCAACGCAAGGCATCCACCGGGGGGTATCCCGCCCGAGCACCCGGACCCGCACCGGGTAGGCAGCCAGCTCCAGGTGGAGTACTGGCCGTCGAGGGGGCACCTCCTCAGCCGGATGTCCCGGCGGACAGCACCCTACCAAGGGCGGGAAACGAGTAAGAGGAAGGATGACCGGGGGGCGCTGGGGTTACCCAAGCAAGCCACCCCGGAGTACCGCGGGGAAAGCCCCACGGAGAGCGCGGTTGAGCCGACGCCGCATCAACCCCCGGGTACACCTTCCGGCCCCGACGACACGGCGTCAGGGGATTGATGACCAACCTCCAAGTTTGGGAGGAGAGGACGGGAAGCCCCGTCACGTTGAACCAGACAAGGGCCCTGTTCAGGATGCCCGAGCTACACCGGATATCGGTGTAGGACATGTGTTGTTTACCTTGGAGAACTTCAAGGTATCAGCCACACTGGGGGTTGACCCCCAGTCGACACGATCGTACTACCCTGTACTGGATACAGGGGCTGGACCCAACCTTATCCGGAAGGATACCCTCCCGGACAAGTGGCTTCCACGAGTCAGAGTGACTCGGGGACCCACCATCAAGGACGCGAATGGTCGACTCATTCGTACGACCGCAGCGATGTCGCTGCAGGTTACCATCGGGGATCTCACCACGGAAGTTGACTTCCTGGTATGTGAAACGCTATCGGTGCCCTGCATACTGGGGTGCACCTTCATCAACGTTCACGTTGATGCAATCCGGCCAGGCCGGAGGACCGTCGAGCTTCAAGAAGCCGACGGGACGAAGCGAGGACACACGGCTATCGTCAGGGACCTGACGCTACAAGGAAGCCACGTTAACGTGGCTGAGGTGTACGCAAGCGTCGAGCCGAAGACACTTCGGTTGGCCAAGCGAACTCGCTTTGAGCCGTTGTCGGAGACAGTCCTCCCGGTTAACTGCGACCTCGCAGGCATCTGCAGAGTCCAGTCCAACCTACGGACGTACAAGCGCCATGGGTTGACCATGGCCAACGGTCTCATAGACCTCCCAGCAGGAGGGTCGTCCCTCCTAGTGATGGCGAACTACCGCCGTAAGGCAGTCACCCTCCCGAAGGGAACTATCCTCGGGATTGCCGAACTCTACGAAGGAGATATCCTTACCCCTGATAAGGAAGGTCAAGTGGAACCACTTGAAGTACTGGCGGTCGCCGAGACCACCGAGCGACAGCAACCCGATGACGGGAAGCCTAACCCATCGGCGGCTCCGGCGGACCTGCCGCCAAAGGACCAAGAGGCCTTGAAGGCACTGGCCGAGGCTGACCTCGACCACCTTCCCCCTTCGGTAGCCGAAGGGGTACGACGGATGCTAAGAAAGCATGACGTTATGTGGACAGGCGGGGCCTTGGGGACCATTGGGGCAACCCAACATCGTATAGACCTGGTACCAGGCGCACGACCCGCCCGCTCACAACCGCACCGAGCGGGACCTATGCAACGAGAGATCGTTGATGGAGAAGTGAAGAGGATGAGTGAAGCTAAGGTGATCCGACCTTCGATGTCGGAATGGGGTGCCCCAGTCGTTATTGTGCCGAAGAAGGATCAAACCCCTCGGTTTTGCATCGATTATCGACGCCTCAACTTGGTTACCAAGAAGGACTCATACCCTTTACCAAGGATGGATGAATGCATCGACTCCCTGGGGGAGGCTACGGTGTTTACCACCATCGACTGCAATGCCGGATACTGGCAGATCCCGGTGGCGGACGAGGATATCCCCAAGACGGCATTCGTCTGTCACAGTGGAGTGTACGAGTTCCTAAGGATGCCCTTCGGATTGTCCAACGCCCCCGCTACATTCCAGCGGGCTATCGACATCATACTGTCTGGGGTGAAGTGGCGTAACTGCCTAGTGTACCTCGATGACGTCATCGTCTTCTCACGTAACATGGATGACCATGTACAACATGTTGACGAGGTACTCACCCTCTTGAGGAACGCCGGGGTAACCCTGCGTCTGAAGAAGTGCGCCTTCTTCCAACAGACGGTCGAATATCTGGGCCACCAGATAACCCCTGGTAAACTAGGGGTACTCGAAGCCAATACCTGGGCACTCCGGGATGCCCGGTTCCCTAACACCCAGACGCAGCTCAAGAGCTTCCTGGGAATGTGCAATGTATACCGACGGTTCGTCAAGGACTTCGCTCGGATAGCTAAACCGTTAACGGTTCTTACGAGCAGTACCTTACCCAAGGTACTCCAACCCCCTTCGCCTAGCGAAGAGGAGGCATTCGAGTCGCTGAAGCGAGCCCTACTAGCCCCACCCGTCCTTGCGTTACCGCATAGACGGGGTACCTTCGTCATCGATGTCGATGCGTGTGATACACAAGTGGGATGCACCCTGTTACAGGGAGAGACGTTGATCGGTACCGATAACGTTATCCCGGACCTACGTCCGGTAGGGTACTTCAGCCGGACACTCAACCCGGCTGAGCGGAACTATAGTGCCACCGAGCGTGAATGCCTCGGAGTTATATGGGCAGTCCAACTGCTCCGTCCATACCTGGAGGGCTCCAGGTTCATCGTGAGGTCCGACCACGAACCCCTACGATGGCTCCTCAACCTTGGTGACAAGGATTCCGATAGCCATGGGAGGCTAGCCCGATGGAGGCTGAAGATGGCCGAGCACGACTACCGCACGGTGTATAAGGCTGGGTCAACCCACCACCTCGGAGACGCGTTGTCTCGACTCGACACCCCGAGCGGGGATACCCGCCCGGTGGACGAGGACATCCCGGTAGTACCGGTGTGCATGGTGGGTAATGCTACCCAGGGTATGGCTGACCATACCATGGCACACCTTGCGTGCCCATTGACCCTCGCGGACTTCCGCGAGGCACAGGCCAACGACGATGACTGTAGACGTCATCGTGCTAACCTCCTGGCCGGTACGGCCGGCATCTTCTCCGAGAACGAAGACGGACTCATATACCGGCGGGCACCCGCCGATGGACGACATCAAGTCGTGGTTCCCGTGTCCTTACGGCAAGCCGTCATGGAACGAGAACATGAGAACCCTACAGCCGGACACCCGGGGGGTTCACGTATGTTCGCAGCAATGCGAAGGTTCTTCTACTGGCCAGCAATGGCCGTCGACGTGGTCGACCACGTAAGGGGATGCCACCCCTGTGCGCGTAACCGCATGAGTCTACATAGGCAGGCGTCTGCCATGAAGCTATTCCCACCCGATGGGCCCAACGAGCAAGTCGCTATCGACATACTCGGGCCACTTCCGGTAACGGAAGAAGGGAACAGGTACATCCTGGTCATGTCTGACCGATTCACCAAGCTGTCACGAGCGGCAGCCATCCCGAATGATACGGCATACACGATTATGAACGCAGTGGTTCACCACTGGATCAGTGCATACGGAGTCATGAAGCAACTCCTCTCCGATAACGGAGCAAACCTTACGTCGGCATTCTGCACTAAGGTCCTGGGCATGTTCGGTATCGAACCACGTCGGGCATCCGACTACCACCCGCAGTCCAACGGGCAGGTGGAGCGGTTCAACCGCACCATCGTCAAGATGCTACAGTGCTACGTGGCAGAGCACACGAACACTTGGGACAGGCTTCTGTCCGTACTCACCCTGGCATACAATGCCAGGCCACATAGGAGTACCAACATCGCCCCACTGGAATGGGTCATGCCACTAGGCGTCGGTAACCTGACGCTGCCACCCGGCAGGTGCACTCGGTATGATACACCGAAGGGCCGACCCGCCGAACGCATCCACCTAGCTTGGTTGGCCAAGCTATCGTGGATGATTCCTAAGCTCAAGGGTGCCCTTGACAGAACACAACTTCGATACAAGAAGAACTTCGACGCCCGACTACGGGTACGCAACGCAACCCTGGTAACAGGTGACTGGGTCTATATCAGACACCAGAAGTTCCGAGGGAACAAGCTTATGCAACCGGTCAAGGGACCGTACCAGATCCTCCACAGAGATGACCACTCTGTTATCTTACACTCCGATACGGAGATCCAACGCATCAGTATGAATGATGTCACACCTGCTCCGAAGCCGGAACAGCCTCAGCCGGTACCGGCTGGGTTGCTACATGAAGCTCTTACAACCCACCGGTCGGATGACCCGGTGGGACCGGATGGGATTCCATACCAAGTAGAGAGCGTGGTCGGACACACCGACCCGGACATACCAGGACCCTGGTACGTCAAGGTTATGTGGGTCGGATACGACTCACCCACCTGGGAACAGGCGGCAAATATACCCCGCCAACTACTCATGCCTTACATGAGGCGACGACGCCTACTGTAACAACCCAACCGACACCGACTTCGGCTGTTGGGGGGTGAGGCTTATACCTACTAAGTAGGGTGTGACATGGTTAAGGCAGACTTAGGTTTCTAAGTCAAATCAGACTTAGGTTTCTAAGTCGAACCAAGCTTAGGTAACTAAGTAGAGCTAAGCTTAGGTAACTAAGTAAAACCTGAACCTTAATAAGTTAACTTAAAGGTAAAGGCTAACCTCGATAATATCGAAGTAACTAGGGGGCTTACACGGGAGGATGACCTCCCAAAGCCAAGACACAAAGTGAGGGAGGATAACCTCCCCAAGCATGAACCAACCGGAAGAAGTTGGACGGGAGGCAAGGCACCACTGAGCCAGAAGGGGTACTCCCCAGGGCAGCAAACAGAGGCAAGCAATGCCCCCAGCGGGGGATGAGTTTATACTCACTACTACCCGGCTACCATAAGGGTTGCCGGGACCCTCTCCCTCACAAACAAATAGCACTCCTCAGTGGGTAGACCCACTGCCCGAGGGAGGCCACTCACGCGTAAGCGCGTATACCTCCGTGCTCCACCGGTCGGCAATGTCACGACGGTCGACCACCCGAGTTACCTCGGTGCATAGCTGGACGAGGGTGCTGCGGCCAGCCTCCACGTCCTCCAGAGCTTTCTGGAGGCGGTCCAGCACGCCACCAAAGCAACGCGCTGACCCAACCAGCGCAGCACCTGGGGGGATATCCCCCCAGCTAACAGAGAGACCCCCACGCATTGCGCGGGTAACAAGGGCGTCAACGCCTTCATACCAGAGACGGGGACCCCCGTCATGTAGGACAGGGGCGGGAGGTGACACTGGCGCAGCCAGAGGAGCCACAGGAGCCGACACGGCTACCACCGGAGCCGGTGGCACCTGATACGAGGCCCGGTAGGACCCTACCGAAGGGGCTCCACCGTAACCACGGCGGTACTCCGCCCGACGACGGGACACCTCACGCTCCCCACCCGCAGAGCCCCACTCTCGGGGACGACGGCCAACCGCCGCAGGCATCGGGTTACCGAACCACGGAGCAAGGACCTGAAGAGGGTCATGGATAACCATGGGAATACCCAGGTCAGGAACGGCCTCGGTGGACGCCCACCCATGGCAACTAGGCTCACCCGGCTGAGTACGCCGGACACGCAACGAGTGACGAGGCAAGGGGGAAGCCCCAGCCTGCGGGTCCCGGTACGGGGGAAGGGCCAACACCCCAGCCCAGTTCACGGCATCGTGAACAGCCAGCAGGGCTTCGAACTCCCGGGCCAACCCGGTCTTGGCAGCTATCAGATCCACGCCCAACTGCGCGATGTGCCGACGGACACCCGTCGGAAGATGAAACAGACGACCCTGCCGGCGGACGGACAGCAAGAAGGATGAAGCCTGCCCGAGGGTAACCTCAAGGGTGAAGGTACCCTGCAACGGGTGGACCGGCCGGGAGGCCAACACACTCCCGAAGTATCGGAGGCAGGAGCCGGTGTCAAACCGGAAAGCAGGGGCGGGTTCCCACCCCTCCTGCCATAGCGGCGGGCGCACGGGAGTGTATACCGGAGCACGACCGTTGCCGGTCTGCAACGCACACGTTATATCCGTGCGGAACGCATCGGCCATGACACCATGGTTACGTCGCCAACTCGACGCCGACTTCAACACCGCCATGGGCGGGTAGGGAGCCGTCAACGACAGATACGGGGGTACCCCCGGGTAGTAGTCAAAGTCGGGATACCGACCGGTACGGCTCACCGTCTCCCCAAACGCAACCGGCTCCGCCGCCGCCGCAATCCCCCGAGCACTAGCCGGGTAGTCAATCTCCCGCGGCAACGCGGGGGCAATCAAGTCGCAGACCCCGAAGTTGGGGTCGAGGTAGACCTCACCCCGTCCCACCCGGGTGCGCCAGAGCTGCGCATGCCGGTCGTCCGGCTGACTCAGGATCCAATGGTGTTCCACCCGGACCGCGTTCGGCTGGTTGACCAGCCGCACCAACTCCCGCTCCCAGCACGGGTCCACCTTGACGCGCCGGGAGGATTCTCCACGGGGATGCACCAGGTGGAAGTCCACCCGCATACGCCCATCGGACTCCATCGACTCTTGCACCGTGAGGCCTCGAACCCGAGCCACCAAGTCGGACACCGACATGGCGGGTTGACCCGCCGCCACGGCGACGCCGCCACCCAACGGGGCAACCCGGGCAGGACCAGGAAGAATCGGGGGCGCCGGGGGACGCACCACCGGCAGAGGGGCCGACGTCGGAGATGGACGAGGCCGAGGAGGAAGAAGAAGGGCGGGCGCCCGCCCGGAGTAACTCCCGGTGTCAACCGCCATGGGAGAAGGAGCGTCTTGACCGCTCGACGCCCGCGGCACCGCAGGTACGGCACCGGCGCCGGCACCACCCGTCGGCGTAGCCCCCGCCTCGGACGGGGAAGGCACTTGGACAGCCTCCGGAGCCGGAGCCCCGGCCGTGCGGACACCCGCACCGTCTTGACCCGCCGCACCGGGTGTCTCACCGCCACCACCACCCGCGTCAACGTCGGGACCGCCTCGAGGAGTCACCGCCCGGACACCCGGACCACCTTGACCAGCCGGAGTCGGCTGCGGGTCGCGACCTCCGCCGCAGGGCGGACCATTTTGAGGTACCTGCGGTGAGCCGGCATCGGCACCAGGCCCCATCCGGGCAGCCGGCAGAGAGGGGGTAGAAGCCGCCACGCGCGGTTGACCGCCGGGTTGACCTCCGGCCGACGGCACCGTCGTGCCGCTGCACACGGACGACAGTCCTCCGGCCGACAGACGGACGGACACCGCAGGCCCGTCGTCGTCAGACGAGCTCACCCCGTAACGCGCGGCGTCGGGACCGACAGGCGCGTCGTCCTCCATCTCCTCCCCGATCAGGAGGTCTTCCTCCTCTTCAAGCACCTGGGGATAGGACATGATAACGGGTGCGGAGTCCCCCGCGCCCACAAGCCGTCGACGGCTACAACCCGGTACGGTGGGATAACCGGGACGAGCCAGGGAAGCGCGGACACCCGCGCTTATGACCACAAACGGCCACGAGAAGCGCCGCAGGCACGCGGGTCGACCCGCGCCCCACGGGGCTACGACCGCGCTCCACCCAGGCACCTGGGCGGGACGGGGCCACACCCACACACGGGGTAAGCAAGGGGGGTCACCCCCAACCGCCCCCACGCAACGCGGGCAGCCCCCGCCCCCCACTCAATCGTCCACAAGAGAGGGGCCCCCTACCACCAGGCACCTGGTGGCGGATCCGCTTGCACCACCCCTCGGAAAGGGGGGGCGTGAACAGCAACCCGCATCGGGAATTTAACGGTCCGGAAAACGGATCGTGTGTGTGTACCACGCAAAGGGGGGCACCCCCCTGAGACAACCTCGAAAAGGGGTGTCTGTCGCGACGGGGCGCAAAGCCCCACCCGACGGGTAAACGGTCACGCGACCCACTTACATTCGGTACCCCGAATGCAACTCGACCCGAGGACGGGCCGAATCTAAGGGGGGGATATGTAGCAATATGGTTGTCCGTATTGTGACCCTAATATTAGGGGGGCTACTTCTAACCCTTAACTTTCAATTTGATAGTTCGTACTGGTCACGGTATCTATAAGTTACGTATGACCAGAGGGACTTGCATCTTGGGGTGGAGGGTAGTTAGTAGTGTCTCCGAGGGTTTATAACGAGGGGGCCGGTGGCGAATCCACCGCCGGCCAAGGTAGAACAACAAACCCCTCCCATTTGGGCTCCCATCTTGGTCCCGTGGCTTGCGCTCCAAGGACAGCAACCTTGGCCTCCCGGTGACGTTGGTGCCGATCCCCCTTGGTGAGTGTTCCCTGAGAGTGGACGTGCGACGGATTCCTATTGTGCTACACTGACCCGGTATCAAGTACGATACGGGTACAGCATGCACGGCCGGGGGCAAGTTGCACCCGTCCAGCCACCTGGAAGTTCTCACCCGTCAGCACCGCGATGACCCGACGTGGGTTTACGTTCTTGGGGAGTCCTACCCGAGGTGGGCGGACTCCCTTAGGTCGCCGCAGTATCCGGCACGGTTGGTTCGTCCTCCTGGCCCACTTGGCCGAGGCTGCCGTTGTGAGCTTCGGACGACCAGCCCCAACGGTCATTCGTTTCCCGCCGACTTGGCGTCCGAATCTGAGGGCGGGGAGGAAGACGACGAGTCCGAGGACGACGTGTCCGCCTCCTCCGCCGAGGGTGTGGCGACCGCAACGACCGGTCGAGACCCACCCTCGCGGCGTGAACGTACTTCGTTCGTAGCCGACTTTTTACTCGCATTCCTAACAAGTTGTTGGATGCGTTTACTCAACTTGGGGCAATCATATGCCCAGTGACCATCGGAGTTGCAGTTCCAACACCGATGGTCCGTTCCGGGAGGGGTCTTCCCAACTGGGGAAGACGAAGGGATACCCTGGGAAGTTCCCACGGCAGCTACTACCCTCTCCTTGCGGATTCGGCGTGCCTCTCTCAACTCTCTGGCCTGGCGCGCCTCCTCCCGTTCCTTGGCCAACTCGGCCTGACGCTCCTGGCGTTGTTCCTCCCGCAACTTGCGGTAGGCCTCGCCTCTGCGATAGGCGAACCTGGCCAACTCGGTCAGGGTCGCCCGGGCAGTGTTATGCTCCCGGGTCTCCATCCGGACTGACCAATGGAGTCCCTCCACAAACCGACTCTTCACCACAGCTTGTGGATGAAGAAACCCACAAAGATTGTTGAGCTTACGGACTCGCTCCGCAAAGGACAACTCGTCCTCCGCCTTTTCCTGATGGGCTTGCGTGAACTCCTCGACTTGAGAAGCCAACGCTGCCTCATCAACCATGGCTCTCAACAACCAGTTGACGAGCTCCAAATAGGACGTCACCTCCCCAGCGCCTCCACTTGAGGAGCTGGGCATGACGGACATAAGTTCTGTCCGCAGGTCGCCCTTTGTAAACTCCTGTAGCATGTAAAAAGCCATGCCTTCACTTATGGCATTGTCGTCACAGGCTTTTGTGAAACGACGTAGGAGCTCAAAGACACGGAGGGGGGGAGTTCCATCCCACTCCGCTTTGTGCCCAAAAGAGTGAAGTGCATTCTTCTTGGCACGGCCCATGGCTCGGGCCTGGTCAGGACCATACGCCACCGACTTGTTGTGGAGGGCGTAGGTCTCACAGTCAAAGATCCTCTGGTAGACCGGGTTGGCTACCTGGATCTTAGGCGGCACCTCACGTTGATGGAACAGCCGCTGTGGCACTGGGGTAAGTTGACTCTCAGTGCCTGTAGTCCGGCGCGGCGCGCTTGGTGTAGCCGCCGGCGTTTCCGGGGGGAACTCCCCCGTGAAGGGCGTACGCCCCACCGAGTATGGTGTGGCTCCCTCGTTGGGAGTCACAGGTGTCGCCCCCAGTTCGGGGCGACCAGAGATAGGCGTAAGGGGGGATTCCCCCTGCGCCTGCGGGCTCGAAAGCCCCAATCCGGTTTGGACATTAAGGCCATCTGGCAAACTCGCCACAATCTGATTCAGAATAGTATTCGTCATCGTGACCACCAGGTCCTGCAAAGTCTGCCGCAACACATTGGTCGCCTCCCGACGGACAGTTTCCGCGAGGAGTGGATTGACGACTCCAGTTGAGTCTCGGTCCGCCTCCGGGAGTCCACCTGAGGGGTAACCACGTTCCTCAGAGGTCTCAACCGGGGGCATGGGCGCGAGCCCATCGCCGACCAACGGAGGTCCACCGACCTCCGAAAGCCTAGTTGGCGACGACTCCAAGCCAAAGTTGGCTCCAACCCGAGTGGAACCCGCGGGGACAGTCCTCACCCCTTGGAACGTTCCCGTTGAGTATACCACACGGTGGCCAGGCCTCGGCCCACCCACATCAGAAGTGTCACCCGAGTGAACTCCCGACTGAGTCGGGGTGGCCTGTTGCCCGCCCGTACTTCCAGTCCTGCTGGCTTGAGGGACCTCTAGTCCCTCTGCGACCCCAGGTAAACCCACCTGTGTCTCACCAGTATTCAAAGGCACTGAAGTACGTGCGTCACCCGTGTACTCCCCGGACGACGGGGGGTCCGAACTAGCCATGTTGGCTGACGATCCGTATGACACGGTCCAAGACCACCGTTCCTCTGAGACAGAGGGCCCCCTACACCCGGGTGCACCCGGAGGTAAAGTTTACCTCTGTTCCCTGCTGCTCCACCAAATGTGGCAAAAACCACTAGCACACACGCACCCAAGTTGGGGCGGTGTGCTAGGGCTGCCTCCCGTGTCGGGGGAACCGGAAGAAGTGCAAGTCGCACACACTCTGTCCCTGTTGTGGGGCAAACCCCCCACGGACAAACAAGAGGATGGTGTGTGGTCCAACGGTTTCTTGGTCGGGACGGGGACGCAGGGCCAAGCCCCGCTGTCCCTCCCCTTATCCCCCCAGGGTCCACTCAGAATCTCGCCACTCAGAATCTCCCACCCCAGCACCTGCCCACCGGGCCGCACGAAAATTCAAGACGATAAATGCAGAAAACCCTCAAATCCAAGTTGGATTTACTACTAAGCTAACTATCCCAAACTTAGGGAATATGAACCCAAATGCAGGGGGAGGAACGGATCAGGCTAGTGGCCTGCCGCCCCTTGCATGGCACGTGTTGCCCCCCTACCTGGGGGTCAATACTGCCACAAGGGCCTTCTAAGAGACCCGCGAGGGTGTATGAACGGTGCGACCGAGGGCGAGGGCAGAGAGAGGAGGGGGAGGAGGATGAACGATCGAACCCGAGACCCCAAACAAAGACCACTTTACCTTCGACTACCTGCCCACCGTCGTCAAGTTCACCCCCACTGCACACCCCCACACCCTCGACACCCTTCTTCTTCCCTGGACCCTCCACCGCTCCCCCAAGAGTACGCGACCGTCGCCCTTAGCGTGTGCTGTGTGGAGTGGGCGCGGGGTCGGGGCGTGCGTGTTTGCGCAAGTGTGCGCGTGCCTACCCGCCGACTGACCCTGCAGGATGCCTGGCGCAAGATACCTCGGACCCGCTCATCAACAAAGAACGGGAGGGTGTCCGGGGCCAGTCCCTCGTTATCGAGTGACTTGCCCGCGGCTGCCTTGAAGCTGATCAAGAAGCCGATGGCTGCCAGCGGGCGTCCGTTTGGCCCTCCGAACATTGGAACTCCCTTCATTAGGGTCTGCATAGATCGGATAGCCCGATGTGAGGTATTACGCATCGATTTAGATACGAGGGTGGTACGGTCCTCCAAACGGTAACGTTCCGGAGTCAGCACTGACCGAAAAACTTCGTTGACAATCTCCGTATCAGCGTCCTTGTTATCCAGTCGCTTGGCCAGTTGGTGAGTAAACTCATCCGACTCCATGCGCTTCAATAGACTCGCAGTAACCTGCGCGGTCATGGCCTGAACTAGTGAGGCTGGTACTTCTTGCATGGTCGCCTCGGATTCCCGAGTAGCTGGCCTTCCTCCCTTTTGAGGATACAGGGAAGGGGTACCTTCTCCTCCGATGGCGGATTCTACTCCGGCGTAAGTGTCCGCCGGGCTGTACCTGCGGAGTCCGCTCCGGGTACTCTGTGAATAGCGCTCCGTGTGGCTCCGTTCCAACTCGGCCGACGAGTCGGATTCAAAACCTGCCCCGTCCGGGGCTTGCCGAATATAGGCTGCGCCGTGGTCAACCCCGGTAGATCCTGGAGAAAATCCGGGCGGTCCGAACCGCACCGGTGTGGGTCGAATACGACGGGGTCCCGTCGTATGGCGTGCTGACATCAACACCGCGATCGCGTCCTCCGTTCGCTCTTGACGGGCGTCGAGTCCGAAAAACCGGGCCGTGCCGTCCCCCATGTACATAGCGGCCGCCGCGCCCCGGCTTGGTGCGCGCCGCTCCCACAGCCACCCCACCATGTCCGAGGGCAGGTCGGGCGGGTGCGTGGAGCAGCCCGAAGCGATGCTTTGGGAGCGTGCTGACTCGTTTTTGTGACAATTACTAAGAAAAAATCCGAGGCTAGGGTGTTTTCGCGAACGCGCTTTCAATTCTCGACTTTCGAGTCAAGGCCGCGCCACATACACGTCTCGAGTTGTTGACGGGACAGACGGTGGTGCGCGGTAGGGGGCAACACGGGGATACACTCCACTCCGCCTCGAGAGAATAGTGCTCCGCATCGAGACTTTTCCACTCCGGGTACGCCCAGAGAGGGCTCTGGGGCATGCAGCCTGCGGCTGTGAGCCGGCACTCCGCATCGAGACTGGCCCGTGGACCTATAGGAAGCGTGCAATCGGCATGGGTCGGCCTCGCTCTCGCCCAATTTGAGGCTGGCAATCACTCCGCTGCCGTGGCCTGAACCGCATATTCACGCCACCGTCGCGCGCAGGATGATATCCCAGGCGCCCCAGATTGGGGCGGGGGTGTGCCACGTTCCATGCTTTCCACATTTTTTATTCAGGTGCAATACCAAATATTTGACGTGAAAACTGTGGACCGCCCCGCATCGCGCCCCGCCGGCCGCGCGTCCCCGCGCCGCTCGCCAACTGGGCGCGCCCGCTCGCCCGCTCGCCCACGCCCTACTCGCGCAGTGCCCACGCAGGGTCAATGCTCGTTAAGCTGCGGACACCGTCGGCGCCTCGTGCCGCCCACGCCGCGCTCCGCCGCACAGCCGCCCACGCCGCCACCGATCGCCCCTGCCCTCCGATCGCGCCTCTGGGCCCGGCCGCAGGTGCCGCGCGCCTCTGCGCCGCTCGCGCTTCCAGCACAGCTCTTGATCGGCACTACCCGCACCCATCCAGCCGCCTTCGGCGCTGGTGCGGCGATTCGCGCCATTCTCTGCGCTCCGCGCGCAGCGCGCCGATCACCACCCTCGCCGCGTCTCGACAAGCCCTCTCGCCCTTCCAACCTTCCAATGGTGGTGCTCGTACCTCTCCACAGTGTGGGTCCAGTTGTGGAGCCTGTTTAGCGCCGGCGGGGCTCCATTTGGCGCTTTTCGCCTGGGTAGCTCACTTTGTGACCCCGCCGCCCGGGCGGCCCCATGGACTCTCCTGCCTCTCCTTACATCCCGGACCCCCTCTGTGGTCTGTCCACACGTCTCACGAAGACGGCATCTGCCTGGGCGCCTGGAGATGGCGGTGCGCCAAACGAACGGACGCGACCTTCCATCGCCCTGTCAGAATTTCAAGAAACAACGGTGGACTTGTGTCGGCACTTGTCTGCCGATTCTATCACTCCAGGGAGCTCAACGACTCCTGAACCCACCGACCAGATCAACACTGGTGTGCCAACATATTTCGTAAGTGATGCCGTACAAGTAACTACATTGTGCCACGCACTGCTGACAGCAAGATGAAATACTAATGATGTAGTGAGCGTATTATACAATGGCCAAACTAGTTTCATGGATCGCGCCACAATATTGTTTTTGCCCTCTTTGCTGCCGAGATCAGTGGCCTCAGGGCACCTCCCACCGCTCCCCCATTGCAGTGGGGGGCTCGGTTCCTGCAGTGGTCGCGCTCTTTTTCGTCCCCACGAGCTCTGTACCGCTCGTCAGCGGATAGGGATCGGGGGCGCTTCCTATCCGACCGATCCACAGCGCCGCTGGCGCCACCCAACCTTATCGCGCGGCTGCGTTGGTGCACTTGTTCCCATCCCGCGCCATCGTTGCCGCAGGCATCCTGTTGCGCGCGCGCGTGGGCGCTGCGATACTCCTCTCCCGTTCCATGCGCGTTTGAGCACCCGGAGTGGCGGCTACCATCGCACTCGACGCCCGCGAGCCGCCTCGCTGTGCCACCTACTGCCCCCCTTCCCCGCTCGCTGTGGCCAGCCTGTGATCTGCAGCTACCTTCGTCTTGCACGCCGTGTCGGCAGCTTCGCCGCGGTGGGGCTCTCTTGGGTGGCGGCCTGTCTCGTCCGTGCCGGCACCACACCCCCACCTCTCACTGCACGGGCACCGCGTGAGGCGTTGCCGTTTTGCCTCTCGCCCCGGCGCCGGCTGCAGCAGCTAGGCTACTCCCGCTCGCACGCCGACCGCGAGTCCTGTCCTGAGCTACCACTGTACGGCGTCCACCTCTGCCGCACCTCCCTGGAGGCGTGGGCTTTCTTGGCGTCACTCCTGGCATCGGCTTGTCAGTGCGGCAACCTCCGGCGCGGCACGACGGCGGACGGCCGTGCCAGGTTGGTGTCGCCGTTGTCGCCCCCTCCCTGTCGACCATTTCAGGTTTTGAATAATAGCAGCGGTGACTGCCGGCGCTTGGCGCGGATCTCCTTCTCGTGCCAACTCCGGTTCCATCGATGTCGCCAGGGCACACCACTTGACGGCCCCCACCGTCCTCTATGCAAGTATTTGACGGCCCCCACCTTCCTCGACGTAAGCTTTGAAGGCCCCCACCTTCCTCTGTACAAGTTTTGACGGCCCCCATCTACCTCAAGGCAAGCTTTGACGGCCCCCTACTCCCTGTACGCAGCCGTGAGAGTCGTCCACCTTAGTCCACGCAGCGCTTGGCGGCCGCACGGTTCCTTCCTGTTTCCATTTAGCCTTTGCTTGTCTGCTCCCGAGCTGGCGCTCGTCCACTCCGTGCCGTTCTGTGTAAAGCGGCCACCGCTCGAGGCTGCTTTCTCTGGCTCCTATTTCACAACGCATCTACTCGCAGCTATCGCCTCAGCGCTGGGCTTGAAGACCTTTATACCTGCGTAGGTAGCGACATCGGACGGGCTTTGCGGCATCAATAGGCCCATCGACAGCACATTCGCCTTTTAGTCTTCTTCGGTATGTCCATCACGCTCGGTGCTGTGAATGCGAGGCACTTGTGGCATATGCAAGACATTGGGCGCCTTTGGGAGCAGCATGCCCTCAGCTGCGGCTCTCCTGTTCGCGTCGCTATCCTGTTGGACGTGCCTTCGCACGCACCTGGTCAAGCCGGTTCAACTGTGCATGTTTTTCCTGTCGCCGCAGGCAACGATGAGACGTTTCTTGGGCGGTTCCTGCACGCCTACACGTCGAAGGAGCCGTCTCAGGTTTTGCTTGGTAACACTCAAGCATTCGTGGCCGCGGACGGCGACCCCCAGACTCAAGACCCACCGCTGTCTGTTGCACTTCACAGCGCTGCTCCTGCTGTCCCGGCCACGTCGGCGCCACCTGATCCGAACCACTTTGACGGCCTAGGCGTGGCTGCGAAGGTGGGCGACGAGTTTGGATTGAAGAGGTTCCAGGCCGCCTGGGCACAAGACAGGCTCATCGGCTACGCAGATGTGGAGCATTTATGCCCGCGCATTCCATTTCTTCAAGACGATGACACCTTGGTTGGAGCGGAGAAGCCAGTCGTCAGGCTGGAGGAAGGTGCCGTCACCAGGTTTTTGGACATCGTGAGCAGGCCCTCGCTTGAAAGCGTGACATGGGATACTGTCAACGGCGTCACCAGCTGCGCTCGCTTTTTCATTGACAAGGTCTCACTCAACAGAGCGTGGTACAGCATTGGGCCCGAGCAGGCAAGGACTGTAACGTACGTGTACAACATCGCTGGAGTGGACCAGTTTACCTTGTCGGTTGCGTCCATGGCGAGCAAGCAGGGTGGCGTGCCCCTACATCGACGCGTTCTGACCATTGCTGTTCTAAGCGCTCTTTCCCCATTTTGGCGCATGGTGGTCGTGACCTCTACACTCTTCAACCCTGGCCGACGGCAGGTGCGGCGGGCAAGACAGCAAAGGAATCCGATGGGAAGTCCTCCGGCGAAGAAGGTGCGACCGGGCTCGGCTCCTGCTGGAAACAAAGGCGACAACCCAAGCATTCATCTGGGGTCCGATTGTCCTGTTTCCTCTCTTGGACCCTCAGCAGCGTCGCCGCTGAGTGACGCGCAAGAGCTGAAGCTATGGCAAGAAGCCCCTGGCGTAGACGTTGAAGATCGGGAAGTCACGCAGGCCGATCTGTCTGGGAGATGTGGCTGGTTCTGGCAAAACCGCCCGCAGCCGGGAAGTCGATGCCTTCCTCTGATGTCGTACAAGACTCTTGCGGACCTGTACCAGATTCGAGGTAAGCGTGCTGCGGCAGCGGGGACTTCAAGAACTTTCGGGCGGCTGGTCAACGTGCCAGGTGACAACGACTGTTTCTACCACGTCATCGCAAGTGGTCTCATGGACAGGCTGGCGGCCTTCCCGGACCTCCCCCGGAGCTACTTCTGGCAGGACGTAGGTGTCCACCCAGGCTTGCTGAGGTGGGGAGTCGCTGCATACCAGCGGGCTATGTTGGGTAATGGTCCTTTGTCATATCTTTTCCCCACTTGGCTTGCGCTGACTTGTCCCGGACAGAGCTTTGATGATCCCGCCGACAGCCAGGCAGTGCTAGGGAAGGCCATTGTCGAATGTGAGGGAGAGCGATCGTGGATGGGCAGTTCTCACGGAGAGTACGCCGTTCTGGCGGACATCCTCGGAGTTGTCATTCGTGTGTTTTCTCCGATTGGTCGCCAGCCGGACGGTGCTCTTCTGCCAGCGCCCGCCCAGTTAGATCCTGCCCTGTTCTCTTTGGAGGACGCTCGTGTGGATGTCGTCGGTGAGGAAGGTCGTCGACGGTGCGTATTGCGGCCGGGCCAGGACGTTGTGCAGCTCAAGCCGTCATGCGTTCACGTGCCATTGCACTATGTCGTGGAGGCTTCAAGGGAGACGCTCTCAGGCGGGTCGCAGGCCCACCCTGGTATGTCGGTCCACAACAGAGCCAAAGAGCTGGCCAAGGAGCGACGGTGCCTGGTGTTAGGTGTGATTCATGACGGTAGCGCTCACTTCATGTACCCTTCTGTTCATCTTCAACTGCTCACTGACTACACGGGGGCATCATTGCCGGCCTTCAACATCAGCAGCAGGATGAGTGAGTGACTATGTTTATGGCGTTGAAGCACACCAAAAAACCATCAGGCACTGGAAACCGTCATAGTTAAGAATGGGACAGCCCGTCCTCCCTCAAGCTGAAAGCGTAACCCCCGTCAGCGTCACTCTTCTAACCGACCCCTCAACCAACGTACTCCGGCCCGTCCCGCCTAAGCCACAGCTGCTGGTCACTTGCACAGAATGCTGTTAAGGACGCCGCACGTCCCAGAGCGTTGTTCCAACGATCTTCTCGCGCGCGCCTCAAATGCTGCAGCAGCCGACGTGAGTAAGGGCGATGCAGCGAATCCGCAGGAGCCGCGACCGTGTCATCTCAGCGTCACTGTCGGCCGCTTCCAGCATTGGCAGGTCCATCATCTTCGATGTTCATCGCCGCGAATAGGTCTTCATGCGGGGAGTCCACGGCAACAACTTGCTTCTGGATCTCAACAGCGGTGTGGTCGAGGGCGCTTGTAACAGAGGCTGCAGCGTGTACGGTGCCCAAGCGTTCATTTCCTGCTTCCCGCTCCGCCGCGTTCAGTAGAGACGATGTCCAGTGTTCGATGCGCTCCATAGCGAGAGCATCCATGTCCGTGACCGCCGTTTGTAGCACGCGGGCCGTGCGGACCAGCAACGCTCGATCATAGCGAAGATTGTCTCGATCTCCAACCGTACAGCCACGTGCAGCACTGGGGGGGGGGCCCAGTTGCGCCGCGCAGGAGGTCGCTTCCGATCCCGGGCCAGATGTGCATGAAGATCCCGAAGCTGGTGCAGCCATGCTGACCCCATATACCCCGATAGTCGATACCTGCAGGGACGCAATCAGATCATCATAGGAGTACGGGCCACTGTGCCGGGGCACTACAATTGGCAGCAGCAATGATGCGGGGTCGACGGCTTTGGAGCGGGCGTTGCCAGAAGCGCTCCCGTCAAGAGCAGACCCACATGCGCGCATGCCCGCATGGGTAGCTTGGCGAGAAGTGCTTCCTGAGGCAGGCGACGCGGTCGGATTGGATGGATCTGCCAGCGATGAGGCCCGTCCGTCATCCAGCGCGTCGAAACGAGCCTCTTTGTATGCCTTCACCACCTGGTAGACGGGTGTCCGTACTTGCTGGATCTCCTTATGGATCCCATTGCCAATCGTCCGGTAGTTTTGCAGCGCGCCAACTAGCGGCTCCCACTTGTCAGCCTCCATCTTGGCCGATAGCATGTAAGCGGCGACAAAGAAGAACTTCCGCTCCGCGGCGTTACTCGCGGGTGGCTCGGTGTGCGAGGAAGAAATGCTCCCAGCAAGCCGACGGGCGCGCTGGCGGTCCATAGCAACGATGTCACCCACCAGCTCGAGTACCGCCGACACGTCGGCAGCAACAGGAGTCGCTGCCATGGCCAGAAAATGTCGGGTCAGAGTGGAGAATGTGGACGTCTTTGTCGCCCCGAGGGTCCCGCTGAGAACTCCAGAGCCGCGTAGGCGCGCAGGTGATGGATTGCCACGCCGGTCACGCCCGTCACCTCGCAGACACTCACGGGAAGGGCTTGTCGCCAACGACTGCGCACTCTGAGAGACGACCTCAGATCTGGACCTCGAATGAAACGGGTGGCTTTACACTATCTAGGGATGACTGTAGCATCCCTGGCCCCGACTTGGCGCCGACCCGGGACTACAACCAGAGGGCACCAGGTGCCAGAACACGCCCGCCGTGTGGTGATGGTTGGCGGCCGTGGCCCGTGCCCGGCACTGGGATGCGGTGGACTACGCTATCCACACGTGAGAGAGGGATTGCTGATGGGTTTTTGCATACTTGTGAGGGACTTGATTTGAGAGAATTCGAGTGTGAGATTAGTGAGTGGGAATAGAATTAGTAGTGATAGTGGCCCCCGACCTGACGAGGTTAGACTCGGGTCGGGGCCGCTCGGGGTTATGGGGGGGCTACCTGGCCAACGTGCCGAGGCTCCCCCAGATGCACGTTAAGAGGGACAGCGAGGCGCCCTTGGCCCGCGCCCTCAGGAAAAAGACAACTGCGCGTTTGCTTTCCTCTTCCCCGTGTGCACTACCGTGCGTATCCGTTTGCTCTGCGAGCAGGCACGTGAGGCAACAGGCATACCATTCTCGTAGTTCCCCTTTCTGTGTTACCTGTCCCTTTCCCCCGAGGGATATTGACACGTGTCTGAGAGGATCGAGTTTTATACCACATATTTGGTGGAGCAGCAGGGGATGATTGGAGTGTTTGAGAAGAGACATTTGGGAGCAGCGGTTGGGTTGTTCCTGTTCTGTCTTTTTCGGTGGTTTGGGAATTATTTGCACCCGTTCACGGGAATCCCATTCCTGGCTCTCCAACCCCTCTCTTGTGGTCTGGCGATCTTTGGACACGCAGGCAACTGGACTGTGGCTGTCAAGAGACCAACATGGCTACCCTCCCTGGCACGACGGTGCCCGAAGGGGTAGACCCCGCGTCCCTTGATGCATCCCTGGTCACCGCGGGGGACGGTGCCCAACCCGGCGTTCTCCCTACGGGTGAAGCAGACCTGGGTGTGACATCCGGTAGCGGACTGGAGTCCACAGGCGGCCAAGCACCACCTGCTCCCGTTCCTCCGGCTGTTCCTCCTGTGGGAGCCACCCCGGGGTCAACGGCGTTTGAGTCCGCTCGCAGCAGACGTCTCCCTCCTGTCGGTTCTACTCCTCAACCTCCAGGGATAGCCCCTGGTGTGTTTACTCCTGGACCCACACATGGCAGTTGGGTGTATACACCTCTTCCTGTGGGCACTAGCGATGCCAGAGGCACCGTTGTGACTGGTTCTACGGGTCTCCCTGAGACCTCGACTCCTGGGACCGGCCAAGCTTTTCCTCCCCTTGCATCCTATGGGGCGGGGAGCCCCAAGACCGGTAACCGGAGCAGCCGAAGGCGTCGGCGTCATCGCCGTCGCTCTAGCACCAGCGAGACCAGTTCCTCCAGCTCTGAGGAGGGATATGATTGGGATGCATCTCCCGGTCCCACCCGGCGCAGGCTAGTCGAGTTTGACTTCCCTGCCCACCAAGTGGGAGATGCCACCCTGAACAAGGTCACGTATTGGGGTAACTACCGGCTGGAGAACCAAGACCAAGGTTACACCCGGAAGATGGCCAAGAAGATGGCGTCCCTGAACCGGCGAATGCAGCCGAGCTTCGGGGGACATCCTAAGTTTTCCGGGAAGAGACCGGCGCATATCTTTGCCTTCCTGCGCCGGTTTGTCAAGGCATGCAATGACAACGATGTGTCCGAGGGCAAGGCTCTCTACCTCCTTGTTAACTTCATGACCGGAGAAGCGGAACAGCGGTTTGCACAGGTTCTACCAGACTCTGCCGGACACATTGTCGGACGTACCGTCGCGAGTTATCCGGAGGCGATCAACTGGCTCCTGTCCAACTACGCTGACGCGGACTCTCTGCGTAAAGCAGTCGGCAGGCTGAACCGGGCAACCATGGAAAGACAAGAGACTCCAGAGGCGTTCGCCCGTCGTGTCCGGGAGATGAGCGATGCTTGTGGCAACGTTTACCCTGAGGACAGGCTCAAGATGATCTTCTCGGAAGGGCTTCCTGAATATCTTCAAGTGGATGCGGAGAACTACAACCAGGAACATCAAGAACATACCTTCCAGCAGTTGATGGCCTACACCCAGGGCAAGTACCGGCAAGCCAGGGCCCTCCAAGCTCCCATGGTATCAACTCCCAAGCCGTTGTCGCGAGTTCGACCCGGACCCGACAAGTATAAGGGAGGTGATAGCCCTGTACCGGTACTCGCAGTTGGCGAGGCCTCACCCATGGGGTCAGGGGACAAGTGGGGCGGCTTCGTTTCCAAGGAGCAACCATCCCTGGTCGCCCCCAAGCAAGTCAAGAACCAGCGGTTCCGGTCTTGTTGGCTGTGCCAGAAGGAGGATCACATGTCCTACCAGTGCCCGACCATTCCCAAGGACCTCCAGGAGATACTCAAGCGTCAAGGACTGGTGTTTGCAAAGGCGGTCAACTGGGCTGACCGGCGGGCACCCTCCAAGATGGACCAGGCACAGGTACACGCAATCGGAGTGGCAACCTTACAGAGCATCACGGAGGCTCTGGCAAGGGAAGCTCCTACGGACTTTGACCTGGAGATCGAAGCCTCTAAAGACTCCTCGGACCCGGGAAACGAGTAGGGCAGGCGCTCTCCCCAAGTGTCTTCCCGAACCTCCAACGGCAGGGTACTTCTACCTGTTCCCCCCTTGCGTTCCGGGAGAAAGGACGGCGGTTACCTGCTCAACCGGTAGCCGCCTGGACACCCTGTTTGTTCAAGGGGACATTGCTCGTCCTGCGTAAAGAAAACCTCGAGATTAATGCTCGTATGCGTGTGGGGGATAGCCTCCCCCAAGCTGTTACGCCGGTGGTTGACACGGGAGCCGGACCAAGCGTCATCACTGAGAACCTGTTACCTCCGGGCTGGCGTCGACATGCCTGGAGAGCGCCTACCCGGACCCATGTCGTCGACGCTTCGGGTCAAACCCTACGACCGCTTGGCCGTCTTCCTGTCGCCATCTATGTCAACAATGAACCAATGCTTTTTCCCTTTCTAGTAGTCAAGACCCTATCAGTCCCCCTCATCCTAGGGTGGGACTTCCAGAAGCAGCATGTCAAGAGCATCCTACCCGGAGAAGGGAAGGTCCAGTTCAACCATGGGTTTGTGTCACCGGTATTGGAGCATCTGGACGCCAAGGTTCGTGTAGCCAAGAGCAAGAGGGAACGCATCCCACCCTCTACCTTGACTCTCTTCAAACCGGTGCTCCTACCTCCTCGCTCGGAGACCATGGTTCAAGTAACGACCCGGATTGCAGGTCAATGCCTGATCTACGGACGTAAGGAATTTCTGGCGAAACACCGGTTATACTTGGCCCACGGACATCACAAGAAGGTAGAAAGGCACACCCCGTTCTCGGTGCTAATCGTCAACGTGAGCCGGAAGCCAATAACCCTCGCCAAGGGCACCCGAGTTGGTGCAGCAGAGCCTTACCGGGGATCCGCCCGTGCTATGAGCAAGGAAGACCTCCTGAACCTGCAACAAGAACTGGCATCCAACTTGACGGCCTTAGACGTCTCTCCGAAACAAGTGCAGGCTGGCAGCGCTACTCCGAAACCCGAACAAGCACCACCCGGGATGCCGAAGGTCAAGCAAGAAAATGTCCCTCCCGACTTGAAGGAGGCACTGGAGAAGCTTCTCCAGGAATATCGGCACCTGTGGTCGG
This sequence comes from Pyropia yezoensis, assembly GCA_009829735.1. Taxonomy (NCBI): domain Eukaryota; phylum Rhodophyta; class Bangiophyceae; order Bangiales; family Bangiaceae; genus Pyropia; species Pyropia yezoensis. Next base: position 22,942,615 of record CM020620.1, read on the forward strand.
GAGAGCTCGGCAAGATGGACGCCACTCTACACCGGATTCAACTCAAGGCGGAAGCTAAGCCAGTGCACATGCAACCATATCGGGCCGGACCTCATCGCCGGGATGAGATTGAGAAGCAGGTTAACAAGATGCTCAAGATGGATGTTATCGAGCCGTCTGATGGCGAGTGGGCCTTCCCGGTGGTAGTCGTCCCGAAAACCGGCGGTCACTTCCGTTTCTGCGTTGACTACCGGCGCCTGAACGAGATGACAGTCAAGGACGTATACCCGATACCCCGGATGGATGATTGCCTCGACTTTCTTGGTGATGCCACCCTCTTCTCGACGGATTGTAATGCCGGTTACTGGCAGATCCCTCTGGCTGACGAGGACAAGGACAAGACCACCTTCACGTGCCACCTGGGACTATTCCGGTGCAAGCGTCTTCCTTTTGGTCTCACCAATGCTCCGGCAACCTTCCAAAGAGCCATCGACATCATCCTGTCCGGGCTAAGGTGGAGAACATGTTTGGTCTACCTGGACGACATTATCGTTTTCTCCAAGACCCCAGCGGAACACCTGGAGCACCTTCGGGAGGTCCTGGCCCTCCTGTCCAAGGCTGGAGTTACCCTCAAGGCCGAGAAGTGCCACCTGTTTGAGACTGAGGTGGAGTATCTGGGGCACGTGCTGAGTCCGGGGGAGCTCCGAGTCAATGAGAAGAACATCAAGGCCCTCCGGCATGCACGACAACCCAAAACCCAGACGGAACTCAAGAGCTTCCTGGGTATGTGCAACGTCTATCGCCGGTTCGTACGGGACTATGCTCTGATTGCCCGGCCATTGACCAAGCTTACCAGCAAGAAGCTTCCCGCACAACTCCCGGTGTTCGACGAGAAGCAGACCGCGGCCTTCGAAGAGCTCAAGAAGCGCCTGACCACCACTCCAGTACTGGCGTTACCCAAGCGGGAGGGCCAGTTTGTTCTGGAGACTGATGCCTGTGGCGTCCAGGTGGGGTGCTCACTACTCCAGCAGCAACCTGATGGGCACTTCCTCCCGAAAGGCTACTACAGTCGCGTCTTGACTCCAGCCGAGAAGAACTATTCCACGACGGAGCGCGAGTGCTTGGCAGTCGTCTGGGCTTGCTTCTTGTTACGGCCATATCTTGAAGGACAAGAGTTCCTCATCCGGACGGATCACGCCAGTCTAAGGTGGCTGCTATGCATGGACAGCAGTCAAGGAAGGGTCGCCCGGTGGCGCCTACGCCTTTCGGAGTTCAAGTACAAGGTGTGCACCAGAGCAGGGAGGGAGCACCACTGCGCCGACACCATGTCCCGGCTGGAGACTCCTGCAGCCGATACCGGTCCTATCCCGGAGAAAAATACCTTGCTTCATCCTCCCAAATGTCGGACGTGGCTGGCACGCTCCCCTGTATGAGACACCTGAAGCTCATGAACCGGTGACCATTCACCGGATGCTTGAGGCACAACTGACGGATCCTCAATGCTTGGAGCTTCGCCACCAAATGGACCTGAACCGGAACAGTCGTTTCTCCGAGTCTACGGACGGACTCCTAGTACGGGTGTCACCCTTCGATGGGGCCACTCAAGTCTACGTACCCCGGGGCCTACGAGCTGACATCCTACGCCTGGAGCACTCGTCTCCCCAGGCCGGACATCCTGGTATCAATCGGATGTACGCTTCCATGAGATGACACTATCACTGAGAAACCATGGCCAGTTACGTCCATAAGTACCTGGAGGCTTGTGCTTCGTGTGCAAGGAACCGGTTGTCCCAGAGGAAGAAGACTTCTAAGCTACGCCTATTCCCTGCGGCCGAGCCCTTTGCAAGCTTAAGCATGGACATCCTGGGGCCCCTACCTGAAGCATCCAGTGGCAACATATACCTGCTCATCATATGTGACCGGTTCTCCAAGCTCACTCGAGCAATCCCGCTGAGGACCATCACGGCTCTGGATGTCACGTCAGCCTTCTGCGAGTACTGGATAGCTGCCTACGGCCCTCCAGACTCCGTCTTAACCGACAACGGTCCCCAGTTTGCATCCCTGCTCTTCCAAGGAGTCTGTGACCTGATGGGCATCAAGAACTTGTACACTACGACGTCTAGACGTGGATGGCTCCCCGTACCGCGTGAGCAGCGACCATGTCACCCGAGCTCCACCGCCAAGCCAACGAGACTTGACCCGGCGCAAGCGGGCCGCAGCACCCTGGCTATCCCAAAAAGAAGGTCGGGAATATGTCTACGTCAAGTTTGTGGACCATGCCTGGAGAGACGGACGCCTGTACCTGCGAGTACGCTGGTTCGGTTTTAACCCGGCAGATGATACCTGGGAACCCTCAAACCGGCTACCCATCGCGGATGTCTGTGCCTACACGCGACGGAACGGGATAGAGGGCACTCCCGTGGCCAGAGCCGGCAAGATTCTGGAGTCGGACTCGGAGGAGGACCAAGAGGATGGGGCCAACCAAGACCCTCGGGACGAGCCGAGTTCATCCGCAACGGATGCGGAACAAGAGGATTGAGAAGAAGGGAACGGGTATATCAAGGAGAACACGCAATACAAGCATGGAACAATCAAGGAAAACAAGCACCCGCTCGGGCAACCCTTCTCTCCGCCTCTTCCCTCCTCGCTTCTCCCAAGACCCTCACCCTCCTTGCCTCCAACTACTACTCCCGGCGCGGACGCTGAGCCGCGGGAGTGTCCTCCAGCGCTGCCTCCGCGGCACGACGGGAACCGGAGGAAGACGGGATGACGTAGTGCGGTGGACGCGGTGCATCCCGGTATGACGCCATCGGAGTAGTACCGGTAGTTGCCGGGGGCTCCCGCTCATCCAAATATGCCCGTCGGCGCCCCTGAAAGCCAGTGAAGGTTTCTGACCACTGCTGGGCCAAGCCATGCCGCGTCAAGGTCGCCAGAAGTTCGCCAACCACCGGGCTGTTCGACATCTGGCCGCTGTCCGCGCAAGCAAACACCCGGTCAACCACGTTGTTCAAGACGCTGGCGTAAGTGCCCAGCACCAGGGAAGACCCGACGCCCTCAACCTGCACCGGAAGACGACCCAGCTGGTCTTCAATCATACCGACGTCGTACTGGTCGCATGTCGGGCCACCTTGGTTCAGGTACCAGTCAGGCACCCGGAAGCGGGTAAGGCGCAGAGTCGGCGCCGGAGTCTCGAACCGCCCCGAGGATGACACCACCGGACGGTCCACAACGGCCCCCGAAACCGGAGTACCCAACTCCAGCGGAGGCACAGCGCCGCCGGCGTTGGAAGAAGGCGTCCGAGGCGGAGCGGCCGGAGTGGTAGGCGACCGCACAGTCACCCCCAGACTCGCCGCAGACAGGCGCGGTGCCGGAGGAGCTCGAAGTACCGGCACAGCCGGAACGGGGCGTGAACGCGCCGGCGACGGTTCAGGCGAGGCCACCGGGGCGACAGGTGCAACAGGAGGAAGCGGAGCCGCCGCAGACGCCTGACCGACCGCCGCGGCCTATCCCGACTCCTGCACCGGCGGCCCAACTGGCAGAAGATCAAGGGCGGCCGGGGCAGGAAAGCTACCTAGCTGCGGCCACGCCGGAAGCGGCGTCGCCAGCTGCACCTTGGCCGGAGAAGACTGGTAGACCACCTGCGCCCAACCGAAGCCATCCCGACGCGGGCGGTTCTGGTCGGCAATCGCGTTCAAGAAGTTCCGGTCATGCACCGGCACCAGACGCCGAAAGTCAATCATCGCCTGGAAGAGCCCCTTGTACTCTTCGTCCTGGCTGCAAAGGAAGTCGACGGTCAACTTGTCGACAATCCAGACCATCAGGAGGTCAGGGAGAAACCAAAGCCGGTTGTACACCAAGACCTCGTGAAGCCAGTGGTTGGCCGCCAAGACTGTCATCTCGGACGTGTACATCATGTACGGGATCGAGTGGAAGAAGCCCTTGATCGACGCCTGAGTCAAGGCGTCCAAGAAGTACCAGGTGAAGGGGATGCTGGAAGGAGCAAACCCGACCGGGATCTCGACTTCCTGCTGCTGCGGAATGACCTTGGGGTAGTACGCCGCCCGGTTAGCCTTATCCAGCTTCCAGAACTTCTGATGGTTGCAGCTCACGAGGAAGTCTCGCTGACGGCCGCGTCGCTCGCCTTGCTCCCGTGCCGGTGACAACTTGGAGTACTTCCGGGTCAGGAAAGGCGGCTCCAGAGCGACCATGCTCGGACGGGGGTCGCAGTTCAGGCTCCCCGACCCCTTGAGCGCCTCGTCCCAGACCTTGAGCGCCCGGTGGACGTACCCTTCCTCCTCCGGCCACCGGAGAACGGACACGGACACGCGACGCTCGGTCAAGGGCAGATCCAGCACCAGCGCGAAGGGGAGATCCTCCAGACGAGCAACCCAAGAGGAACCCGAGAAGCTCTGGGAGCGGTCTTGGGCCAGGCGCATCTGGTCCGCCGTGTGAAGACGAGCCTTATCCATCTCTGTCAAGACCCCGCGCTGGAGTTCCTTGCGCCAGAGGTCCAAGCAATCCTGCTGGCACTGGGCCGCGCCGGCGTTGCCGACCACCGTGGAGTAACGCCGGGCCGCCAGAGGGTCCTGCCCAAGAAGCATCTCCGGGAGACCCACCGGGGGGGTCTCGACCGGGTGCATCACAGAAGCCGGGGGAACCCGATCCGTCCCCGCCGTGGCGACCGGCGCCGACATCGACACCAGAGGAACCGGAGGCAGGAGAGGGGCGCGACTACCCGAGTTCTCCTCCGCAACACTCGCCGCCGGAACCACGGGCCCAGCTTGGATCTCGGAACTGGACATGACGTCCAGACTCCAGGGGAACGCGAGGGCCAAGGTGAAGGAGAGAAGGGGGGCAGAGAACCGGAGCAGGTGATCGTGACCAGGGTGAAGACGCTCGACCTCGGCACCGGTGTGGACGTGCTCGAGGCTGTGCACGGTGGCACCTGGTTCGGCCCGAGGACGTGCCGGACTAGGGAGGGAGCTATGTAGCATCCCTGGCCCCGACTTGGCGCCGACCCGGGACTACAACCAGAGGGCACCAGGTGCCAGAACACGCCCGCCGTGTGGTGATGGTTGGCGGCCGTGGCCCGTGCCCGGCACTGGGATGCGGTGGACTACGCTATCCACACGTGAGAGAGGGATTGCTGATGGGTTTTTGCATACTTGTGAGGGACTTGATTTGAGAGAATTCGAGTGTGAGATTAGTGAGTGGGAATAGAATTAGTAGTGATAGTGGCCCCCGACCTGACGAGGTTAGACTCGGGTCGGGGCCACTCGGGGTTATGGGGGGGCTACCTGGCCAACGTGCCGAGGCTCCCCCAGATGCACGTTAAGAGGGACAGCGAGGCGCCCTTGGCCCGCGCCCTCAGGAAAAAGACAACTGCGCGTTTGCTTTCCTCTTCCCCGTGTGCACTACCGTGCGTATCCGTTTGCTCTGCGAGCAGGCACGTGAGGCAACAGGCATACCATTCTCGTAGTTCCCCTTTCTGTGTTACCTGTCCCTTTCCCCCGAGGGATATTGACACGTGTCTGAGAGGATCGAGTTTTATACCACAATGACGTCATTAGGTACAGGGGGAGTTCTTTTCTCCGTCATCTTCGCTGCTTGTTGATTAAGGCCTTTGACCAAGTACCCAAGCAGTGGTCGGCGAGAAGCTTGCCACTTCTCGGGAAGCCTCGGGGTCTCTCCAATGCAGCCACTGCACGAGCGGGACAGATGCTGCGTATTCGCGCCCTATTCACTCCCCCTGTGATCACACAGAACAGGCGACGGCGCCGGGCGCTGCGCATAAGCCGAGGCCAGCGGGGGCGCCGCTGTTGTAGGAAATGCTCTCCACGACGCCCACCCCCCGCACAGAACGTGAGGGGCGGCGGTAAACAGCGCTTTTGTTTGCAGAGGTAGCGACTCTCATAACAGGGGCAGTGCCATGCCCGCTACTGCCGGGGATCCCACCTCACTCCTGAACGCCCCATCTTGGGCGTGGGCGACGCTGCGCACCAGCTAGACTGCGGCCAGCAGAAGATGGCCAGTGCCGAGCCCCACCGTAACAGCGTGCGAAGGCCGGTGGCCAGCTCTACCAGGTCCTCTTCCTTCAATCACAGCATCCTTCTCCCTGCCTAGTGCCACCCGACGGCGATCGGTGCTGCCCAATGCAGGTGCAGCAGCTTGCCCGCAGAGGGGTGCGCCGCGCCTGAGTGTTCCTGCGGTCCGCCAGCGCATGCCCTATCCCTGGCTTCCGAGTGCCTCATGGCATCACGTTTCCCCCATCTACGACTGTTCTGGCGTTGCCGTGGACAGCTGCGCCCACCGGGGGGCGGCACACCTGGAGCCGACTTGGACCCACTCCGCGAATTGCCACCGCCGCGCTCGCAGGTGTGCTGCTGCACAAGGTCCCCCCGGCTTCTGCGAACGGAGCTGGCGTTAGATGGGGCAACTGTGCGCACATGGAGAGGATCGTGAAGCATGAGCAAATAAGTCCTGTGCCGCACCAGACCCAACCGTCACAGTTGCGGGAGCCTCGAACTACTTCGGGTACCCCTTGGACTCGGCACAGTCTTTGGCGTTGGTGGCAGCACCAACGCACGCCGGAGCGTCACACCTGCAGTCACTAGCATCTCGCCCTGCTGGAAATCTCATGCCAGCTTTCTGGTGTGTCTCTATGGGAATCCCTGGCGTCTACCCAGAGATCCTCCACTGGCCCGGGCAACCTTTCAATCGTGGAACGGAGCGTCACAGCTGGAGTCACTAGTGACCTTCCCGATCAGGATCCACCTGTATGCTTGCCAGTTTCCCTCTCTGGCCATCCCTCCCGTCTGCGCTCAGAGCTGCCACTAGCAAGGCCATCAGCTCTAACAAGGTTCGTGGCGTCATGCTTGGGTAAGTGTCCGCGCCCGCTTGTGGGTGCTCCGTGGCACCACGTTATACCATCCTGCTCACCACGCTGGAGTTCGCGGCGGCCACCACGAACAAAGGCGAAAACCTCCATGTCGCAGGGAAGAAGCCGAGGACAGTACCTTTAGCGATGGATCTTACACCACTGGTACGCACCGCACCTTCAATCCCCGCGTGGGCATAACGTGTATTTCCTCCTGTACCTGCACTACAGGAAGAAGGCCCTGGGAGTACGCAATGACACAGCAACCACTGGTGTGAGACGCCAGACTGTCGCTGACGCCCAACCGTTCAATGCGCCAAGCATTGAGTTGGGAAAGACTGGAGCTCACGCCGTCCCTCCGGTCCTGTGGCAGCGCCGTGGCAGGCCATGCATTTCCATGAACGCCCCATCTCCTCAACTAATAAGCAGTCGCGTGCAGCACCACCCCACGACCCTGACGCATATGAACGAAAGGAAGAGGAGAGGAAGCACGTCAGCGCGAGTGGCGGTACGACGTAGAGCGCACCTTGGCCATCCCCTGTTACCAATGAGCGCCATGCCCGACGCCGCCATCAGCCCCTAGTCTCTCTATGGCTCTATCGACCCCAGTAATTTGTGCGCTGTTCAAGCCGTCTGTCCACGAGTCACAATGTGACGTAATGGTGTGTAATTCATGGCAGTTTTTACTCGTGGCTCTTGCCTCGAGTGTGTCAGCCTTGCGCTTGTGCGTGCAGCCATTCTGTTGCCGTTCATTGGCGGAAGGTGGACCGTAACAACTCCGGGTGGGCGCATCGGGAGATCGGTGGACGCGGGTGAATGTATGCACACGTCCACCGCTTGTTCTGCACTATCTCTTGCGCCACTCTGCTGCCCCGTTGGGTGCGTATCGTTCGCGCCACCGGGACAAACTGTATCTACGCCCATCAGAGGGCGGGCTTCTTCGCGCCAGTGGCGGTTACAGTGTATTCAGGACCGGAGTATTGCTCTCTGCCACTTGTCGTGCTATCGCATCGGGGGCGTCGCCTCCTCATCGGGGTCCTTGCCAGCCGCGCATGCGGCGCGCCGGCGTTCCCTGCATATGTGTGCCTACGCGATGGGTACTTGGGGCTGGGGCTGCAGTGGTGGGCAACCCTGAATTGACATGCTCCACTTTCTTAGTGATACAGGTTAAAAACAACAGCACGTGTGCTGCATTACTGACTCCCAGTTTATTCCGCGCCCAAACCACCCGCACGCATCTCTCTATACCTTGCATTGGTTGGCACTGGCAGCAAGTGCGATGCGATGTTTATTCTCCCTTGCGTTCACTCTCGCCACCCAGGTGTGTCTCTCTATACCACAGTGGCCAACCAATGGATCTCAAACGGTGCGCCGGGCCAACCTCGTCGCATGCTTCCCGATACATCGCCATGATGTTGCTGATGCTCTGCTGGTACGCAGAAAATGTGAGGAAGTTGCGCTGGTTGAGTAGGGTAATAAATTGCTTCAGACGCCTTGACGCTGCGTTTCTCTGCTCAGACGAGGACGTGTTGACGCCAAGAAGAGACTCGTAAGATGTCGGGCACCTTGCATTGGAGCATGTCTTGTGACTGGAGCGGAAGTGAAACGCGTCCACGCACGTGTTCACTAGCCGAGCCACGCGTGGCACGCGACAGGCTGCCGCCTTGTGCGTGCCACAAGCGAAGTTATAAATGACACTACTGGGTAGCGAAGGAAGGCGAAAAACTATGAAGTCCAACGGCATTCGTGGACCCTCGTGCCCATCCATCATGATGACCGCCACACACTTGGGATGGGAGCAACAACAGAAAACGCCAAACGATCCCGGCGTCCACCCATCTGCACACCCGTAGCCTTTTTCGCAAGTTGAGTCTTCCTCAGTCCGTCGCCCGCCATTCACGAAGTCAAGGCCAGGGCGCAAAGGACGCAACAGAGGGCAAAACACACCAGATTGATGGTAGTCGGAGGCGGCATCCACGCGCTCGTCACCGTACGCAGCTCTCAGCGAAGAGGGAAGAAGCGGCTGCAGCCATAGGTCTTCAAACTCGGTCGGCGAGATAGACCGCCCAGTGTGTCCATCAGCGACGGCCTTGCGCGTCAACGGTTGGTCGCCCTCGACGACAGCTGCCCTATCGGCCTGAAGGAACCGGTTGTAGCGCACTGCGGTGACAACAACAGCCCCGAGCACGGCCTGCAGCGACCGCCGAACATGCGGCAAAGCAACCATCGCGGGCACAAGACACGCAACGGCACCGCGTAATACGCGGAGCTCCCGAACGCGCGGATCTCGAAGAGTCACCTCAAGGGCGTCCTCCGACCAGCCGCCGTCATCCAAGGTGCGCATCAGCAGCTGTACAGCTCCCCAGTCCCCTGATGTGCACCATGGAAACACAGTCTCGGCGCACAGCGCCCGCACAAACGAGACAACCTTCGGCGCCGCATTGATCGTCGTCGGAAATGAGGAGTGCAGAGCAATCTTTGGTCGCCTTGCGCGCGACGCACCACGGTCGCCCCCTGTGTCCGCTAACGCCGGTTCGTCAAAAACAGCAGCTCGCCGGCGGTCGGGGCATTGCGGCGGCGGGTCCTGCTCAGCAGTCTGGTCGGGTGCGTCTGTAAGCCTCTTCAGCAACGACAGAACTGACGCCGGGAGCTTGGTGCGGATGTCCCGCGGGCAGTCCATGACCGCCCGAGCTAATATGAGTGCCACGTCCGTGCCCAACAGCACTGTCCGCATGAACTGTACAAGGGCTGGGTGCATCTTGTTCTCTCTGACAGGGTCAAAGAGCACCTGGCCAGCAGCATCCTCCCACAACCCTGGCGAGACGCCCAAGTCCGCTCCAACGCCTTCCACAGCTCGCAAAGCGTCCGGGTGAACGGCCGCTATAGCGTAAGCTGCGCTCTTGACGGCGCCTATTGACTTGAATCGGAGCGCCTCGAACTTCGCCTTGCTGTCCGCCCGGGCATGCCTCAATCCACAAGAGAGCGCGAGAACGACTTGGTTGTTGTACACCAAGCTGCAGGCAGCTACGGCACCAGCGGCAATGTTGAGGGGCACCTTAATGCGAACCATGTCTCGTCGATGTTTGGCCCGGATCCCCTGGTAGAGACCATCGAAACAAAGGACTTTGTACGAGCCGTCGGGAAGAGCACAAACCTTGCACCTCAGCACATCTCGCGGCATGCCGGTCACGACAAGCTCCAGGTACAGCATGACGCCTTGCCGCAGCACTTTGAGCACTCTTAGGTCGGTGGCAGTGAAAGGAAAACGGCTTCCGCCCGCTAGCTCCACAAGGTGGCCCCTCAACTGCGCAGACCCCGTCAAGCTGGACCCATTAGCGACGAGACCGTAAGCCACATTGAACAAGAATACCTCCGTGAAGCCGGTGTTCGGAGAAGAAAATATGACGCCCTGCGAGTCCCCGTCCGCCATGACCTTGAGGTCACAGAAACTGCAAAGCCACCACTTCACCCAGCAGTCAGCCGCACCGTCCTCGAACTCAACCCTGGCGGCATCTTGTCCACGGTGACCTCCTCTCAAAAATACGGTCCCGCAAGACGGGCAAGAGTCCATCGGAGTATACTTGTAGGCCTGATGGAGTAGCGCATGCCGTCGAAGCTCTGCGTCATGCAGGAATGCGGCAACGGATGGCACAGCACTACGTGGCCGATGCGACTTCCGATACTTGAACTTGATCTTCTCCAGACGCGTCATGCTCTCCATTGGCTCCTCTTCGTTGTCAGCTTCCTCGTCCGCAGCGCCAACGGCTGCCGCTTCACTAACTGCCAATCGAGCAGCTTCTGCGTGCGTGCACGCTAGGCCCTGCTCGGTGCACGACATGCAAGTCCAAAAGCTCGCCCTTGACTTACGCACGAGCGCCCATGGCCAGTTGCCGCCTACACTGCGGACGCCGCACAGTGCATCCCCAAACAGGTGACCGTCACCCTCAGATCGTGGCTGACCCAGGCGGGAGTGGAAGATCCTCAACAGCTGAGCGGGTTGCACTCCGCAGGCGTTGCTCACGAGTACAAACGCGCGCTGCACATGGTTAGCGAACATGCATGTCACGCGCAGACACTGCTCCGCACAGCTGCAGGCACAAACAACGTCGTCGTCCTGATCCTGGACTAAACAGAGCTCGATGGCGGCTGCCTGGTCCAACCCGTCCTTCGTGCGTGGTCCGTTCCGGCCAAACTTGGCAACTAGTCCAACATGGCCAATGGGAGCCATCGAGAAGACCCGGCCGTTCATTTTCTTGTCGCTATAAAACGCCAGCTTCTCCCGCAGCTCATTGACACGTTCAACCGCATCGAAATGAAAGCCCTGCACAAGGCCATCACGCAAAACCACGGAGAGGACGTCTCTGCAGAATATAACTGCTGACACCTCAGCTAGCGACACCCGAACATCCAGGCCAGAGCCAAGCTCTCGACCCGTTCCAGGCCGCTGGAATCCCCTGAGCTTGGCTGGGGTGACCCAATCCTCGTCCGGTGGGAGAGCATCAGGATCGTCAACAAGCTCCTCGTCGGTTGCACACGATGCACCCACCGCGGCGCTCTCGACGGCCGTCCCATCAGCTGCGACGGTCTCCCCGTCTAGAAGTGCCGCGTCGATGACTGCTTGCGTGTTGTAGAGCAGCGCATCGACGGAGAACAGACGCGAGCGGAGGCCGCGCAACGCCAGCGTCGACCGCATTGCATCCAAGTCCTGACCCCTCCCAACGGCAACGCCGCCGATGGAAAGGGCAAGCTCCTGCTGCACAGGCGCGTACAGCACAGCTTCATCGCCATGACGAATCAACCCGTGCGCAACAACAGAGTCCAGCAAAATTGGACGAGGTCGCTTCATGCCAAAGACACAGAGATACAAATAGGATCAGGAAGCAACCGTGCGGCCGCCAAGCGCTGCGTGGACAGAGGTGGACGACTCTCACGGCTGCGTACAGGGAGTAGGGGGCCGTCAAAGCTTGCCTTGAGGTAGATGGGGGCCGTCAAAACTTGTACAGAGGAAGGTGGGGGCCTTCAAAGCTTACGTCGAGGAAGGTGGGGGCCGTCAAATACTTGCATAGAGGATGGTGGGGGCCGTCAAGTGGTGTGCCCTGGCGACATCGATGGAACCGGAGTTGGCACGAGAAGGAGATCCGCGCCAAGCGCCGGCAGTCACCGCTGCTATTATTCAAAACCTGAAATGGTCGACAGGGAGGGGGCGACAACGGCGACACCAACCTGGCACGGCCGTCCGCCGTCGTGCCGCGCCGGAGGTTGCCGCACTGACAAGCCGATGCCAGGAGTGACGCCAAGAAAGCCCACGCCTCCAGGGAGGTGCGGCAGAGGTGGACGCCGTACAGTGGTAGCTCAGGACAGGACTCGCGGTCGGCGTGCGAGCGGGAGTAGCCTAGCTGCTGCAGCCGGCGCCGGGGCGGGAGGCACAACGGCAACGCCTCACGCGGTGCCCGTGCAGTGAGAGGTGGGGGTGTGGTGCCGGCACGGACGAGACAGGCCGCCACGCAAGAGAGCCCCACCGCGGCGAAGCTGCCGACACGGCGTGCAAGACGAAGGTAGCTGCAGATCACAGGCTGGCCACAGCGAGCGGGGAAGGGGGGCAGTAGGTGGCACAGCGAGGCGGCTCGCGGGCGTCGAGTGCGATGGTAGCCGCCACTCCGGGTGCTCAAACGCGCATGGAACGGGAGAGGAGTATCGCAGCGCCCACGCGCGCGCGCAACAGGATGCCTGCGGCAACGATGGCGCGGGATGGGAACAAGTGCACCAACGCAGCCGCGCGATAAGGTTGGGTGGCGCCAGCGGCGCTGTGGATCGGTCGGATAGGAAGCGCCCCCGATCCCTATCCGCTGACGAGCGGTACAGAGCTCGTGGGGACGAAAAAGAGCGCGACCACTGCAGGAACCGAGCCCCCCACTGCAATGGGGGAGCGGTGGGAGGTGCCCTGAGGCCACTGATCTCGGCAGCAAAGAGGGCAAAAACAATATTGTGGCGCGATCCATGAAACTAGTTTGGCCATTGTATAATACGCTCACTACATCATTAGTATTTCATCTTGCTGTCAGCAGTGCGTGGCACAATGTAGTTACTTGTACGGCATCACTTACGAAATATATTGGCACACCAGTGTTGATCTGGTCGGTGGGTTCAGGAGTCGTTGAGCTCCCTGGAGTGATAGAATCGGCAGACAAGTGCCGACACAAGTCCACCGTTGTTTCTTGAAATTCTGACAGGGCGATGGAAGGTCGCGTCCGTTCGTTTGGCGCACCGCCATCTCCAGGCGCCCAGGCAGATGCCGTCTTCGTGAGACGTGTGGACAGACCACAGAGGGGGTCCGGGATGTAAGGAGAGGCAGGAGAGTCCATGGGGCCGCCCGGGCGGCGGAGTCACAAAATGAGCTACCCAGGCGAAAAGCGCCAAATGGAGCCCCGCCGGCGCTAAACAGGCTCCACAACTGGACCCACACTGTGGAGAGGTACGAGCACCACCATTGGAAGGTTGGAAGGGCGAGAGGGCTTGTCGAGACGCGGCGAGGGTGGTGATCGGCGCGCTGCGCGCGGAGCGCAGAGAATGGCGCGAATCGCCGCACCAGCGCCGAAGGCGGCTGGATGGGTGCGGGTAGTGCCGATCAAGAGCTGTGCTGGAAGCGCGAGCGGCGCAGAGGCGCGCGGCACCTGCGGCCGGGCCCAGAGGCGCGATCGGAGGGCAGGGGCGATCGGTGGCGGCGTGGGCGGCTGTGCGGCGGAGCGCGGCGTGGGCGGCACGAGGCGCCGACGGTGTCCGCAGCTTAACGAGCATTGACCCTGCGTGGGCACTGCGCGAGTAGGGCGTGGGCGAGCGGGCGAGCGGGCGCGCCCAGCTGGCGAGCGGCGCGGGGACGCGCGGCCGGCGGGGCGCGATGCTGGGCGGTCCACAGTTTTCACGTCAAATATTTGGTATTGCACCTGAATAAAAAATGTGGAAAGCATGGAACGTGGCACACCCCCGCCCCAATCTGGGGCGCCTGGGATATCATCCTGCGCGCGACGGTGGCGTGAATATGCGGTTCAGGCCACGGCAGCGGAGTGATTGCCAGCCTCAAATTGGGCGAGAGCGAGGCCGACCCATGCCGATTGCACGCTTCCTATAGGTCCACGGGCCAGTCTCGATGCGGAGTGCCGGCTCACAGCCGCAGGCTGCATGCCCCAGAGCCCTCTCTGGGCGTACCCGGAGTGGAAAAGTCTCGATGCGGAGCACTATTCTCTCGAGGCGGAGTGGAGTGCATCCTTGTGCTCTAGGGGGCGACTCTGCTGGGCGGCTGCGGTGGAGTGGGGCAGCAGCGACGGCCGCGGGCGCCCGTGGCGGCGGCAGCTTGCCCCTTGCCTTCTACCTCGCTTGTCCCGGTGCTACGCGTCGGCGTGCGTTTGCAGCGGACACTGCACGGCTGGCCGTTGGCACGGACCAGGACGACGCTTGTGGTGCTGCAGAAGGCGGCTTACCCTCGCGGCGGCCCATGCCTCGTCCTGAGCTGGCAAACGATATAGCCGGCTTTCTCCCTGGTGCAGGAGCAGTGGTTGTGCCTGCCGGCGACCCCGATGCGGAGGCATTGACGACGGCTGTGACGGCGCCCTCATCTGCGCATGATGCACGCCACTGCCGCTTTTCTGGTTTCCGCTGCTGCTGCGCCTTTCGTTCGTCCTTCTAGCTCCGCAGATTCGTTGTGTGTGGATTTCCCGCGTGCTTACGCCACGGCGCCACGTGCAACGAGTGTGCCGGCCACCGCGCTGCGGCACGTCGCAGCGCCGCTCCAGCCCGTCGGTTTTCTGTGCAGCTTCAAGCTGCCTCGATCATCGCTTTCGTCAAAGTCGGTGCCCGTGGTGCCTGGTCTCGGCCGAGCGACCCTTGGTGACTTGCACTTTCCCTCAAGAGATGCGGGTGTACTGGTCGTCGACTTGCTTTCCGCGGCCAGTCTTGACGCAGGCAGCGGGGGCGTGAAGCAGTCTGACTCGGTGGCGTCCGTTTTGACGGATGCTGAGCGAAAGAGCTTGCGCGGCGCGTCGTCTGTGGCAGCCATCGTCAACTCGTTGGGGGCGTCAAGAAAGCAGCCGCGTTACCAGTGGAGGCTGATCTTCCCGACCTTCCCGGACACCCCACCTTCCACCGTCAGCGTTGAACGCACCATTGAGCAGTTGGTTGGGTTTTGGATGAAGACCATGCGGCGGCGGAAGAAGTCGGAGGCGCGCTACGTCTTGTCGGGTCTCGTGGCCGAGGCGGGGAGCGGTAAGTCTTTCATCGCGCAGCAGCTGCCACTGCAAACGTCCACCCTGTTCAAGCAGCAGCGGAATGTGAAGCGTAAGGCCATGTTTGCAAGCAAGGTGTCCTTCCTCGGCGTGAACTTCAACAGCTCCTTCAAGGTTCGCGACAGGGAGACGACTGCCGTCGTGGAAGGCACAATCGAGATCTCCGACATGTGGCGATTGCGCATGATGTTCAACCACTACGCCAACTTGCGCTGCGTGGACGTCAGCCTTCTGTTCGACCGCTACATCTCTGGCGTCCTCTACGCTCTACGGGAGGGAACACTGCAGCTGGACGACATTAGAGAGGAGGCGACTGGCATCATGCGGGCGACTGCTGGGCTCGTTCCTGGCGGTATTGCCGTGCTGGTAGTCGACGAGCCGGCCAAGGCCGACGACAACATGCCGAAGTTGAGGACGTACATCAATGACAACCAGCATGTCTTCAAGCACCAGGATGGCTATGTTCCGGCAGCGTCGGAGATTTTGCTTGGCTCGATGTGTGCCGACGGCGACATCACGCGTACCTGCGTGTGCTCAACATCTCTCACGGCGTCGACGATGATTAAAGCTGCAACACCTTCTGGTCGGCCGGTCGATTATGCGGATGTCAGCAGGGACGATCCGACGGACCTGAAGGAGGTCATCCTTGACGGGCTCGTTGCACTCGCTCTCAAGCGTATGTACATCTCCCGCTCGACGGCTTGCATGCCAGGGTTTTACGACCTGATGGCCCTCTGCGAGGAGCACACGGCCGCACCCTCACGCATGGAGAAAGCAGATATCAAGGTGCGGTTGCGGATGTTGCTAGGAGAAACGGCCGTCGGCTTGTCGTATTGCGCAAGCGCGCACCTACGCACGGCGGTGTATGTCAGTACTGCCGTGGGCGAGACTTCCCTGGCGAGAATGAAGACGGCAAGCAAGAACCGTCCGGGTGGTGATGTGGACACGGGCGTTGATGGCGACGATATAAATGCAGGTCTCCTCAAGCAGAAAAGTGGCAAGAACAAGAAGAGCGATACTAGCCAGGAGGGCGACAACTACCAGGGGGGGAATCGCGTTCCCGTCAAGGACATCCTGGACTCGGTGGCTGACGACGTCGGCATGAGTGTCGCTGAGCGGTACTGGGTCGATGCCGCTGGTCACTTCCGTGCTTTGGACAATATGCTGGCCACTGTCATCTTATCCAAGGAGGTCAAGCATGACGCAATATGCCTGCCAGGCAAAGCGTCCAATGACCCGCCCATTACCTGGGACCTGGCGCGTCGAGCGGGCCTGGTGTTCGGCTCCGGGAAGGTGTTTCGTCCTCGCTTCAGCGTGGTCACGATGATCAAGCTCCTCAGTCGAGAAGAGTCCAAGGACCTGCTCTTCTACGACGTCATGTCGCGGCAGCTGGGGCAAACTGTGGACCAGATGGCATTATCTTCCGGAGCGGAGCGCGCGGCATGGCGCAGATGGGAGATGTTTGCCCCTGAGACGGAGGTCAGCCATTCGATTGCACGCTCCTTGAAGCAGCGCGAGTACAAGGCGATCACTTTGAAGGGTCTGATGGCCCCCGGCAAGTTCGCCTATCTCGGGAATGGGGAGCTGCTCAACGACATCATGGTGGACGCGTCGCGGCCGCGGAAAGGCGTCGTGGTGCACGACATGAAGCCGCTCCTGGCGCTGCCCGATGACGACGACGACGTGCTGGACTTCGTGTACCGGCTGCCCGATGGCTTCCCAGGCATTGACGCTGTCATGTTCTTCCGGTGCGTGTCGGCCCCGCACAAGCCGAAGCTCGTTGGCAAGAATATTGCAGCGGTTGTGCAATACAAGCACTCTGACCCAGAGGCGGACACGTACCTGCGCGGAAAGGAGGTCGTCGACAACTGGCGCAAGATGGAGATGGAGCTGTTTGAGCCAAAGCTTTTCATGCCTGAGAACAAGCCTGTGGTGGATGCCCGTGTGCAGCAGCTCCGGGAGACTTGGAAGGAGCGGATCGTGTACCTGAACGTGGCTAATCGCAAATGCAAGCGCGTCCAGCCGCGTGTCGTTGAGTCGGACAGTGACCTCGTCAAGCACTGCTCGCGGAATGCCATCGTGCTGGGGAGAAACCACATGAGCTCCTTGTTGGGACGCACGTACAGGGACTTCAGCTTGGGAATGGACTGGGTGCTGGGTTGTCATGTCATCCGGTTTTAAACAGGTCGCCATCATCTCGGTGGCGGCTGCGGCGGCGGTGAGGCCTGTGGGGGCGGACCTGCGGCGGGGGCGGGGGCAGCGGCGGCGGCGAGCTGGTCATGCTCGCCGCCTTCCACGACGACCCCTTGCCGCCGGGGAGAGTGACCGGCGACGCTGACGTTGGCGCCGACGGGGGCGACGCCGCGGTGGGGGGCCCCCGCCCGCCCACCGAGCGGCGGCGGCGGCAACCTCCCCCCCCGAGGTTTTCCTCCCACACGACGTCGGCGCGGCTTGCGGGCGCATTTTTGTCGCCTTCTACGACCTCCTCGCCGTCGAGGGTGGGGGCGCCGCCGAAGTGGCCGCCGGCACGGGCGTCTGTATCCTCGATTTGGACGACTGCACGCCGCCGAAACGGCTCTTGTGTACGAGCCGTCGCCGCCGCCGCCGGGGGGGGGGGGCTGCAAGGCGCCGGAGCTGGTGGTGTTGGACCCAGCGCTGCCGTGCTGGGGCGTGGCGGCGGACCTGGGCGACTGGTACTTTCTCGCCGCCCACGTGCGGAGGCGGCCGGGGCGGCGGCGTTGACCGGTGGGACGGCTTTGACGACGACAGCGGTGTGCGGGCGCTGGTGGCGGTCATGAATAGCGACGGTGAATGCCGAGCATGCACATCATTGCGGGCGTCACGCCGCTGTGGGCGCCGCCACTTGACGCAGGGGGCGGCGACCGCGTGGCGGCGGCGGCGGCGACAACGGCTGCGGCGGCGGCGGCGGCGAGGACGGCAGCGGGGGCGGCGGCACGGCCCGCGCCGCCGCCGCCGCCACCCGCGCCCGGTCGGCATATTGGCGTTCACGGCCCTCCTCCCACCTGCGGCTGTCGCAGCTCCGCTTCGGCTACAACACGGACGACACGTCCTCGGCCGACAGGGAGGCTACAGCCGGAAACCAGGGGTGGCACACCGGCGGACGGCCTGTGAGGCCGCCGCAGCGCACGAGAAGGTCGGGGGGGGAGGTATGGGTGATGGCACCGCCGCCAGGCGGGTCCGGCGTCCACGCATGGGCGGGGTGGGGGAGAGGAGGTGGGGCGGGGTTGGCCATGGTTACAGCCTGGCGCCTGCCTGCCAACAAGTTCTCTCCCCCGCACCCCCCCGCCCGCCTCCCATCCTGCCCTTCCCCCCAGGCTTTTACGGCATGCCGGACGCAATCCCCACGGCTGTGGCTCGAGGCGGCCGGGCGCCCCGCCTCTCCCGGCCCCTGCACCCTTGCCGCCGCCGTTCGCCGCCGTCGTGGCCGTGCCCATCCCCCGAGTGGGGAGGGTGGCGCCGTCGTTCCCCGCCATGCCGCCGCCGCGCAGCTGGGCAAGAGGGGCGGCGGCGGGGTCCAGCCCCCGCCCGCCCCCCCCCCCCCCCCCCCCCCCCCCCCAGCCAGCCGCCCACCCTGCCGGCAGCGCCGTGGGCGGGGCGAGCAGCACCTCCGCCCCGCCCGCTGACCCCAACGCCCCCGCCAGCCGCGCCGCCGACCGTGGCCGCCGCCGCCGCCGTCGCCGCCCTCGCCTCACCCACCGCCACCGCGCAGCCGCCTCGCGCCGCCGTCGTGGCCACGCACACCCCCCCCGTGGAGAGGGTGGCGCCGTGCCGCTGCCGCCGCGTGGCTAGGCGGAAGGGGCGGTGGCGGGGTCCAGCCCCGGCCCACCTCCCGCCCAACCGGCCGACAGTGCTTCCGCCACCGCCGCGGGCGGGGCGAGCAGCTGCTCTGTCCCGCCCGCCGACCCCCGCACCCCCGCGTGCCCCGTCACCGACCGTCGCCGCCGTCGCCACAGGCGCGGCCGTTAACGCCACTCCCGCCGACGCGCCGCCGTCACAGGCCGCCGTAATGACCGCTTCCACCCGCCCCGCTGGGAGGGCGGCGCCGTCGTCCGCCGCCGTGCGGCCGTCGTTCAACTGGGCAGGGGGGGTGGCGGCGGGGCTGAGCCCCGATCCACCCTCCACCCCCTGCCCAAACGGCCGCCAGCGCTGCCGGCCAACGCCGCGGGCGGGGCGAGCAGCAGCTCCGCCCCGCCCGCCGAGGCCCACACCTCCGAGCGCCCAGCCACCGACCGTGGCCGCCGTCGCCATCATCGCGGCAGTCGCCGCCGTCGCCACCGTCGCCGCCACAGTCCGCCGTCGCGGCCGCCCCCACCCCCCCCGCGGGGATGGTGGCGCCGCCGTCTGCCGCCGTGCGGCCGTCGTTCGGCAGCAGCGTCGTCCGGGTACGTGTCGTAAGCATTGGCGGCAGTGCCGGCGACCGCGACGACGACGCCAGTGACCAATGGCCCCCTCCGCCTCGCTGACATTCGGGACGGGAAAGAGCCCAACACACGATCCTATCGCCAAAAAGATGTGCAGCCATTCGAGTGCAGACAATGGAAGTTTCGAGGACTCGACCTCGACTTTCTCCATCCCAGCCGTGCTCTCTGTCTCAATGTGCATAATTGACGTCTTACCTCACATTGAGTGCTGACAAACACATTTAGGCACGTGAGTTGGCCACTGGCTGCCTGGCCAGTGATACATTGCGCAAGAAGAGACACATGGCAGCGGCAAAAAATTGTTCCGACTTCGACGAGCGCGACAGATGCGATCCCATGGATCTGAGACACAGTGCTGGGCGCTAATGATATTGGCGTCATCATGGCTCATCCAGCTGTCACCGCCACCGCCACGGCCACCGCCGCCGCCATCCCCCCCACCCCCCCCCCCCCCCCACCGCGCGGCGGAGCGTCGCCCGCACGTCGGCGGAAAAGTCCGCCGCCCAGTACCCCGCGTGCGCGTGGAGCTGCACGACGGGATGGCCCGCCGCCCGCGCTGCCAGCCGCCCCACGCTCTTCTTCCCCGTCCCCGCCGCGCCAAAGCGCGCCACGTGGCCGCCGGGGGAATGGAGCGCCCGCTCGACGGTCGTCGCGTGGCCGGCGAGGCCGTCGGTGTCCCCCGCGTCGGCGGCGGCGCGGCCACCGCCGCCCCCGCCCCCTCCCCTGCTGCCGCTGCTGCCGTCGCCACCACCGTCGTCGGTGGCCGCGGCGGCATCCACCGCCTAGTAGGCGCGGTGCTCGATGAGCTGCCGCAGCAGTCCAACGGCGGTGGCGGTGCCGTACGCGTCGGGGACGCCCAGGTTGACCTCGTTGTAAAGGAGGACCAGCCTGGGTGGCGCCGCAGCCGCCGCCGCCGCCTCCCCCGGCGGTGGCGACGTATCCGCCACGGCCGCCGGCAGCGGCAGGCCAACCCAGCCATTGTCGACGCCGTCGGTGGCGGCGGAAGCAGCGGCGGCGGCGCCGCCGTCGCCGCTCGCCCCGCGGGGCACCAGCACCGGTCGCCCCCGCGCGTCGGCCACCACCCCCGCCGCCGACAGGAGCATTCGCAGCACGCCGGCGGGGCCAGTGGCGGCGGAGAATGAGAGCGCCGCCACGGGCAGCGGCGGCACCACGCAGGCCAGCGTCACCGCCAGTGTCGTTGGGGTTACCGATGCCGGCTCCCACAATCACCTTCGGAATCCGCGTACCCGATCCGTCATCTTGCGCGTTCCCCGTCTCTTGGGTAGACATTGTGACAATCAGTCAAACGACGCAACAATCACCACAAAGCAGAGAGCGAGGGGGTAGGTTGGGGGACGTAACACTCAACATATTGCAGTTTTCTGAATTTTGTCCCATGTGGACAAGAGCAAGAGCAAGTGTACAATAGCAAGGGCCAATCGCATGCTCGCAGCAGCGGGCTTACCAATGGCGTGCTGCAACACGTCTGTCGGAAGAACCTGGTGATTGGCTATGGCCACAACTGCTCTCGCAACGAACGCTGGTTGGTCAAAACACTCTTGTTTTTTCATCGGATCTCGCCGGTTGGCCCTTTATCTCAGGTCATCTCTGTCAAGAACAGTCCGAAGCGCTCAGCCGGTGCTTGTTCTACCCTCGAAGTGGTCAGAAATCCCGAGAGAACCCCCGATCACACTGTTCGTACAACAACGGACCCTCATGCAGAGCAGTCATTGGCCAGAGAGGCAGCATCTGAGTCATATCATTGGTCAAACACAGTTTGCTCTTGCTCTTGTCCACATGGGACAAAATTGGGAGAACTGCAATATTCAATCAGATCGCAACACCACGGGTACAAGAAAAACGACCGACTCCCTGTCCGTGTGCCGGGGCCGAAGAGGGCGTCACTACTGGGGTGACGCAGGCCAGTCCCCTACTGCTCCACCAATGTCGCACAATAGGAAACCGTTACCAGTCCACTCTCAGGGAACACACACCATGGGGAATAGCCGTCAAAGCCACCGGGAGGCCAAGGTCGCTGTCCTTGGAGCGCAAGCCATGGGACCAAGATGGGAGCCCAAATGAGAGGGGTTTGTTGTTCTATCAAGGCCGGCGGTGGATCTGCTGCCGGCCCCCTTGTTATATACCCAGGGAGACACCACTAACTACCCTACACCCCGCGATGCAAGTCCCTCTGGTTGTACGTAACTCGAAGATACCATAACCATAGTGAACTCCCAACTTGACCGTTAAGGATAGTAAGTAGCCCCCCTGGATTATGGTCGCAAGACGAGTTCCCATATTGCTACACGTTCCCCGTGCCCGCCCAAAATGAAGCGCAGTCGTGCGAGCGCGTCCAACGTAAAGGCAGAGTTTACAAACGTAATAACAAGACAACGAAAGTGGAGCGAGACGGCCGCCTGCAGCATGTCGCCGGCTCGCTTCAGAACACCCCTCTCCACTCGGCCCACAAGCCCAGTCACGCGCACGGCCGTGCGGCCGTGCGCCAGGGCCTCGTGTGGCCCCCAATCGCGAGGCCGCCCACAAGGCGACAAGGGGCACCCGGCTAACGGGGCGTCCCTCCTGCTCGAGCAGCCGGAATGGTTTTGATTTCCTCTTATCGGCATTTTTCCCGGGTCGAGCGGCCTGTTTCAACTATTTAGGACAACCTTGTTATGTACGTATGTATGCGCAAGGCACGGTAGTGAGGTGTGAGTGTCCGGTGACTTTGTCTGGAAAGCCCGGCTTTCGTCGTAATCACCGATACCACAACAAGCGCAAGTCAGTTGGTCTGAAGCTAGCATTTGCGCCACATATCAGTTGGACGTTTGAGAGTCGTCTATCTGAATCCTGTGGCTGTTCTGTTCTTTTTTCACTCGCGGCTTCCAACCTAGGTGAGCCCTTATATTTGAATATAAAGGCAATTAAAATGTTTCATGACGAGTCTACATACAACACAGGACTTGGCATCACGGGCAATGGTCAGGTCGCCAGTGCGCGCGGGCCACGGCGCGGGCAGGGGTGCCGTCTCTTCCAGCGGTCAACACGAAGCACCCGCCGCGCCTCACTACCAGGGTGGCAAGACTTCAATTAAACCACTCTCCGAACCTTTGATTTTACTGCAAGTTTCCTTCGTTCTAGTTGACAATAACAGAAACAATATACATGCTACGAGGTCACGCAGCATGTCCAAATATGCGCTCAAAGTGCTACGATCATGAAGGTCATATCTGGACGGCAGTCGGACAAGTGCACCTGGCTGCCGAGACAAAAGGTTAACTCCGTCTGTTCGCGTCCTTGCACCGGGGCCGTCTTGACGGCCAGGCACAAAGCACACAGAAGTGTTCGTGCCTGGTAGGCGCCTGGGAAGTTGTACCAACAATTGTAGGCTGTCTCCATTGCAAGCGCACGCCATCCGATGGCTGGATCTGTCTAGTGACATCTTCGCAGGAGGCTGCGAGCCACTCATTTGCTCTCTGGGGCGGAGACGAGGTGCTCGAGGCGTGCTTCAGATTGGTCGAAAAAGCACAGTGTTTTCCGACCACTCGCCGGGCGTATCGGGCATGTCTGGAACTCTATTTTCATTCTTGTGTCACTCAGTAATTTTTGCTGTGCCCCACAACGTGCTTCCGAGGTGTGATCCCTGTACACCTGTGCATCCGGCAATGTGAGGGCTCCCTGCTTGTGCTTTGTGTCTGTGTTTATACAGCCTGTGCCTGTCTTGCTCTTTACTCACTTGCGGTTTCCATCCTGGCTTTGCCCATACTGTTCACGCTGTTCACCACGTTTTTATGTATGTGCAATGTATAGGAGCTGAGTGTGCATGAGATATTAGTACTACGTCTGAGAGTGGCCTGATGCCTGTGGCTGGTTTGCTATTCATTCCCTGCGGCTTACATCCTGGGTTAGCCCACACTTTTCACGACGTTAACCACTTGCTGAATTTTGTTGCAGTAGTATCAATTTGGGCGGTTGTGCATGTGTACAACTGCACGACAACAAGTAGCTGACAGCACTTCAGCCAATGACGTTCGAGGAGGGCATGAGAACGGCGCAGTTATGACGAGGCTGTCGGGTCCCGGAAGAACGCGATTGGCCGCAGGTCCTGGGGCTTCTCCATCAGAGTTCCCATAGGTCAGAATACTGTTGTTCTACGCGACAATATCTGCTTGCTTTCCTCCATCTCAAGCGATTACTTCGCAGAAACAGTTGGGAAGCCTTACCCGCTCTCGGTTCTACGGTTGTTCGGCTCAGAAATTGTTCGAAAATCTCCGACGGCTCTGTTTGCACACCAACAGATCCCGATACGAGGCTGCCATTGGTCGCGGCAGCAAGATCTGACGCACGTCATTGATCAACCACTGTTGTCCTCTTGGCTTTGAGCTGACCGCCAAAATTGGGACGGCCGCAGTAAGTCAGGCGTTTGTAGATACGACAAGACAAGAACCATCCAAGTGTATTGACACCCTTGAGCACGACTGACTGTATCCATACAAAACGGCCGAAACGAAAATAAATCACAGTGGAACGTATCGAGGCTGCCATTCCCGATGAGCAGTGCGCATGCTGAATGCACAGATATATTTTTTTTTAGGTCTGTAGACGCCTTCACGAAGTTATTGTAAACATGCATGAGACCCTCGAAGATCTGAGGCGAGCGTACGACAGATACTGTTAGATGTCCACTATTTACCGAAGAATGCATACGCCCTGTAAACCAAGATCCGTCATTTGTATCGAAAACACCCTTGTTTTGTTACCCTTACGATAACGGTGGCCAAATACCCTTGAGCACCCCTAACGTAGTTGTCTTTGTGAGCGCAAAGAACGATAGATCAAGTGGTGTGACCGTCCGGTGACTTGGTCCGAAAAGCGCGGCTCTGCTCGTGGACACTGACTCCAACACAAGAGCGAAGGTGCTTTTCTGACTCACGCATTGTATACCGACATGAGGTTGGCAATACGTTTGACAGCGGTTTCAAGTCTGAGGCTGTCTTCTCTATCTTTCAGGGTTGCACGGGGGGTGATTCGGGTTCGGGTTTGGGTTTTGAACTAGGGTCGAATTACAGCAATCCCATGGGCAATCGACCCGAACGCGCTTGCGGATTAAACACGTGGCAACGAGTTTAACACGTGTGTGCAATTGTGACGGCGGACTGCCCTGGGCTGATGTGAGCAGCCTCATCGGGCCCGCACCAGCACCTGTCATTTGGGAGGTGGGGAGTCCCGTGGTCTAATCGCCGTCTACAGTGACGCTCAGGTTGCCGCGCGCCGTCTTGTCCCGCGCAGTGGGGTCTCAAGGGGGACCACCGATTTCTTGCATTCCGGGTGTTTTGCTCTTGCGCAGGATTTTGCAACCCCCTCTCAGTGCTTGAAGAACGTCGATTTTGAGGACTAAATTTGCTTTACGCTTCCAGATGCAAGTTGCACGAGCCCGCATGGATGGTGCTTGTCTGCGCCGGAAGTGCACGACCCTCAGCTTCCTTGTGGTATCGACAGAACAACTTGCGAGCTTGTGAAGCGCTCCCTGAAGAGGAAAAGGTAGAAGTTACATCTGGGATCTGTCCTGCACAGCAAGCACTGCACCCACAAGCAACGGACGATGCAGGTCTGTATCCCACTGCAGGGCGCCCCCAGAGCAGGAACAAAATTCTCCCGGCATTCCGTTTGGAACTGCGACCAGTCTTATGTTCTCAATCGTGACAGCGGAGTCATCCGGGCCGTTCTATTGGACACTAGCGGAGAAAGAGTAAGGATCAGTCACGGGAGATTTTTCGCTCGTGCCGAAGAAATCGGCCGACCTGGGCTGTCCTCTTGTTGTGCCTTGCAAGAAGTTGCGCTGCGCAGCAATCTCAGGAATCTTTCTTGCGCCCGCGATGCAAACTCAGCGTCGCTAAAAGCAAGGTCTCGGGCCAGGACCCCGCTTGCTCGTGGTCCTGGCTTAAGCACCACTGCGCCGGAGCTGCTTAACGGCCGCCGAGGCGGCGCCCTCGTGCCCTTCCTCCAGCTTCTGCTGCATCACCAACTTGATGTCATTGCCGGCGAACTAGGGGTGCCTCACAATGTGCTCGTTCAGGTGGGTGGAGCTGCTACCCTGCTCCGCCCTGCACAATTTGCACGTAAAGCGCTCCGTGCTACCGACGCGGGTCACGGCGCCAAGACGATGTCTACCATGGCTATGATCAGCAGGCTCGTGCGGCCCACAACTGGTGGCGCACAGGGCAAGATGCGCGAAGGTTCTGGGCGTCCAGTCCGCCGAGCATGGACCGTCGCATAGTGCGCTTGGCGCGCAGCGACGGCAGCGAGGCCAGCTCGGACGCAGCACTGTGAATTCTTGGCTGAGCAATCAGGACAATGCTGGGTATGACTGCAGCATTGCATGGACGTTAAATTTAAATTAATTCAAGTCCATCCGAACTCGGTTCGTGTTTGGAAGTGCAATTACACACTAATATCCAAACGCATCAGAGGTTCGTGTGCAATCATGCAATGCTGCCATCTTTTATCTACGTTCTCCATCTTGGGTCGGCCAAATTTTCCCACTACGTTAACTACTCTTTGTATGTTGGTACATTGAACAGTAGTTGAATGTGCAACTTTAAAACGTTTCTAAGGGGGAGCCCGCCTCTCGTTGAAACCACGAAACGCAGCCCTGGTTCAAACCGCGCTTTACTGCAGCACGCACCATGTTTGAGGTATGTCTAATACGTTGGTGTATGTTTTCATCCCTGATCCTGCAATGTGCTTCCCTCATCTAGACATCCGTTTTGGGTTCGCACATACTGTTGACTACGTTAACGGCATTGTGATTGTGTGCTCAATCCACTGCAGTTGCGTGCAGAGGGAGCTCTTCTCTCATCGTAAGCTCATAATCTGCGACTGGACCAGCCCGTGCCTCACTGGAACACGCAATCTGCATGAACTAAGTATACTTCGTTTGCGTAAGGTTCAATTGCTATGGCTGCATTGTGCTTCGCTCACTTTAGTTTGCTATCGTGGGGTATCCCACTTTGTTGAGGAAGTGAAGAGTGTGGTGAGACTATCCGGTGAGTTTCGCAGGGGTGATTGACTCTAGTCCTGATGTCCAGCTTCAACAAGTGATTAAGGAAGCTCCT
This sequence comes from Pyropia yezoensis, assembly GCA_009829735.1. Taxonomy (NCBI): domain Eukaryota; phylum Rhodophyta; class Bangiophyceae; order Bangiales; family Bangiaceae; genus Pyropia; species Pyropia yezoensis. The sequence goes on from CM020620.1 coordinate 22,969,301, forward strand.
CAGAGCCACGCGTCCTGCACGTGATGTGTGTGATACAGTTGCAAATGGTTTAAAGCATGCAATTGCTCGAATGGCTGTGCAGGCTCTTTTGGCAGGAATGTCAAAGTGCAACACTTGTTCCTGGTCTTCTGTAAGTGCATTAACTTTTTGCATTCTTTGTTTTTTCATTATTTAGCGACACATGCATATTTTTCGAATTTAAGGCCACGATTTTGTTTCATGAAGAATCTGCGTACAGTACAGCACTTTCTGTGGCAATACTGGCAATGGTCATGTCGCGACCGTGCGCCGGCCACGGGGCGGGCAGTGGTGCCGTCCCTTTCAGCCGGTAAACACGAAGCACCATCCGCGCCTTCCTGCCAGGGTTGCAACATTTCAGTAAAAACAACCTGCGAGGCTTTAAGAGTGCACGTCCGCCAAAAATTATACATGCCGAGAATGACCTGGAAGACCTCCCCCCCCCGCATGCTTTGCCATTCACGGGCCAGGTGAAACTCGGCTTTGATCGTCAGACTGCGTCGCAGTCTCGATGCCAGCCGAGAGAGAACTTTTCAGAAACTATAGCTCCTCGAGCATTAAGCTACCGGGGCATGTTCTAATACCGGCTTGGACGGGGAGGGGGTTCGAATCGGGCTGGCTGGGCCCAACATGGGGACTCATTCTCTTCAGGAACATTTGCGGCTCCTGGGCTCACTTCGAGGGTGTTTTCTGTCAGGGAAAAGCTGGGGGGCCTGGTGGCTCGCAGGGGTGCTTCTGGTTAGTGTAACAGAGAGCGGTGGACCTTGTAGTTGTTTTAAGGTATAGGCGTCTAGCACCCAGATAAAAAGAGAACCTTACCGTGGAGAAACATAGGGAGACCGGTGAGATACGGAGCCCCCAACCGTCTGGCAGTCTAAGACGTGACGAGCACGCACTAGAGCGGCAGTATTCACTCACACACAAGTTTGCCTTCACGAAGGAGACAAGTAACGAGCACCCCCATGCGCACATATACCCCCCTCACCCCGCACACAGCCACCCTACACCCCGGGCCACGTGCGGGCCAATCATATTCCAGGCCAGCGGTGCAAACAGGAATCTCTCCGCACTCCTCCCACGGATCATCCCAGCCAGCGGGGCACTGGCCCCAAAGCAGAAATTCAAAATAAAGTAGCCCCCCCTTGGGGGTAAAACCCATACAACTGGATTGGGCTTACGCCCACCCAAATCCAGTATCTCGGGGAGATACCGGTGCTGGTTTCGGGTCACCCCATTCCCGGATAAGCCGAAGGATCCCGGCGGGACCCGCCGACTGGGGGCCATGCGGATAGCCGCGTGGCCACCCAGTGAGGGCTCCACGTGTGCGTGCCTTTGCACCGGTGCCACGGTATGCCACCGTATCGCCTGGGCAGTGCCCCGGCGCGAGTGGTGGGGGATCCCTTGGATCCCCATAGACCTCACGGGTTTGTCCGCTGATGGCCTCTCTCAAAGTCTTGCTTCGACGGGCAGGCCCGCAGGTCCACTGGACGACCGCTGTAGGAGCATGATCCCATCACGAACGGGGACAGCATCAGGACCAGGCGTGGTCCGCTACAGGGGCACTTGGCTCGGCCTCTCATTGGACAACTACTCGAACGCGAAATGAAACAATAGTTTGATGTCCTTCGGAGACCCGCCCACGCGCACGTACACTTTTCGGCGGACCTGACAATATCACTACAAGTATAACTCGTCTCAGTTGATAATTATAGAAACCAGATCCGTGCGACGTGGTCGCGCAGTAGCCCAGGAGATGCGCTCAAAGCGCAGTACGGCGATTAAGCCTGAACAGCTGGAACCACATGCCAGCCCAGGTGGTCATGGTATCTGTGAGTTCCAGGCGTAGCACGGCGCCGCGAAGTCCCTGGCGCATCATGTGTGTATCACCTCTGCTGTTAGGCCCACCACTCCCTGCTTTTTTGTTGAAGGAGCAGCAAGTAATGTACGGCTCCTGGACAAGCGGGTAGTGCTCGTCGCGTATCAGCCCTGCTGCCAAACCATCGCCCTCTCGAAGGTGCTGCTCGCATATTTCCCCAGTAGATACGTTGTTATGTTGCTCAGAATTATGGAAGCGCCTCCGACGGTTCAAGTTATGACGGTGTTATTGTCACCCTCGCAAGCTTGCTCCCAGCGCAGTGCGCCTGCGTGCCTCCGCTGCCACCCCTTGCGATGTGGAAGGCCGCCCAGCTTCACCTGGGATCCCTCGCAGTAGCTTCTGGCCTAACGCTCCCCCGCCCGGAGGGGGCAGAGGGCACGCTGCCGCCCCAGCCCCAGAGGACGGTGGGAACGTTGCAGGCGACCTCAACGATCTGATCTCCGTGGTGTCGACGGGCGTCAGAGCGCTCTTAAAGAAAGGATCTTGCGGCGAGTGTACTCTTCGCAACTACCCACGCAAGCCAGAGTTGCCAGCCGTAGTCACGGCGGCGGTGGAGCTTGTAGCGTTATTGGCCCTTACAGACCCGACAACCACACACAAACAGGAAATCACAGACAGGCCAGGAAGGAACAGGTAAGAGCCCAAGCGTAGTCCGCTCGCCCACCCCGTGAGAGGTAAAGGTAACGAGGACACAAGCCCGAGGAAGAAAGAACCCAAAGCACTGTTGATTTTACAAGATGGCCTCGGGGAGACCCCGGAGCTACCCTCAAGAACCTCCCCCCTGTGCCAAATTCGGTAATGCGTACCCTGTGCACGGTCTGGGCCGCGGCGTATGCCCTGTGAAGATCCATGTGCTTTGATCGCACCATGGGTGGCGGTGGTGGCAGGTCCTGGGACCTGGACTAATAAGTCTAGGAGAACGACGCATTTGTGGAACACAAGTACATGATTCTAAGTGTATTATCGAGATTTCCATCGCAATCGTGCGCCAACCCTGACGGAGGAGGGGCTCTGCGGCCACGCACGTGCGACGACGTCACTGCCACTGCACCGCGTCATCTCTTCGCGACCCAGACACACCACCCACCGACAGCCTCACCGTCGTCGCCCCATCCTGCTCCCCCCGTGTCGCGCCTCCCCGTGCGATTTTAGCAATATGGTTGGCCGTATTGTAACCCTATTATTAGGAGGGCTACTTCTAACCCTTAACTTTCAATTTGAGAGTCCGTACTGGTCACGGTATCTATAAGTTACGTATGACCAGAGGGACTTGCATCTTGGGGTGGAGGGTAGTTAGAAATGTCTCCGAGGGTTTATAACGAGGGGCCGGCGGCGAATCCACCGCCGGCCAAGGTAGAACAACCGTGGTGATTGTTACGTCGGTTGACTGATTTTGACTATGTCTATCCAAGAGACGGGGAACGTTCAAGATGACGGATCGGCGTCGACGCCAACTCCGGAGGTGACTACGGGAACCGGGATCAGGAACCCGATCGACAACATTGAAACGCCACTGCTTTCCGGTGCCGGATCGACGTTTGGCACGGCTCGGACGGCAGGAGGCGGGGGTCCGCCTCAACTGTCATCGACCGACCTCACTCCGCCGCCTCCTTCACCAGGGGATTCCCTGATGGCATCATTGGCCCGCATCGAGGCCCGGTCTTCCGGGCTCGACGCCCGTCAGGATCGGACGGAGGACGCAATGGCAGTGTTGATGTCAACACGCCACACGACGGGACCCCGACGTGTTCCTCCCACACCGGTACGGCTCGAACCGGCCGGACTACTTTCGGAGTCCACCAGGGTCAACCCCGGTGTTGCTACTCCTGGACAACTTCCGGACACAATGGGGTATGGATCCGACTCGTCGGCAGAGTTGGAACGGAGTCACACGGAGCGCTACGCTCGGAGCACCCGAAGCGGACTCCGCGGACACGACCCGGCGGATACTTACGCCGGTGGAGAGTCGGTTATTGGGGGAGGGGGTCCCCTCTCACAGTACCCCCACGACGAAGGAGGCCAGGCAACTCGGGTTCCCGAGGTGCCGACGCCTGAAGTACCATCTTCAGTGGTGGAAGCTATGACCGCGCAGGTAACTGCGAGCCTACTGAAACGGACGGAGTCCGATGAGTTTGCTCACCAACTGGCTAAGCGACTGGATACCCAGGACGCTGACACGGAGATCGTTAACGAGGTCTTTCGGTCGGTTCTTACTCCGGAACGTTATCGTTTGGAGGACCGATCTACCACCGTATCGGAATCGATGCGTAATACGTCGCACCGAGCGATTCGCTCTATGCAGACCCTTATGAAGGAAGTCCCTATGTTCGGGGGCCCCAACGGACGCCCGTTGGCAGTCATCGGCTTCTTGACTAGCTTCAAGGCAGCCGCGGACAAGGCGCTCGTCAACGAGGGGCTGGCCCTGGAGATCCTCCCGTTCTTTGTTGATGAACGGGTGCGAGGCATTCTTCGCCAGGCATCCCCGATGCCGGGAATGAGGGTCGCGGCCACCCCCATGGATTACCGTGGGATTCTCAAGGAGCTGCTGAGCAGTTACCTCAGTGAGGACAAGTGCGAGGACCACTACCGGGCCCTGCGCACTGCCACCGCCCAGAGCTGGTAGGATGAAGAGATGTTTGGACGCCGGATCCAAGAGCTCGACTACGAGCTGGGGAAGCTCCTCGGTGAAGGGGAACTACGGGCCATCCTGTTCGCAGGAGTACCCAACTACGTGCGGATATCCGCACGGGGAGCCAATACGGCCCGGACGAACTTCAGTCGACTGATGCTTATGTGCAAGTCCCTAGGGGACGCCTACCGGGTTCTACACCCGGAATGTGCCTTGGCCCCAAAGCCCAAGGGTGAGGGAGGCAAGCCCAGTCTTACCCCGGTACCGAGGCAAGAGAAGGTGGAACGTAAGGCCGCACCAGTACTGGTGGCGACCGACCATACCCCTACGGGTGAGGATGAACCTCTAGTTGACCAACAGGGCCACCTGTTGCTACCGGCGACGCCGGTGATTGGTGAGCACGGTACGGTAGCGTACATTGCTCCGGCGGGGACCCAGTTCGAGGTCAGCGAGGGCACAGGACGTCGCGTCCCGTACGTACGGACTACGGGGTACTCCCCGGTGACGGGTAACCCTCACCAACCCTTGCCAACATGGGCGGTGCGCACGGAGGCACCCCCGCAGATTGCGGGCCGACCCAACCGGTTGGGGGAGTCCATGTTCCGGTTGACCCAAGGACCCAAGGCCTACCAGGGAGCAGGCACTCGGGCGCTCGAGGGAGGCAACCGCAGCTACGGGGCTACCCCGATGCGAACTCAAGGGGGGACCGGCACGTCCGGATGTATGTTGTGTGGGGATCCCCAACACTGGGTGTCTTCCTGCCCACTCATCCCCGAGGAGTCTCGGCGGGCAGCGGCGCAACGCAAGGCATCCACCGGGGGGTATCCCGCCCGAGCACCCGGACCCGCACCGGGTAGGCAGCCAGCTCCAGGTGGAGTACTGGCCGTCGAGGGGGCACCTCCTCAGCCGGATGTCCCGGCGGACAGCACCCTACCAAGGGCGGGAAACGAGTAAGAGGAAGGATGACCGGGGGGCGCTGGGGTTACCCAAGCAAGCCACCCCGGAGTACCGCGGGGAAAGCCCCACGGAGAGCGCGGTTGAGCCGACGCCGCATCAACCCCCGGGTACACCTTCCGGCCCCGACGACACGGCGTCAGGGGATTGATGACCAACCTCCAAGGTTGGGAGGAGAGGACGGGAAGCCCCGTCACGTTGAACCAGACAAGGGCCCTGTTCAGGATGCCCGAGCTACACCGGATATCGGTGTAGGACATGTGTTGTTTACCTTGGAGAACTTCAAGGTATCAGCCACACTGGGGGTTGACCCCCAGTCGACACGATCGTACTACCCTGTACTGGATACAGGGGCTGGACCCAACCTTATCCGGAAGGATACCCTCCCGGACAAGTGGCTTCCACGAATCAGAGTGACTCGGGGACCCACCATCAAGGACGCGAATGGTCGACTCATTCGTACGACCGCAGCGATGTCGCCGCAGGTTACCATCGGGGATCTCACCACGGAAGTTGACTTCCTGGTATGTGAAACGCTATCGGTGCCCTGCATACTGGGGTGCACCTTCATCAACGTTCACGTTGATGCAATCCGGCCAGGCCGGAGGACCGTCGAGCTTCAAGAAGCCGACGGGACGAAGCGAGGACACACGGCTATCGTCAGGGACCTGACGCTACAAGGAAGCCACGTTAACGTGGCTGAGGTGTACGCAAGCGTCGAGCCGAAGACACTTCGGTTGGCCAAGCGAACTCGCTTTGAGCCGTTGTCAGAGACAGTCCTCCCGGTTAACTGCGACCTCGCAGGCATCTGCAGAGTCCGGTCCAACCTGCGGACGTAAAAGCGCAATGGGTTGACCATGGCCAACGGTCTCATTGACCTCCCAGCAGGAGGGTCGTCCCTCCTAGTGATGGCGAACTATCGACGTAAGGCAGTCACCCTCCCGAAGGGAACTATCCTCGGGATGGCCGAGCTCTACGGAGGAGATATCCTTACCCCTGACAAGGAAGGTCAAGTGGAACCACTTGAGGTGCTGGCGGTCGCCGAGACCGCCGAGCGACAGCAACCCGATGACGGGAAGCCTAACCCATCGGCGGCTCCGGCGGACATGCCGCCAAAGGACCAAGAAGCACTGAAGGCCCTGGCCGAGGCTGACCTCGACCACCTTCCCCCTTCGGTAGCCGAAGGGGTACGACGGATGCTAAGAAAGCATGACGTCATGTGGACAGGCGGGGCCTTGGGTACCATTGGGGCAACCCAACATCGTATAGACCTGGTACCAGGCGCACGACCCGCCCGGTCACAACCGCACCGAGCGGGACCTATGCAACGAGAGATCGTTGATGGAGAAGTGAAGAGGATGAGCGAAGCGAAGGTGATACGACCTTCGATGTCGGAGTGGGGTGCCCCAGTCGTTATCGTACCGAAGACGGATCAAACCCCTCGGTTTTGCATCGATTATCGACGCCTCAACTTGGTTACCAAGATAGACTCATACCCTTTACCAAGGATGGATGAATGCATCGACTCCCTGGGGGAAGCTACGGTGTTTACCACCATCGATTGCAATGCCGGGTACTGGCAGATCCCAGTCGCGGAAGAGGATATCCCCAAGACGGCGTTCGTCTGTCACAGTGGAGTGTACGAGTTCCTAAGGATGCCCTTCGGATTGTCCAACGCCCCCGCTACATTCCAGCGGGCTATCGACATTATACTGTCGGGGGTGAAGTGGCGTAACTGCCTAGTGTACCTCGATGACGTCATCGTCTTCTCGCGTAACATGGATGACCATGTGCAACATGTTGACGAGGTACTCACCCTCTTGCGTAACGCCGGGGTAACCCTGCGTCTGAAGAAGTGCGCCTTCTTCCAACAGACGGTCGAGTATCTGGGCCACCAGATAACCCCTGGTAAACTAGGGGTACTCGAAGCCAATACCCGGGCACTCCGGGATGCCCGGTTCCCTAACACCCAGACGCAGCTCAAGAGCTTCCTGGGAATGTGCAACGTATACCGACGGTTCGTCAAGGACTTCGCTCGGATAGCTAAACCGTTAACGGTTCTTACGGGCAGTACCTTGCCCAAGGTACTCCAACCCCGTTCGCCTAGTGAAGAAAAGGCATTCGAGTCGCTGAAGCGAGCCCTACTATCCCCACCCGTCCTTGCGTTCCCGCACAGACGGGGTACCTTCGTCATCGATGTCGATGCATGCGATACAAAAGTGGGATGCACCCTGGTACAGGGAGAGACGTTGATCGGTTCCGATGACGTTATCCAGGACCTACGTCCGGTAGGGTAATTCAGCCGGACACTCAACCCGGCTGAGCGTAACTATAGTGCCACCGAGCGTGAGTGCCTCGGGGTCATATGGGCAGTGCAACTGCTCCGTCCATACCTGGAGGGCTCCAGGTTCATCGTGAGGTCCGACCACGAACCCCTACGATGGCTCCTCAACCTTGGTGACAAGGATTCCGATAGCTATGGGAGGCTAGCCCGGTGGAGGCTGAAGATGGCCGAGCACGACTACCGTACCGTATATAAGGCTGGGTCAACCCACCATCTCGGAGACGCATTGTCTCGACTCGACACCCCGAGCGGGGATACCCGCCCGGTGGACGAGGACATCCCGGTTGTACCGGTTTGCATGGTGGGTAATGCCACCCAAGGTATGGTTGACCATACCATGGCACACCGAGCATGCCCACTGACCCTCGCGGACTTCCGCGAGGCACAAGCCAATGACGAAGACTGTAGACGTCATCGCGCTAACCTCCTGGCCGGCACGGCCGGCATCTTCTCCGAGAATGAAGACGGACTCATATACCGGCGGGCACCCGCCGATGGACGACATCAAGTCGTGGTTCCCGTGTCCTTACGGCAAGCCGTCATGGAACGAGAACACGAGAACCCCACAGCCGGACACCCGGGGGGTTCACGTATGTTCGCAGCAATGCGAAGGTTCTTCCACTGGCCAGCAATGGCCGTCGACGTAATCGACCACGTAAGGGGATGCCACCCCTGTGCACGTAACCGCATGAGTCTACATAGGCAGGCGTCTGCCATGAAGCTATTCCCACCCGATGGGCCCAACGAGCAAGTCGCTATCGACATACTCGGGCCACTTCCGATAACGGAAGAAGGGAACAGGTACATCCTGGTCATGTCTGACCGCTTCACTAAGCTGTCAAGAGCGGCAGCCATCCCGAATGATACGGCATACACGATCATGAACGCAGTGGTTGACCACTGGATCAGTGCATACGGAGTCATGAAGCAACTCCTCTCCGATAACGGAGCAAACCTTACGTCAGCATTCTGCACTAAGGTCCTGGGCATGTTCGGCATCGAACCACGTCGGGCATCCGACTACCACCCGCAAACCAACGGGCAGGTGGAGCGGTTCAACCGCACCCTCGTCAAGATGCTACAGTGCTACGTGGCCGAGCACACGAACACTTGGGACAGGCTTCTGTCCGTCCTCACCCTGGCATACAATACCAGGCCACATCGGAGCGCAAACATCGCTCCGCTGGAGTGGGTCATGCCACTAGGCGTCGGTAACCTGACGCTGCCGCCAGGCAGGTGCACTCGGTATGATACACCGAAAGGCCGCCCGGCCGAACGTATACACCTAGCTTGGTTCGCCAAGCTATCGTGGATGATACCGAAGCTCAATAGTGCCCTTGACAGAACACAACTTCGATACAAGAAGAACTTCGACGCCCGACTACGGGTGCGCAACGCTACCCTGATGACAGGTGACTGGGTCTACATCAGACACCAGATGTTCCGGGGGAACAAGCTCATGCAACCGGTCAAGGGACCGTACCAGATTCTCCACAGAGATGACCACTCTGTTATCTTACACTCCGATACGGAGATCCAACGCATCAGTGTGAATGATGTCACACCTGCTCCGATTCCGGAACAGCCTCAGCCGGTACCGGCTGGGTTGCTACATGGAGCCCTTACAACCCACCGGTCAGATGACCCGGTGGGACCGGATGGTATTCCATACCAGGTAGAGAGCGTGGTCGGACACACCGACCCGGACCTACCAGGACCCTGGTACGTCAAGGTGATGTGGGTCGGATACGACTCACCCACCGGGGAACAGGCGGCGAATATACCCCGCCAACTCCTCATGCCTTACATGAGGCGACGACGCCTACTTTAACAACCCAACCGACACCGACTTCGGCTGTTGGGGGGTGAGGCTTATACCTACTAAGTAGGGTGTGACATGGTTACGGCAGACTTAGGTTTCTAAGTCAAATCAGACTTAGGTTTCTAAGTCGAACCAAGCTTAGATAACTAAGTAAAACCTGAACCTTAATAAGTTAACTTAAAAGTTAAGGCTAACTTCGATAATATCGAAGTAACTAGGGGGCTTAAACGGGAGGATGACCTCCCCAAGCCAAGACACAAAGTGAGGGAGGCTGACCTCCCCAAGCATGAACCAACCGGAAGAAGTTGGACGGGAGGCAAGGCACCACTGAGCCAGAAGGGGTACTCCCCAGGGCAGCAAACAGAGGCAAGCAATGCCCCCGAAGGGGATGAGTTTATACTCACTACTACCCGGCTAACATAAGGGCCACCGGGTCCCTCTCCCGTACAAACAATAGCACTCCTCAGTGGGTAGACCCACTGCTCGAGGGAGGCCACTCACGCGTAAGCGCGTATACCTCCGTGCTCCACCGGTCGGCAATCTCACGACGGTCAATCGCCCGAGTTACCTCGGTGCATAGCTGGACGAGGGTGCTGCGGCCAGCCTCCACGTCCTCCAGAGCTTTCTGGAGGCGGTCAAGCACGCCACCGAAGCAACGCGCTGACCCAACCAGCGCAGCACCTGGGGGGATATCCCCCCAGCTAACAGAGAGACCTTCCCGCATTGCGCGGGCAACAAGGGCGTCAACGCCCTCATACCAGAGACGGGGACCCCCGTCGTGCAGGACAGGGGCGGAAGGTGACACTGGCGCAGCCAGAGGGGCCACAGGAGCCGACACGGCTACCACCGGAGCCGGTGGCGCCTGATATGAGGCCCGGTAGGACCTCACCGAAGGGGCTCCACCGTAACCCCGGCGGTACTCCGCCCGACGACGGGACACCTCACGCTCCCCACCCGCAGAGCCCCACTCTCGGGGACGACGGCCAACCGCCGCCGGTATCGGGTTACCGAACCACGGGGCAAGGACCTGAAGAGGGTCATGGATAATTATGGGAATACCCAGGTCAGGAACGGCCTCGGTGGACGCCCACCCATGGCAACTAGGCTCACCCGGCTGAGTACGCCGGATACGCAACGAATGACGAGGCAAGGGGGAAGCCCCAGCCTGCGGGTCCCGGTACGGGGGAAGGGCCAACACCCCAGCCCAGTTCACGGCATCGTGAAAAGCCAGCAGGGCCTCGAACTCCCGGGCCAACCCGGTCTTGGCAGCTATCAGGTCCACGCCCAACTGCGCGATGTGCCGACGGACACCCGTCGGAAGATGAAACAGGCGCCCCTGCCGGCGAACGGACAGCAAGAAGGAGGAAGCCTGCCCGAGGGTAACCTCAAGGGTGAAGGTCCCCTGCAACGGGTGGACCGGCCGGGAGGCCAAAACACTCCCGAAGTATCGGAGGCAGGAGCCGGTGTCAAACCGGAAAGCAGGGGCGGGTTCCCACCCCTCCTGCCATAGCGGCGGGCGCACGGGAGTGTATACCGGCGCACGACCGTTGCCGGTCTGCAACGCACACGTTATATCCGTGCGAAACGCATCCGCCATGACACCATGGTTACGTCGCCAGCTCGACGCCGACTTCAACCCCGCCATAGGCGGGTAGGGAGCCGTCAACGACAGATACGGGGAAACCCCCGGGTAATAGTCAAAGTCGGGATACCGACCGGTACTGCCCACCGTCTCCTTAAACGCAACCGGCTCCGCCGCCGCCGCAATCCCCCGAGCACTAGCCGGGTAGTCAACCTCCCGCGGCAACGCGGGGGCAATCAGGTCGCATACCCCGAAGGCGGGGTCGAGGTAGACCTCACCCCGTCCCACCCGAGTGCGCCAGAGCTGCGCATGCCGGTCGTCCGGCTGACTCAGGATCCAATGGTGTTCCATTCGCACCGCGTTCGGCTGGTTGAACAGCCGCACCAACTCCCGCTCCCAACTCGGGTCCACTTTGACGCGCCGGGAGGACTCTCCACGGGGAAGCAGCGGGTGGAAGTCCACCCGCATCCGCCCATCGGACTCCATTGACTCTTGCACAGTCAGGCCTCGAACCCGAGCCACCAAGTCGAACATCGACATGGCGGGTTGACCCGCCGCCACGGCGACGCCGCCACCCAACGGGGCAACCCGGGCAGGACCAGGAAGAATCGGGGGCGCCGGGGGATGCCCCACCGGCAGATGGGCCGGCGCCGGAGGCGCACGCGGCCGAGGAGGAAGAAGAGGGGCGGGCGCCCGCCCGGAGTAACTCCCGGAGTCCACGGCCATCGGGGTAGATACCTCTTGACCATCACGCGTCCGCGGCACCGCGGGCAGAGCATCGCCACAACCCGAACCCGACGAGGGTACCACGGGGGAAGCACGGGTAGACCCGCTACCCGCCGCAGCGGACACCCCAACCGGGCGGGCACCCGCGCCGTCTTGACCCGCCGGACTGGCCGGGGTGCCGCCACCACCATCCGCCACGCCGGCGACACCATCTTGAAGTAGAGCCACACCGGCACCGGTGACAGAAGCCATCCGGGCCGCCAGAGGAGTGCCGGTAGAAGCCACCGCTGCACGCGGTTGTCCGCCACCCGACGGCGCCGTCGTGCCGCTACACACGGACGACAACCCGCCCGGCGCGCCCGCCGGGGCCACACGAACGGTCACCCGGTCGTCCTCGTCCTCGGACGAGCTCGCTAGGAAGCACTCGGCGGCGGTGGCGGAGACGGGAACGTCGTCCACCATCACCTCTTCCCCTTCCTCAGGCAGGAGGTCGTCCTCGCCCCCGGGTACCTGGGGGTCCGTCATGGTGCAACCGGGGTAGCAGGGGCGCCCCGTGCAGACAAGCCGAGGCCGGCTCGACCCGGTACGAGGAACGCTCGCTCGGACGAGCCAGGGAAGCGCGGGCACCCGCGCTTATAACCACACAGCTCAGCACGAGCGATACGGCAGCGCGGGACGACCCGCGCCAGCCGAGCTACGAGGGCGCTCCACCCAGGCACCTGGACCGGGGCCACGCCCCCCCGCACACACGGGGAAAGCAAGGGGGGTCACCCCCAACCGCCCCCACGCAACGCGGGCAGCCCCCGCCCCCCACTCACTCGTCCACACGAGAGGGACCCCCCTACCACCAGGCACCTGGTGGCGGATCCGCTTGCACCACCCCTCCGAAAGGGGGGTCGTGAACAGAAACCCGCATCGGGAATTTAACGGTCCGGAAAACGGATCGTGTGTGTACCACACAAAGGGGGGCACCCCCCTCAGACAACCTCGAAAAGGGGTGTCTGTCGCGACAGAGCGCAAAGCCCCACCCGACTGGTAAACGGTCACGCGACCCACTTACATTCGGTAATCCGAATGCAACTCGACCCGAGGACGGGCCGAATCTAAGGAGGGGAAATGTAGCAATATGGTTGTCCGTATTGTGACCCTAATACTAGGGGGGCTACTTCTAACCCTTTTTTTTCAATCTGGGAGTCCGTACTGGTCACGGTATCTATGAGGTACGTATGACCAGAGGGACTTGCATCTCGGGGTGGAGGTTAGTTAGTAATGTCTCCGAGGGTTTATAACGAGGGGGCCGGCGGCGAATCCACCGCCGGCCAAGGTAGAACAACAAACCCCTCCCATTTGGGCTCCCATCTTGGTCCCGTGGCTTGCGCTCCAAGGACAGCAACCCTGGCCTCCCGGTGATGTTGGTGCCGATCCCCCTTGGTGAGTGTTCCCTGAGAGTGGACGTGCGACGGATTCCTATTGTGCTACAGCGATCCAGGAAGATTGCCTTCTCCGTCGGGTCCCCCACCTGTTGCCCCACTCCCTGCTGCTCGGGGCGGGTCCTCCCCATCGCACATTACATCAATCGCTCCCCCTCCTCGTCTGGGGGACTTTGTGAGGCACCACCCACACCCGGGCAGCCCTCAACGTACTGGTGAACGTTGTCAGCTGCCCGCGCAAGCCAATGGGGCTGCGGGGCGCGGGGAAGGTGACGGGCGGGGGGACGGTGATGGGGGTCGGGAAGAAGATGGGCGTGACGTCGGTGAGGGTCGAGGGGGTCGAGGGGTTCGAGGGTAAAGGAGGTCGTTGTGTCTGTGTTTGTTGTTCCCCCCGAGGTCTCCCCGGGTGGCGCCCGCTCTCACGCATTACATACCCCCGGGGGGGCACCCAGGGCGCCCCAAAGCATGCGATAGCTCATGCCGCCGGGGGGGCGGCACCAATGGGCTCAAAACAAGGCAACGGCTCTCAGAGCAAGTCAAGGTGGGTGTGCGCACCCCAAGGCGCCCCGCCAGACAGCCTCAAGCGGGGGCGGGGGCGGCGTGCGGCGCTCGTCGCGCCGCGCGGCTAGCCTCACACGACGGTCGGCCGGAAAGGCCGCAGAGGCGTGCAAGCAGGACGCCAGTCTTCGGGTCGAAAATCTCCCGTGGGTCAGCAAATCTTGCCGTTCCCATTGGCTCGTGGGGAGACTGTTCCGGCTGGCCGATGAGTCAGAGATGTGGCTTGTCCTGTGGTCCGTTAGTCCTCTGATCCGCGGAGAGAAAATATCCGTCTGGGGATTAGTCAGGGTACTAACGGGTAGCCGATCCGCGGCTCTCGTGCTGACCGTCCGCGACCCGTAGAATCTCGGCAGGACACCGCGGCATCTCCAGATTACCAGGGAGTTGATGCGTCTTGGAAGGAGTTGGCTGAGAAGGACAGGGAAGGAGAGGCCCCAGTCCTTATCCCCGAAGCTAGAGTCTCGGGGATTTAGGGGGCATATCCTTACACCTCCCCCCCCTTAGGACTCGCGGCGAAGAAACGCGTCCAAAACCTCAGGTGCGTGCGCAAGGTCTTGCTTAGTCAGCCAGAAGTTTTCGCTGACGTCACAGCCTTTCCACTTGACGAGGTACTCTAGTCGTCCTCGGCGCTTTCGTGACCGTATGATGGAGTCGACTTCGTACTCGACCGAACCGTCCGGAAATGTAACCGGAGGCGGAACGGGAGGAAGTCGGCCGTATGGGTCAGTGCGGTACGGCTTTAGCAAGCTCTCATGGAAGGCGTTGTGAACCTTGCGATCGAGCACCGCTTGGGGAAGATCCGGGCGGAAAGTCACATCATTGATGCTTTCAGTGACGCGATAGAGTCCTGAGTACTTGGGCATGAGCTTCCGAGCGCCTTGGAAGGCGTCTGGCATAAGGTTTTTGGTACTTTGAAGCACCAGATCGTCGACGGAAATCTTGCAAGGTCGGCGATGGCGCTTTGCGTACGCCGAGCGCGCCTCATTCGCACTCTTGATGGGTGATATTGCAGTCTCCTGAGCACGTTGAAGACCGCCTAGCCAGTCAGACACTGCAGGTATACTTGATTCTGACTTGTCGAGGATGTCCATTGGAACCGTCTTGGGTTCGAATCCGTAGTTCAGGACGAAGGGTGAGTACGTCGTCACAGCATTGGGCGACCGGTTGTAGGCTACTTCAGCAGCAACCAAGAATAGGTCCCAATCGCCCTGGTGATGGTTGACGAAATTTCGCAGGATTTCCTCAATCTTCTTGTTCATAACCTCAGTCTGTCCGTCAGTTTGCGGGTGGTAGGCTGAAGATGCCTTGACCTTGATTTTAGGATCTTCGTGAGTGACCGCCAGAAGTTCGAGAAGAAGATGCGGTCCCTGTCGCAGACGAGATCAGGAGGGAGTCCGTGGTGTCGATAGACATGATCGTGATAGAGCTGTGCTGCAACTGGCGCGGTACAGTCCGGCTTGATAGGGGCGAGGCGAATCATTTTGGAGAGGCGGTCGACAACGACGTAAATCCCATTGTGACCTCTTGGAGTCAGAGGAAGAGGCGTGAAAAAGTCCATGGAGACAATTGCTCATCGTTGGCTCGGGGGATCTAGAGGTTTGAGGTGACCCAGAGGTGAATGGGTGCTAGCCTTGTTTCGCTGGCACAAATCACCTGTTTGTACGTATCTTTGGATGTCCTTCCGCATTGTTTTCCAGTAGTACTTGGAAGAAATGGCCTTCGTTGTTTTCTTGACTCCCATGTGCCCTTGGCATGGGACATCGTGGTAGTCGTGGAGTAGTCTTTGGTGTAGAGTACCGACAGGGATACACGTACGGTCACCTCGCTTCAACAACCTCATGTGCAGCCGGTAGGGAGATACCGGGTCTTTGACTAGGTCGGCAAACTCGGGGTCCGTGTCGTACTCTTATTATAAGGTGGCAAGGTCTTGATCACTTTGGTTGATGGTCATGAGGTTGTTGATTTCAGTTTTCTTGGGAATGGCTTTGATGGTCTTGGCCCGCACGCGACTAAGGAGGTCTTGATTGGGGGCGAGCTTGTCGAAAGCATCTTGTGGCTGCCTGGAAAGGGCATCAGCCACGGGATTTGAAGTGCCCTTGATGGGGATAATCTTGAACTGGAACTGGTCCAGAAGCTCCAGCCATTTGACTTGACGATTGTTGAGCTTTTCTTGGGATCTTAGGTATCTCAGGGACTCATGGTCGGTGTGGACCTCAAAGGGTCTTCCGTAGGGGTAGCAGCGCCAATGGCGGAAGGCTTGTACGACTGCAAGAAGTTCTCGTTCACGAATGCTGTAGCGTTGCTCGTGGATAATGAGAGTTAACGAAAAGTGCGCCACTGGACGCCGTCCGCGTCCATCATCTTGCTCAAGGACTGCGCCAACAGCATATCCGCTGGCATCGGTAGACACGTAGATTGGATATCTCTTGTCGAAAGGCCTTAGTACTGGTGCGGTTGTTGTCAGATTCTGTTGCAGCTCGAAAGCTTTCTGGGCGTCTGGGGTCCACTCGAAGTCGACATTCCCAGTCAGCCTTGTCAGAGGCGTGGCTACGGCCGCCATTCCCTTGATAAATCTGCGGTAGAAGTTGACCATACCGAGGAAGGATTGCACGTTTTTTTTGCTTCTCGGTGTTGCCCATGTACGAATGGCTTGGACCTTGCAGTCTTCTATGGAGAAGCCTTTCTCGGAGATGACGTGACCGAGGTAGTCCACAGTGGTCCGAGTGAATCGGCACTTGCTCAACTTGGCGTAGAGCTTGTGTTCTCGTAGTTTGTCGAGTGCTAATCTTAGGTGCTTGAGGTGATCGTCATAGGTTTCGCTGTAGACTAGGATGTCGTCGAGGTAGACGCAGATGAAGTCGTACAGGTAGGGTCTGAAGACATCGTTTATTAGGTTCATGAAGACCGCGGGTGCATTCGTAAGACCAAAGGGTACGACCGTGAACTCATAGACTCCGTACTTGGTTCGAAACGCCGTCAGAGGTATTGTTTCCGGATCAAGGCGAATCTGGTGGTAGCTAGAACGGAGGTCGATCTTCATAAAGTACTTGGCCTTTCGCAGTTGGTCGAAGATGTCGTCGATGTGTGGCAGTGGATACGCGTTCTTGATGGTGGCCTTGTTTAGGGCCCTGTAGTCGATGCACATTCGCCAGCCACCGTCCTTTTTTGCCGCAAAGAGGACGGAACAGCCCCAAGGTGAGGCGCTTGGTTGGATGAATCCCTTCCTTATTAGGACAGCAAGTTGGGTCTTGAGTTCTTCAAGCTCCCATTCGGCTAGTCCGTAAATTCCGCTACGACGTGGTTAGGCATCGTCGGTAAGGTCGATGCTAAACTTTTGACTGCGCTCAGGAGGAAGTCCGTCGGGAAGCTCGTCTGGAAAGACGTCGGCGTATTCGTTGAGAATTTTTTGAACTTATCTCTTGTCGTCGGCGTGTCCCATCGTAATGGCGATAATGTCGAAGTTGGTAGAGGGATCTTCGGACTGCAGGTAGATGGCAAAGACCGGGCACCTTCGGACGAGGTCCCGGGCGAGACGTTGCCGACTGATCCGGGGTTCAGGCGTCTAGAGGGAGGCTGTGATAGAGATGTTCTTGTGGTTGAACTTGAAGGAGATCTTGATTTTCTTGTCGTTGATTTTGGCGTCCTTGTCATCGCGCCACTTCTTTCCCAGGATAAGGTCGTAGGCGTTTAAGTCACATACAACAAATCGTAGTCGTTCATGGTACGGTCCAATGAGAATCTCAAGGGGTTCAACGGTTTCAGCGAGGACATGAGATCGGCCATCGGGCATGCTTGCCGCAAAGTCCGTTTCCTTAGTGTTCACAAGCAGGAAGGTCACGAGGCGCCTTGAGACGAAGTTGATGGGAGATCCGTCGTCAAACAGCACCTTAATAACTTTGCCATTGACAGAAGCAGTAGAATGCAGAAGCCCGAGTCGCGGGCCTTCAAACGAAGACGACATATTTTCAGGAACCGAAGAAGCGTCTTTCACAAGTGTTGATGATGGTTGCTGCTTCAGTTCCGCTGGCCTTTTGTGCAGTCCTTAGCCAAGTTCCCTTTCTCGCGACAGCGGAGGCACAGACCCTTGCGCATACAGCGCTGGCGTTCGTCTGGCGTCAGCTTGTCGACCGTAATGCTGCAAATGTCCAGTGGGATAACACCCGTCGTCGGTGGCTTCCCAGAAGTGCTGCTAACATTGCTGGTAATATGGGACGCTCCAGCCTTGGCCGCTTCGACGCGCAGGGCGTCAGTCATAAGGGACTCAAGATCCGTGTAGGTCTTCAGGCAATGTGCCTGCCAGATGTCTCGCTTAAGGCCCCGCCTATAGCAGTCGACTTTTTCCGCTCGGTGATGTCGGGGATATCCAAGAGGACGCTTAGGAACGTCCTGTTGAACGTCCCGACGTCCTTGATTTGACGCGAGGAGTGCATCTTGTCCCGCGCCGCCTGCGTCTTGTTCAGTGGGCTGAAGCAACAGATGAGCGCAGCCCGCAGGGCAGTCCAGTCGGGGACCGCGATGGTACGACTGTAGGTATGCCACCAAGTGAACGCCTCACCGTCCAGGTAGGTGTAGGCGATCCGGCACGCTTCGTCAGGGTCCGTCAGCCGCACCTAAGAGTCCATGTGCGAGCACCACGTTTTCATTGTCCCGGGCTTGCCGGAGAACAGCGCGGGCTTGTGCGGCCTCGCAGTCGTTGTGTCTGCACCGGTGGCGTTGGCCTTGGCGTCCGACCGCTGTTTCTTGGCGTCCGCCAGTTCTACCTCGTGCGCCTCGAGTTCGGCGCTCATGTGCGAGACGAACGCAGTTAGTTGATTCCATGATTCCGCTGAGGGTGCGGTTGAGGCCGTGCCTGGATTAGTCGGGCTAATACCAGAAGGACTAGGGGGATCCATGGTAAAATTCGCAACGATCAAATCAATCAAGCGGATCTAAGTCGACTTACTTCAGCTGGGCGCCGGGCAGGTCCTGAACGGTGTGCAAGGTAATTTGATCGCTCAACGTAGTGGTACACGAGCTTCTGGACGTGTGCGGCCGTAGCGGCTGCGATGGTTCAAAAGATATACGACACTATTTGATGGTTCACAAGTGATGCGATGAAACAGAATTCGCAGACTCAAGTATGCAATCGGGTTTTGCCGCCGGCGTCCGCGCGCGGGCCCGAGTCGCGTCGCGCCGGATCTTCAAGCGGGGGGAAATCCACGTGGCGAATCGCGCCTCTCGCACAGATCCTGGGGGGTGTTGCGAGGTGTCAACTGGTGTGGCGCGCCAGCGTGCGGTGAGATTCCTTGTCACGCTGGTGGCGTTCGAAGTGTTCCACCGTCTCGAATTTGCGATCGCAGATGTCGCACCGCGGCCGCGTGGCTGGACGGTTCACCGTATTGCGGTGGCGCCGCGACCAGCGATGATCGCGCAGCACTGTCAGGCTGTTGCAACGCGCGCCACAGGGCTTGCCCACGTACTTGCCCTTGGGGATGCTCTTGGCGATCCGGCGCTGCTCCCGCTGCTCCGCCGCGCGCGCCGCGGTGGGTCGGATGTGCCCAATACGTGGGGCGGGCGGCGCAGTGTATCGACGCGCGGGGTCCAGCGGGAACAGCAGCGGGCCCCGAGTGGCCGAGCCCGCCGAGCCGGGCGTGGCGGGGCCCTTGCCCTTGCGCGAGAGGGGGGGCTTGGATGCGGCTGCCGCCGCCGAGTCGGCCGTCGCCGGCACAGAGGATGACGTGGATACCGCCGCCGGTGATGCGCGCGCCGCCGGCGTGACGCGTGCTTCCGCGGTCGCCTGCGCCGCTGGGACGCGCGCAGTCGCCGCGGAGGAAGTCGGGGCGCCCGCCAACGCCGAGGAAGATTATTCGGAACCTGATTTGGCACCCTCTGGGTTTCAATAATCCGTTGACCAAAAGGAAAAAACCGTGACAGGGGCCACCAGGGCAGTGTCAGGGCAGTGTTCTTTCTGTGTGATTCGTGTAACCCGCTGTGTTCGTATTACAATGCCCGAGGCACGCCGAACACAGGGGGCAGCACGAGGGCACAAACGCAGGGGGGGCCAAATCGGGAACGGAATCGCAACGTCACCGACAGGAGGAAGTCAAACTACCTGAAGCTACAACATGTGAGGCACCACCTACACCCGGGCAGCCCTCAACATACTGGTGAACGGTGTCAGCTGCCCGCGATCCGCGGAGAGAAATTGTTCGTCCGGGGATGAGTCAGGGTACTAACGGGTAGCCGATCCGCGGCTCTCGTGCTGACCGTCCGCGACCAGTAGAATCTCGGCCGGACACCGCGGCATCTCCAGATTGCCAGGGAGTTGATGCGTCTTGGAAGGAGTTGGCTGAGAAGGACAGGGAAGGAGAGGCCCCAGTCCTTATCCCCGAAGCTAGAGTCTTGGGGATTTAGGGGGTATATCCTTACAGACTTGTCGGCCGCAGGGACTTCATCATCGGACATGGACGCGCCTGCGCGTGGCACGGCAGGCCGCAGCCGCAAGCGGCGCGCGCCCCGCGCCTTCACGGGCATCTCGGCGGGGACCCCAGCGGACAAGAAGATTCCGTGGACGCTGGCTGCCACAGCGCAACTCCTGGGCTTGCTGAGTGAGTCCAGCGAGAGGCGATAGGCGCTGAAGAGCACCGATAAGACGAAAAAGCTTGGGGCAATCTACGCTCGGTGGGCGACCGTGCTCGACAACACCAATACGTCACAGGCTTTTGAAGGCCCAAAGGTAATGGCAAAGATCAAGAAGCTGTCGAGTGCATGGCGCGCTGTCGACGAGCAGGTGGCCAAGCTGCATAATCGTGGGGCAGCCAAGCAAGACGTCATGGACAAGAATGGTACGTATACCATCTATGTGCGCCGACTCTTCATCTACTTTGACTACGTGGGAGCCATAAAGATCCCACCAAGCGCGACCTCCCCAACCGCAACTATCCCCCCTCCCCCCCCCCCTCCGCGGTGAGGAGCCCCTGTCCCAATTGACTGCGTCGCACAAGTGTCATTTGCCTCTGCGCCCGTGCTCGTGCCCCTTGATGAAGGGAAATTGAGGGCTATGGTCGCGGACCCGGCTCGCCAGCCCACTCAAGTCTCTCCCTCTCAGAACGAATTGGGCGTGCTAGATCGCTTCTGGCGCTTTATATGATGGCCAGCTTGATCACTTCCGACGCCTTACATCATAACACGGGAGTTGCTCCTTTCCAGGTCCAGCCATATCTGACCCGAGGCTTGATGACTTTTCCTGCTGTTGCTTTCTTCCTTTGAATTTACGCTTCCTTACTCTTCCTCACGTTGCTCGCAGCCGAATTTGAGGACTTCGACAAAGGGCACGCTATTTGGGGCACGACCGCGGAGGTGAAGCGTCAGATTGCGCTAGGATCTGGCTTGCCGACCCCTCCCTACTCCCCTGCGCGTTCCGGCGCCGTACCCTCCCCTGCGCGCTCCGGGGCCAGTGCCGTCGAAGGGGATCAGCGAGTGATGGAACAGGCTCGCCGCGTCGGGGACACCATCGGACGCGACGCTCCCTCCGGCCGGGCTGGAGGTCTCCCGCCCCCCTCTGCCTCAGATCCCCAAGTACCTCGTGGGTCACCTGTGCGACCGTCTCTCCCTGCCGCCGGTGGTGGCTTGCCGGGCAACTCTGCCTTGCCCCCCACATCTCCTGCTGGCTCACCTGGGCTTCCTGGCTTGTCGCGCGTAGTGCCCCCGGGCGCGTTGAATAGCAAGCAGCCTTCCGCACCTGCCAAGATGGCAATGCTGAACCGCGTTGCCGATGCGATGACCAGCGCCGAGTCCATCCGCGCGGACCGCTTTCAGGAAGTTCACATGCAGGCCCAATGGACAAAGGAATATCAAGGCGGGCGGCTGGCACTCGCTGAGCGTGTGGTCTCTGTGAAGGAGAAATAGGCCGCCCTCGTGCAGCAAAGCAACGTCGCAGACCAGCGCCGCAAGACGAGCGAAAGTATCACGGCGCGCTTGCTTCAGTTTGCGACCGCCAACGTCACTGTGCCGCAGATGCTTGCTATGCAACGTGAGTGGATTGCGGGTGGTGGTGATGAGCAAGCCGGCCGTGCCGGCGGCGGCCGCGCGGCGGAAGCCGCCGTACTGGCGGGCAGTGAGGCGCGTGTGGGAAGAGGCGGGGCGGCCAGGGTTGGCGGGGCATCCGGGAGTAGCGAGGCGGGAGGACGGGGGGGGGCGGGTGGTGTCGGGGCGACTGGGGCAGAGTTGGCTGCGGGAGGGTCCGTGTAGACGACAGGGGTCGATCCGCGAGTGTCTTCGTGCCGGGCAGGGTCAGTGCGCCGGCGCCTGTCGTCCGGCAGAGACTCCTGGAGTAGTATTGTCCTTCGCGCACTGCAATTGGAAGAGACCTAAAAGTTTTGCAGAGCTCACGCTGTGCTTGTAATCGTTGTAGCGTTGCATTGAATTGTTCTCTTCCACGGAGAGTCTGGTGGCGGCCATGCAGACTTCTCCTCCTGATCGCGAGTTCAATGCGGCCTCGACTGGCTCAATTTGTATGTCACAAGATTCATAAAAAGTCCTGCTCATCATACAGTTCCCACAGAGCATCTGCTAAGTCGTCACGCATTTGAACAGCTCAGTCGCAATTGTCACTGTCTTGGGCGTCAGCTGCTGTCGTCGCATCGTCTTGTTCCCGCACGTCCACCGTGTCGTCCCAGGTGTCCCCTTGGTCAAGCAGGAAGTCTTGCAAGCGTACACAGTGTGGCAGTATTGACCCCCAGGTAGGAAGGCAACACGTGCCATGCAAGGGGCGGCAGGCCACTAGCCTGATCCGTTCCTCCTCCTGCATTTGGGTCCGTATTCCCTAAGTTTGGGATAGTTAGCTTAGTAGTAAATCCAACTTGGATTTGAGGGTTTTCTGCATTTTTATCGTCTTGAATTTTCGTGTGGCCCGGTGGGCAGGTGCTGGGGTGGGAGATTCTGAGTGGCGAGATTTTGAGGGGACCCTGGGGGGATAAGGGGAGGGACAGCGGGGCTTGGCCCTGCGTCCCCGTCCCGACAAAGAAACTGTTGGCCCACACACCATCCTTTTGTTTGTCAGTGGGGGGTTTGCCCCACAACAGGGACAGAGTGTGTGCGACTTGCACTTCTTCCGGTTCCCCCGACACGGGAGGCAGCCCTTGTACACCGCCCCAACTTGGGTGCCGTGTGTGCGAGTGGTTTTTGCCACATTTGGTGGAGCAGCAGGGGACAGAGGTAAACTTTACCTCCGGGTGCACCCGGGTGTAGGGGGCCCTCTGTCTCAGAGGAACGGTGGACTTGGACCGTGTTATATGGATCTTCAGCCAACATGGCTAGCTCGGACCCCCCGTCTTCCGGGGAGTACACGGGTGACGCACGTACTTCAGTGCCTTTGAATACTGGTGAGACACAGGTGAGTTTACCTGGGGTCGCAGAGGGACTAGAGGTCCCTCAAGCCAGCAGTACTGGAAGTGCGGGCGGGCAACTGGCCACCCCGACTCAGTCGGGAGTTCACTCGGGTGACTCTTCTGGTATGGGTGGGCCGAAGTCTGGCCACCGCGTGGTTTACTCAACGGGAACGTCCCAAGGGGTGAGGACTGTCCCCGAGGGTTCCACTCGGGTTGGATCCAACTTTGGCATGGAGTCGTCGCCAACTAGGCTTTCGGAGGACGGCGGACCTCCGTTGGTCGGCGATGGGCTCGCGCCCGTGCCCCCGGTTGAGACCCCTGAGGAACGTGGTTACCCCTCAGGTGGACTCCCGGAGGCGGACCGAGACTCAACTGGAGTCGTCAATCCCCTCCTCGCGGAAACTGTCCGTCGGGAGGCGACCAATGTGTTGCGGCAGACTTTGCCGGACCTGGTGGTCACGATGACGAATACTATTCTGAATCAGATTGTGGCGAGTTTGCCAGATGGCCTTAATGTCCAGACCGGATCGGGGCTTTCGAGCCCACAGGCGCACGGGCAATCCCTCCCCACGCCTATCTCGGGTCGCCCCGAACTGGGGGCGACACCTGTGACTCCCAATAAGGGAGCCACACCATACTCGGTGGGGCGTACGCCCTTCACGGGGGAGTTCCCCCCGGAAACGCCGGCGGCTACACCAAGCGCGCCGCGCCGGACTACAGGCACTGAGAGTGAACTTACCCCAGTGCCACAGCGGCTGTTCCCTCAACGTGAGGTGCCGCCCAAGATCCAGGTAGCCAACCCGGTCTACCAGAGGATCTTTGATTGTGAGACTTACGCCCTCCACAACAAGTCGGTGGCGAATGGTCCTGACCAGGCCCGAGCCATGGGCCGTGCCAAGAAGAATGCACTTCACTCTTTTGGGCACAAAGCGGAGTGGGATGGAACTCCCCCCCTCCGTGTCTTTGAGTTCCTACGTCGTTTCACAAAAGCCTGTGACGACAATGCCATAAGTGAAGGCATGGCTTTTTACATGCTACAGGAGTTTACGAAGGGAGACCTGCGGACAGAACTTATGTCCGTCATGCCCAGCTCCTCAAGTGGAGGCGCTGGGGAGGTGACGTCCTATTTGGAGCTCGTCAACTGGTTGTTGAGGGCCATGGTTGATGAAGCGGCGCTGGCTTCTCAAGTCGAGGAGTTTACGCAAGCCCATCAGGAAGAGGCGGAGGACGAGATGTTCTTTGCAGAGCGAGTCCGTAAGCTCAACAATCTTTGTGGGTTTCTTCATCCACAAGCTGTTGTGAAGAGTCGGTTTGTGGAGAGACTCCATTGGTCAGTCCGGATGAAAACCCGGGAGCATAACACTGCCCGGGCGACCCTGGCCGAGTTGGCTAGGTTCGCCTACCGCAGAGGCGAGGCCTACCGCAAGTTGCGGGAGGAACAACGCCAGGAGCGTCAGTCCGAGTTGGCCAGGGAACGGGAGGAGGCGCGCCAGGCCAGAGAGTTGAGAGAGGCACGCCGAATACGCAAGAAGAGGATGGTAGCTGCCGTGGGAACTTCCCAGGGTATCTCTTCGTCTTCCCCAGTTGGGAAGACCCCTCCGGGAGCTAATAATCGGTGTTGGAACTGCAACTCCGATGGACACTGGGCATATGATTGCCCCAAGTTGAGTAAACGCATCCAACAACTTGTTAAGAATGCGAGTAAGAAGTCGGCTACGAACGAAGTACGTTCACGCCGCGAGGGTGGGTCTCGACCGGTGGTGGCGGTCGCCTCACCCTTGGCGGAGGGGGCGGACACGTCGTCCTCGGACTCGTCGTCTTCCCCTCCGTCCTCAGATTCGGACGCCAAGTCGGCGGGAAACGAATGACCGTTGGAGCTGGCCGTCCGAAGCTCACAACGGCAGCCTCGGCCAAGTGGGTCAAGAGGACGAACCAACGGTGCCGGATACTGCGGCGACCTAAAGGAGTCCGCCCACCTCGGGTAGGACTCCCCAAGAACGTAAACCCACGTCGGGTCATCGCGGTGCTGACGGGTGAGAACTTCCAGGTGGCTGGACAGGTGCAACTTGCCCCCGGCCGCGCCTGTTGTGCCCGTATCGTACTTGATACCGGGTCAGGAGCCTCCTTGATACGCAAGTCGCTGTTACCAAAGGAGATGAAGCTCCAACGCTGGAAGTCTAAAGCTGACCATCTGATCGATATCAATGGTGGGGTACTTCCCATCGTTGGTGCCGTGACCCTACCAACTAGGTTGGGGACCCATGAGGTCGACGTGACCTATGGAGTAGTTGAGATTATATCAGTACCCCTGCTTCTGGGTACCCCATATGTTGTTACACAAGTGCCTATGATTTGTGGTCCTGAGGATTGGGTTAAGTTGATGAATGGGGAAGCCATCCCCATCCTTTGTAAGGGAAAGTCTGTGGCTCCTGTGACAGTCTCACAGTCGAAGCCTGTTTGCTCTGTGAGAGAAGGGTCTACTGCTACCCTGCGTTTAGCCCGTAAAGTCACGTTGCCCCCCAACTCGGTGGCGCACGTTGACGTTGTAACTGATTATACGGGGAACGGGTTAGTGCACCCTCACCCCCGTCTTGCTCGCAAGCACCAAGTGCATGTTGCCCTTGGCACGATGGACTCCAAAGCCGGAGTCCCGTGGAGGATCCAGGTGATGAACCTGAGCTCGTCGCCCAAGTACTTCCAGTCGGGGGCCACGTTCGGCTATATCGACCAATAAGAGGGACCGGTAGTAGCGGTCACCCTCAACGCGGGCGCGAGTAGCGACCCGAAGTCCGGAAAGGAGAAGCATCAAGCCAAGTCGGCCGCCTCTCCTCGGCTCCATGAGAACATAGAGGGTGTCCCACCCAGGTTGAGGGTTCAAGTTGAACGCCTCTTGGACCAATACCACAAGTTGTGGGATGGTCAATTGGGACTCATGAGAGCCACCCAACACCGGATCGAGTTGAAGCCCGGTGCACCCCCCATACGCCAACAACCGTATAGGGGAGGACCCCGTTCAAGGGCCCTCGTTAAAGAGCAAGTTGCGCGCATGGACGCCCTCGATGTGATGTAGGCCAGTAACGCCGAGTGGGCGAGTCCGGTGGTTATCGTCCCCAAAGTTGATGGGACCCCCCGGTTTTGTATCGACTACCGTAAGATCAACGAGAGCACGGTGAAGGACAATTATCCCCTACCTAGGATGGATGACTGTCTGGACTCTCTGGGGGAGGCAAACGTGTTCTCTACCCTAGACTGTAACGCGGGGTACTGGCAAATTCCCATTGCCCCGGAGGACAGGCATAAAACTACCTTTACCTGTCACTGTGGTACCTACCAGTGCAAGCGTCTTTCGTTTGGCCTGTGTAACGCGCCGGCAACTTTCCAGCGCGCTATGGACATGACTCTGGCCAGAGTACGGTGGCAGATCTGTCTCGTGTACCTAGACGATATCATTGTGTTCTCCCGAAGTCCGGAGGAACACATTGGCCATCTTGGCCAGGTGTTCAAGCTACTTGCTGACGCCGGTGTGTCATTGAAGGCGAGTAAGTGCCACCTCTTCACTCAAGAGGTGGAATACTTTGGACATGTTGTCCGTACGGGGCGTCTCAGTGTCAACGAGAAAAACTTGAGGGCCATCCGTAAGGCTCAGTACCTCCGGACCCAGACCCAGATGAGGAGCTTCCTCGGGATGTGTAACGTGTACCGACGTTTCACCAAGAACTTCGCCAAGGTGGCGAAACCGCTGAATGAGGTTCGTGAGCTCAACGCTACCGAAGAACCTGCCTCCCCCAAGTCGGGTGGAGCAGGAATCCTTTGAGACTCTTCGGGACCTTCTGCTGAAGCCCCCTATCCTGGCTATTCCCAGGTTGGGAGGCCACCTCATCCTCGATGTGGATGCTAGCTACGACCAAATTGGTCGTGTGTTGCTTCAGCAGCAGCCGGACAAGGAGTACTTGCCGGTGGGATACTTCAGCAAGGGGCTGAACTCGGCCGAGAAGAACTACGGAGTCACCGAGTTGGAAGGACTCGCAGTGGTGTGGGCGGTGACGTCACTTCGCCACTACCTAGAGGGTGAGAAGCTCCTCATCCGCTGTGACCACCGTGCGTTGCAGTTCATCTTTAAGACGGACTGTACGAACACTCGTCTCAACCGGTGGAGGGTGCGACTGGCACCCTTCAACTTTGATATTGAGTACCGACCTGGCAGGCAACATGCCCTTGCCGACGGCCTCTCTCGGGTACCTACCGAGGGGCTGGACACTAACCCAGTCGATGAAGACATCCCCATCGTGGGGGTGGTCACGCGCTCGGGTCAGGCGTTGAACCCCGAGGCGCCAGGGAACAAGAAGTACTTGCCCCTGTCCCTGGATGAGGTGGTGAAGGCCCAGGCCGAGGATCCCTTCAGCAAGTCGCAGAGGGATACACTGGATACAGTGGCGGAGACGCGGTTCTTTCTGGGAGATGACGGCCTCCTCATGAGGAGGGGGGTATTCCAGGGGACCGAACGACTTGTCGTCCCCGCATCCCTCAAGGACAGTATCCTTGAGAGGGAGCATAACGCTCCCACAGGTGGACACCTGGGGTCTAGTCAACTGTACCAGACCCTGAGGACCAGGTACTACTGGCCGTCCATGGTGGTGGACATCTACAGTTGGGTGGCTGCCTGCACAAGTTGTGCACAGAATCGTCTGATGGAACGGCGGCCTACTACGGCTATGTTACTGTTCCCGGCCAATGAGCCTTTTGCCGCGTTGGCGATTGACATCCTTGGGCCGCTGCCAGTGACCGAGGAGGGCAACCAGTACCTCCTGGTTATCTGTGACCGCTTCACGAAACTTACGCGAGCGATCCCACTGGCAGAGATCACGGCCATGTCGGTCGTTTCAGCCTTCCTAGATCACTGGATTGCCGCGTATGGCATCCCGGACAGTACACTATCGGATAATGGACCGCAATTTGCGTCCGTACTGTTTCAGGGAGTGCTGGATATGTTGGGGGTTCAGGCAAACTATGCCATCCCCTACCACCCACAAACTATTAGGCAGGTGGAGCGCTTCAACAAAACTATTGTTAGGCAGCTGCGCCACTATGTGAGTGAGCACGTGAAAACGTGGGACCAATACATTTCTATTCTTACCACTGCCTACAACTCGCAGGTTCACTCATCTACCGGGGAAGTACCCCTCGCTTTTGTGACCCCCCGTCGCGTGCGGTCTATTGCTGTGCGGCAGTCGCTCCCAACTAGGGAGGATGGTGGCGGTACGCCTACTCCTACTGAGAGTAAGGCGGAGTTCGCTGCTAGGCTTGAACAACTCATCCCTAAAGTCAGGGCTGAGATGGACAAAGCACAAAAGCGCTACAAGCGTACTTTTGACAAAAAGGTGCGCAACGCGAAGCATGTCCCCGACCAGGGTGACTGGGTATTGGTCCACTCACACACCCCATCTGGGCGTAAGTTGGTATTCCAGACGAAGGGACCGTACCAGGTCCTCCGTACTGATGGGCGGCGCTTCACCATCGAAAGTGACGATGGGGTCCGCACAGTGAACGAACAGGACGTGGTCAAAGTTGCACCACCGCCTGCAGGCGACCCAGCTTGGGCTCGTGCGTTGGAAGCGTGGCGCCTCCCCTCACTGCCTGCGGCCAAACAGGGCCCGCAGGAGTACGTTTTCGATCAGTTCATCGACCACGGCTGGGATGAGGACACTGACCGCCCCATGTTGAGGGTACGTTGGTTTGGTTACAAAGCCAAGGATGATACGTGGGAGCATGTGGAGGACCTTCCCGCTGAGAAGGACCGGGCGTACTGTGCCCGGAATGAGATGGACACTAACAGCCCTCCTTCAACGTGAGGGAAGGCCGAACAACAGTGCCAAGAGAGTGCTTCAAGTCGAGGTGGTACGCAGAGTGGCTTTTTACTACAGCCCTAACCCTCACACTCTCACAACAAAGGCAGCTGCCAACTAGGCATGCATACTAGACTCTTCAACCGTACGGCCCTCGCCCTCACGTGGAGGCGAGCGGCAAGACCCCCGGCGATAACGCTCCCCACCAGTCGAGGGGGCCGGCGGCTCCAAGTCGGACCCGTCGCGCCCCTCACGGTCGCGCAAGTGGCGACGACCGCGGCTGCTCTTCTGTTTAGTCTTACGCGCAAGTTGGCGACGCAGACGCCGGACCGACTCCGACTCTAACGTAGTCGAGGACTCCGAGACGGAGTAAGACAACTCGTCTTCCGACACGGAGGGAGAGCGCCGCGAGTGTCGGCGACGACGGCGAGGAGGCGAGTATGCCCGGCTCGCACGACGTTTGCCACGCCCAAGTGGGGCTGGATGGGGCATAATAGCCCCAATGCGAGCCAACTCGGCCGTCATAAGCTCCGCCACCGACTCGCAACTCGCGGTCGCCACTGCAGTACGAACGCGCTCCTCAAGTTGAGGAGTCTCGGAAGTTTGAAGGGTTGCGGTCGACGCGGCCAACCAGGAAATGGTGCGCACCAACGTGGTGATCATCATCTCAGAGGTAAGATGCGTGGGCGGTAACACCAACTTGGAATATACCGTCAGGAGGGTGGCCCCCAAGTTGGGGGACACCGGGGTGGACGACTCAACGGCCACGCTAATCGGGATATCCCCGTGCGGCTGGTAGGGGACAGGAGGAAGCGGAGGGGCACGCCGAGGTGGCGGGGCCCGGGTGTAACTGCGACCCCGACTTGGGGCCCCCGCAGTGGGGTGAGTCATATGGTCATCATGTGAGGGCACGGCCATAACTATGGCCTTGTCCGGGGGTGGCGCAGTGTGGCGATCCACCCCCGGGGCATACGGGTAGTCCCCGATGCCCAACCCCTCTTGTAGGACCACACGGCCGTCGTGAAGTTCACGAGCGACCCATACGAACTGGCGGAGTGTGCCATCGTCCACGCGTGGGGCGGCGCAACTTGTGCTCGATACTCTCCCACTCGATAAACTTGTGGAGGCGGAGTATCTCCTCAAGTAGAGTGAGTTGTCCTGATGAGCACCTCTCAGCAACTAGCTGAGGGGTGAGCTGTTCCAAACCTTGGATAAGCCGGAGGGGGAGATGCCAGAGCATCCCCCGCCGCTGAACACAAGACACCCAGGTCGACATGACCTCGAGGAGCCACTGGGTGGCCAACATGGCCCACACCAGGTGATCAGGGCCAGCCGTCAACATGACGGAGCCGAAGTGGTCAAGCAATCGTGGCAGCAACGCCGGGAACCCGTAGGGGACCTCAACTTGAGGCCACCACTCGGGCTTCGTCGGGTAGTACTGCTCCTTACTGGCAGCAGACTTCTGAGGAAACTCAAGTTGAGCCGAGGTCACCAAGTAGGGACCTCGCCGGATGTCCTTCTCCATCCGCACATCAAAGTGATGAGTGTGCGGATCGGCCTCGTGAGGGTACGGGGGGCGAGTTGCCACCGCGTCCCAAGTAAAGGTCGGCAAGTCGCCGGGACCCGGGATAGTTCCCCCGCGGTCCACCATGGCCTTGGCCCGCTGTACGTCTTTGACCTCCTCGTCGTCCAGGAAGGCAAACTGGTCCATCCTGAAGCCGGCAGGGAATCCGACCCTACGGGGATACTTCTCTCGTAGGCGGTCCCATATCCGACCCATCGCTGCGCCAAGTTGGCCACAGCGAAGAACAGTCAACCCCTCCTCATATAGAGGCCAAGCGGGGTAAAACTACCGCCCCAAGGCCTCACGCGGGACAACATGTCCCGCCTCCGGGGGAGACCCCGCCGTCAACCCAAAGCCGGGTGACGCGGGAGTCCCATCCCTTGGAGCGATCGCGGAGCCCCCGCCGGAAGTCCCGGCGGGCCCTACACCGTAAGAGGTGTCCTCCATACGTTCGTCCAGGGAGTCCGTCTTCACCCCCGGAGTCACCATGGCTCTCCCCGAGTTAGGGAGAAGCAGCGCGGTTGCAGCTGCACGAGACCCACCTCGAGTTGAGGGGGGCTCGGATCGCGGGTAGATCTGTGGCCTCCCCAGCGTGGGGCGGCCCAGGGTAAGGTGAACAGGATGTGTTGGTGGTGGTGAAGTAAGTACCGATAAGAGCAAGCTGCCAAGTGGGCAAGCTTGAGGAGAGGGGCGGTCTACGTGACCGCCTCCACGTCCACGTGACGTACCAGGGGGACAGCACGTCGCGCCCCAAACGCTGAGACGTGCGTTTACGCACCCCCTCACAGGGCCGACCGGGTCGGTCGGAACTGAGGAGAGGGGAGTGTGGCAGTATTGACCCCCAGGTACGGGGGAAACACGTGCCATGCAAGGGGCGGCAGGCCACTAGCCTGATCCGTTCCTCCCCCTGCATTTGGGTCCGTATTCCCTAAGTTTGGGATAGTTAGCTTAGTAGTAAATCCAACTTGGATTTGAGGGTTTTCTGCATTTATCGTCTTGAATTTTTGTGTGGCCCGGTGGGCAGGTGCTGGGGTGGGAGATTCTGAGTGGCGAGATTTTGAGGGGACCCTTGGGGGATAAGGGGAGGGACAGCGGGGCTTGGCCCTGCGTCCCCGTCCCGACCAAGAAACTGTTGGCCCACACACCATCCTTTTGTTTGTCAGTGGGGGGTTTGCCCCACAACAGGGACAGAGTGTGTGCGACTTGCACTTCTTCCGGTTCCCCCGACACGGGAGGCAGCCCTTGTACACCGCTCCAACTTGGGTGCCGTGTGTGCGAGTGGTTTTTGCCACACACAGCACTCAATAATGCTGGGCACAAACTCCTTTTCAGCACTTCTTCCGGTTCCCCCGACACGGGAGGCAGCCCTTGTACACCGCCCCAACTTGGGTGCCGTGTGTGCAAGTGGTTTTTGCCACACTCGTGACGGCCCACGGGTTCTACCGAACTAAGAGGAGCGGGTTCTTCGTGGGTTGGCATGAGGCGGAGTTCCCCTCTTGCCCAGTCACCATTCGGGCGGCCCACTACCCACGAGTGCCCCCTTGGTGGTCGGCGGTTGAAGGCCCGTATGGCGCTATGGTGGAGATGCCCTCGTCGTTGACCTACCTCAAGGGTCTCCTGTTGGCCAACAACGCTTGGGTGGGGAACGTCTTTCGGTCGGAGTGGGCCGTCCCTGCCGGTGCTTTCTTGGTGGATGAGTACCGCAAGGCCAGCCAACTATGGCTCTTTTCTCGGCCGCTCCGGCAGTGGATCCTCCGCGTGGGACTTGAGACGGTTTGTGTGGGCCCCGGCGGTGTCGACATGGTAGCCGTAGCAGAGTTGGGGGCGATGCTGGCCCTCCTTGACCATCTCTTACCTACGACGGCCTTCTCAGACCGCCTTAAGTGTGAGGACTAGACTCGGCGGGACCGGGGCTCTTGGGATGCCATTCGCATCGAGCAGGATGGTTGCCACCACGAGGGTGAGGGAGCCGTACGTCGAGGGAAGTGATGGGGGAAGTAGGTGAGCATGATTTGGCGTAAGCACCCGACCTGACATGGGTGTTGCAAGCCCATATACACTCAAATCTTGATCCGACAATCTTGCAGCGCCTTCAATCCGGTCTTACCGCACGGGAAGAAGACAAAACTAGGTCGATTCCGACCACGGGGAAGAGGATGGGCGTGAGAACCGCCTCGTGTCAACTGCCACGTGTGAAGTGGTAGGCTCCCTTTCCGCACCCCCCTTGAAATTTCGTCCTCTTGCCTCGTGACACGGTCAATATCGCCATGGATAACGTGTACAACATGGGCGACTCGAACCCCTGACCACCGTGTTGGGCCGCAATGTTGACTTCGTAGAGGATGACCAGGCCGAGAGGGGAGGAGACACGTCAGGCCCATGGGGGGTTTTGGTCCAGCGTGAGCGCCTTCACCAGGCCCACATAGTCTTCCACCACTGGCGCCTCCTCCAGCTCCACGTCCGGGTCGCAAAGGTCTTGGAGAGGGCCCCACAGCGCCCTAATCTCGTCCGTCGTTGGGGACACAGAGACGCCCACCCTGCGACAGTACTCGGCCACCTTGCGCTCGTCCACACCGTCGTGCGGCTCCCAAGTGTCCTCCTCGGCTGCGTAGCTCCACCAGCGTTCACGCAGCCACAGCGTGCCCTCCACGTCATACGCGTGGTCCACGAAGCGCTCCCAGGTAAGTTGGTGGCCTGTTTCCCGATGGTCCCACGGCACCGCCACGCCCTGTGGCCCACGAAGGATGGTCGAAGAGTCTGCTCGGTGCTTGGGGGAAGGGGCGCGGGCCATGTTGTCCCCGCTAACCCGCTCCGGATGGCCATCCATCATCACCGTGAAGGTGTGGTCGTCGCGTCCCACAATCTGGTAGGGCCCCAGGACCGTCTCGTCCAGCTTCTTGGGGTTCTGGATGTTGGCATCAATGTAGGCCCAATCCCCTACCCGGCGGGTCTTGTTCACCGGCCTAACCCGTTTATCGTAGGCCCGCTTGTACCTTCGTTGGGTGGACGCCAAAGCCTTGCGTACCCGATGGACCAGATTACGTGTGTGGGCCCGATGATACTCGCGGGCCGCTCTGGCCGTTTTGGGTACCTCCTTGGGGTAGGGCGTGGCCGGCATTCGCTCGAGGGAGAGGTTGCCGACCCGCTCTGGTACCACAAACTCGAGGGGGGCCACACCCGTACTCTGCTGCGGCCGTGAGTTGTAGGCCAACGTAAGGACAGAGACTAAGTAGTCCCACAACTCTTGATGTTCCGACACGTAGGCCTTCAACTGCGCCACGATGGTCCGGTTGTAGCGCTCCACCTGGCCCCGCGTCTGCGGATGGTAAGTCGTCGAGGTAAGGTGCCGGATGCCCAGCATCCCACAAAACCCGCGGAAGTAGGCGGAGGTTAGCTGCGGCCCATCGTCCGTCAAGAGGGTGTCCGGCGGGCCGTAAGAGGCCACCCACGTGTCACAAAACGCCGAGGCCACCGTTTCCGCGTCCTCCCTTGGGATTGGGACCACGCGGGTCAGCTTGGAGAAGCGGTCAACGATGACCAACAGGAATCGACTACCGCCGGCCGACACAGGGAAGGGGCCAAGCAAGTCCAAGCATACGTCCGTGAAGGGCTCAGACTGTAAGGTGAAGCGCAGCGAAGCGCCGTCCGCGACCGCACACTCGTGCTCGCACGGTCCCTCGCTCGCCACCCTACACCCACCCTCAACGCACGCGCGGTACGACGGCGGATACCCTACTCAGTGTCGGTCGGTCGCGCGCAACACGTGCGCGCGAAGTAGACGTCGGCGAAGATGACGGTTGCGAAGGGGATGAGCTTAACGTCGGTCGTTCTCGGGTTCTAGGGTTCAAAGGTTTTTATGTAGATGGGCTTGAGCCCTCCCTCCGTCCTCCACCCTCGGTCGCAATCACGCACGCTTTTATACCCTCTGGCACACCCCTCGGGTCGCTCACAGGGCCCTTGGCGTAGTCCCTGCTGTTTGCCACACCAGGTGGTCCGAAAACGCAGGTCAGCACTCGTCGCGGCGCACCCCCCTCTCAGAAGGGTCAATCTGAGGGGGTGGGCTACTTGCAAGATCGTTCTTGCATACTATTGGTAAGCACGTTACACGCTCCCGAACGTTGTCCCAGAGGCTGGAAACGGGATATGCGATACTATTGGTTCCCGTCGAGCTATGGCAATTCCAGCACCATTATTGGCCTTCCATAATGGGCCCTCTGAAGGGGTCCCAGGGCCACTGTAAGCCACGCATCCTGCCACGTGTCATGATAAACTCGTGGAGGATCTTTGGGGGATTCAAGATTCATCCGGAAGGCGTACGAAGCTTTCGGGAGAATCTAGAATCCACAGGATGCGGTCCGAAGAAGATCACGGATCAAGTACGGATGTAGTTAGCATGACATCAGTGGCTTGACGACCGAATTGGATCAAGTAAGGGTTGAACCTTTACATCTCCCCCTCCTTAAGACGCTCCCCGCTAGTGGAACGCCCGGAGTAGAGCAGGAGCATGGAGGTCCGCCTCCGAGATCCATTGGTTCTCCGTGTCATCGTAGCCTTTCCATGACACCAGATACGACGTACGACCGCGTCGCTTGCGGGAGCTCAGGATCTTGTTAACCTCGTACTCCACAGTGCCGTCAGTCAGGGCTACCGGTGGAGCGGGATCAGGTCGATGATCGAAGTTCTTGTCAGCCCTGTAAGGCGTCAGCAGGCTGGCGTGGAACGCATTGTGTACCTTGCGTTCCAGGACAGTGGTGGGCAGGTCCAGTCGGAAGGTCACCGGAGTAACAGCCTCCGTGATGCGGTAGGGTCCCGAGTACTTGGGAATCAGCTTGCGCGCCCCTTGATATGACTCAGGCATCAGGTTCTTGGTGCTTAGTAGGACGTACTCGCCGACCTTCAGGTCGCAGCTACGCCGAGATCGATTGGCGTACGCAGCTCGGTAGGCATTCGCTTGACGGATCGCGTCCGTTGCCGTCTTGTGAGCCGCGCTCAGAGATGAAAGCCATTTCGCTGCAGCAGGTACCTTGTCGTTCGTTCCCCGAATGAAGTCAAAGGGGACGGTCTTGGGGTTGAATCCGTACGCCAGATAAAACGGTGTGTGAGTCGTAACGGAATTCGTGGATTGGTTGTACGCCACTTCCACGTCCGTGAGAAGCAGGTCCCAGTTCGATTGATTGTGGTCGACAAAGCAGCGCAGCACTTCTTCGATCTTCTTGTTCATGATCTCCGTCTGTCCATCGGTCTGCGGGTGGTATGCTGACGATGGGCGCATTCGCACACCCATCTTATCCATCAGCGCCTTCCAGAACTTGGACATGAAGACAGGGTCTCGGTCGCTTATGGTGCTTGCAGGTAGACCGAAGTTTCTATACACGTGGTCGTAGAACAGCTTGGCCACGTGGGGCGCCGAGGCACCGCTCTTCGTCGCTGCTAGGCGTATCATCTTCGACAGTCGGTCGACGACGACCAGCAGACCAGTGTGCCCTCGGCCAGTCTTGGGTAGTGGTGTGATGAAGTCCATTGAGACGCTTGACCATCGCTCCTTCGGTGGTTCTAGTGGTTGTAGGAGACCCAGAGATGATTCCGTTCTGCTCTTATTGCGTTGGCAAGGATCACATGTCTGCACGTATTCTTTGACGTCTTGTCTCAGCTTCTTCCAGTAGAACTGATCTACCAGGTTCCTGGTTGTCTTGCGAGCCCCCCTGTGCCCTTGGCTTGGCACATCGTGATGGTCATGGAGTACAGCAAGTCGGTGAGTACCAGCGGGGATGCACGTGCGGTCATCTATGAGTAACAACCCCTTGTCTATACGGTAGGGCAACACCGGGTTCTCGTAGTGTTTGGAAAACTCGGGGTCCGCATGGTACTCACTGTGGAGCGTAGCGAGCTTGTCTCGGTCAATCTCGAATGTCATGAGGTTGTTCACTTGTAGCCCATTCTCGGGTTCCTTGGAAGTCCGTGATTCTCCAGAACTCCTTGTTTCTTGTTCTTTCTCTGGTTCTTTGATTGTCCTTGGCTATTTGGTTTTCCGTGGTTTTTTGGTTTTCCGTGGTTCTTTGGTCTTCCGTGGTTCTTTGGTTTTCCGTGGTTCTTTGGTTTTCTCGGGTTTGATGGTTGTTCTCGGTAGCGCCTTGCGTAGTACGCGCTTCAAGAGTTCCGCGTTAGCCTCGGTTCGAGGTTCGACATTCTCGTCCTTCCTCGAGAGGGCATCCGCTACCATGTTCTTTGGTCGAGGCACAGGCGTGATGCGGAAGTCGCATTGCTCCAGCGTCTCCAGCCAGCGCACTTGCCGATCATTCAGCTTGTCTTGGGTTCTCAGGTAGCGAAGGGATTCGTGGTCGCTATGAACGTCAAAAGATCGTCCATGCAGGTAACACCGCCAGTGTCTGATAGCCTGTACAATGGCCAGCAGTTCCCTTTCTCGTATGGTGTACCACTGTTCGTGAATGTTCAGTGTCTGCGAAAAGAAGGCCACTGGGCGACGTCCCATACCGTGGTCCTGTTCTAGAACAGCCCCTATAGCGCAGCCACTGGCGTCCGTGGACACAATCACGGGCAGGTCTGCGTCAAACGGCCGCAGCACAGGCGCACTCGCCACTCGCTCCTTGAGCGTGCGGAAAGTATCTTCATGCGCTTTTGTCCATGCAAAGTCGATGTTCCCAGTCAACTCCGACAGTGGTTTAGCAATCTCCGCCATACCGCGTACAAATCGCCGGTAGAAGTTGACAAGTCCCAGGAAAGACTGCACATCCTTCTTTTTTCTATGAGTAGGCCACATCCGGATGGACTCGGTTTTCGTGCGTTCCATCTCAAAGCCATTCGGCGACACGACATGGCCGAGAAAATCGACGGATGCACGACCAAACTCGCACTTAGACAGCTTTGCATACAGCTCGTGCTCTCGCAACATTGTGAGCACTTTCTGCAGATGAAACAGGTGCTCGTCTACAGACTTGCTGTACATCAGGATGTCGTCCAGGTAGGCGCAGACGAAGCGGTCGATGTATGGCCCGAGGACGTCGTTCATAAGATTCATGAACAGCGTTTTCGACTTGTCCAGGGTAGCACAAATGGATATAGGTTTGCCACCTTTCCGGAAGGTCACCTTATTCTTGCGGTAGTTCTTCTGCATGTCGAAGTCTTCGTGCCATTTCTTGCCCTAAATGATGTCATATTCAGTCAGCGGGCACACGGCCAAATGCAGGTTCTCTTGGTACCGGCCGACTTTCAGCCTCAC
The DNA here is from genome assembly GCA_009829735.1 of Pyropia yezoensis. NCBI lineage: Eukaryota > Rhodophyta > Bangiophyceae > Bangiales > Bangiaceae > Pyropia > Pyropia yezoensis. The sequence continues at coordinate 23,007,252 of CM020620.1, forward strand.
AGGTGTCACAGTGGATGTCAACGGGTAAAGCTTCTCATTAGGCATCTGCACATATTCAGTTGATGCAATGGTCTTGATCTTCAGCCGCTCAATCAGCTTCGTTGACGCAAAAATAATCATCGCGCAGTAGTCGAACAGGATCCTAGCGCGCTCCCCATTCAAGGTCCCGATTGCACTCAGCAGACCGAGATGAGGCCGCTAAAAGGCCAATTCCGGAACTGGAGCGGGATGCGTATCCGCGATCGGATCCTGCCTCAGTTCCGCCTCGCTTTTGGGCAGCTCCGAGCGAGGTGCCCTTCTTCCGGCAGCGCAGACAAAGCCCGTCGCGCATGCATCTCTTTTGCGCCTCGGGGGTCAGACGCGTCAATTGCACAGCAGAGATATCCATCGGAGTCGACTCGGCCTTCCATGCTGCTGCCTGGTACGCGTTGCTTTGAGCGCTTGCTACGATAGCTTCCGCGTTTCGCCGCTTCCACCTTCAGCGTATCCAGCATGAGAGTCTACACAGATTCATACTGCTTGGTGCGCAGCACTTCCCAGATGTACGACTTGAGTCCACGGCTGTACCGATCAATCTTCTCGGGCATGGTGGTGCTCGGGATGTCCAGGACAATGGACTGGAAAGTCTTGTTGTATGTTGTCACGTCCTTGATCTGCCGCCATTTGTGCAGGAGGTTCCGCGCCGCTTGTTCCTTGTTCAGGGGGTTAAACCGATGCGTCATGGCATCGCGGAGACTTGGCCAATCCGCTACAGCGCTCGAGGCCGCATAAGACTGGTACCATGCAAACGCCTCACCTTGGAAGATACGTCTTCGCAATGGCCAGGGCTTGGCCTGGATCCGTCCCAGCAAGATACTGGTCCGTATGGGATACCCATGCGTCCAAGGTCCCCAGCATTCAGGAGAACGTGTTTGGCTTCTTCGGCATGGGTCCACTTGGAGCTCGCACAACGTGTCCTTGCGTCGCCGTCAGCTGCTCCTTCGGTATCGCCGTGTCGGCCAATAGGTTTTGGACATAAGAAGTAATTTGAGTCCATGCCTCAGGCGTCACAGTTGCAGAGCCTCCACCGCCGGCGTTACCGGACATCATGGCTTAGGCCTGCTTATTTACTGTCTTGATGTGGAAAAGGTCGCGCAGGTGGCGATAGTAGTGGGCGTCTTTCTCAAACTCGCGCTTGCAGTCCACACAATACGGGAGACGAGGAGGGTTGACCTTGTTCCTGTGCCGGCGAGAGGCGCGGTGGTCACGCCAGTTGGATTCGCCGTAACAGGTCACGTGGCAGTAGCCGTACATGAACTTGGGCTTCGCGATCCGTCCACTCGGGCCACGGCTCTCCACACGAAGGGCGCGTCGTTTCACGGTTCGCGCGATACGAAGCTTGATCGTGCCCACTTGGTGCGGTGCCGCCTTTTCTTGGTCCGAGGCAGGGCGACGAGGAAGAGGCGGAAGAAGTAGGCGACGTCCTGCCGCCGCGTCTGCTACACGGGGGGGTTCAGAGCGGGCCCCCTCCCCGGTCTTGGTATTCTTGTTCTCCGGTTCCACTGGTGATTGGGTAAGAACATAACGAGATAAGCACACAAGCACCCTTGCTGTGTCAGATCAACGCTCCTGCTCTTCGCGTCCCAGAGGAGACTGCCTGGATCCAGTTACGGGCACACGGCCACTGGACCAAGGGAGGCTGCTCTGAAGCGCTACGACCAGACGCGCTGTGCACTCCCGTGTTAGGGAAGGCCACTTGAGTGGGAGCTTACGAAGGCTTAGCCCGGGAAGGTCCACAGTCCAGTCACCTGCGGCCCTGTGGGGGACGGACCCGGTCATGTTAGGGAGCACGAACCTCCCGGACCGAGCAAGCCTGTACAGGGACGCGTCGCAGAGAAGCCCAACCGTCAACCCACAGTAGTGACCCGCCCCGCACGCGCGCGATGGTGCGCCCCGTTGGAACCGAACCGACCCCCCCCACCAGCAGCACACGGCCGACTGGGGTGACGGGACGAAGGGAGCCCCGTAAGGGAAGAACCCACCCCGAATGGCACGATGGCCCGGTAATATAAGGCCAACCTGAACACAGTGGGGCCCCGCGACAGACCCGGGGAGAGGCCGGCGAGCCCTCAGGCTGCCTTACCGCGCAAAAGCGCTCGGTATCTGGGGCGCATGCACGCACGCACGCACGCAGGGTAGGAAACTATCTGAAGCGACAAAATGTAAGGTGAAGCGCAGCGAAGCGCCGTCCGCGACCGCACACTCGTGCTCGAACGGTCCCTCGCTCGCCACCCGACGCCCACCCTCAACGCACGCGCGGTACGACGGCGGATACCCTACTGAGTGTCGGTCGGTCGCGCGCAACACGTGCGCGCGAAGTAGACGTCCGCGAAAAAGACGGTTGCGAAGGGGATGAGCTTAACGTCGGTCGTTCTCGGGTTCTAGGGTTCAAAGGTTTTTATGTAGATGGGCTTGAGCCCTCCCTCCGTCCTCCACCCTCGGTCGCAATCACGCACGCTTTTATACCCTCTGGCACACCCCTCGGGTCGCTCACAGGGCCCTTGGCGTAGTCCCTGCTGTTTGCCACACCAGGTGGTCCGAAAACGCAGGTCAGCACTCGTCGCGGCGCACCCCCCTCTCAGAAGGGTCAATCTGAGGGGGTGGGCTACTTGCAAGATCGTTCTTGCATACTATTGGTAAGCACGTTACACGCTCCCGAACGTTGTCCCAGAGGCTGGAAACGGGATATGCGATACTATTGGTTCCCGTCGAGCTATGGCAATTCCAGCACCATTATTGGCCTTCCATAATGGGCCCTCTGAAGGGGTCCCAGGGCCACTGTAAGCCACGCATCCTGCCACGTGTCATGATAAACTCGTGGAGGATCTTTGGGGGATTCAAGATTCATCCGGAAGGCGTTCGAAGCTTTCGGAAGAATCTAGAATCCACAGGATGCGGTCCGAAGAAGATCACGGATCAAGTACGGATGTAGTTTGCATGACATCAGTGGCTTGACGACCGAATTGGATCAAGTATGGGTCGAACCCTTACACAGACGCAGGAAAAAGGCGGAGGGGAGCGGTCCGTCTTCGGCCCCTCACTTTGCCCTTGGCACAGGCGTTGCAATTGGCCACAAAGTTGTAGACATCAGCCACCATATACTCCCAATAGTAGGCCCGCCGCATGGAGGTGTACATCTTATTTACCCCCGGGTGGCCAGCGTGGGCCGGGTTGTGCTCCAACGTTAGGACCTCTTGGCGTTGGCCCTCGGGCACATTCACTTGGACGGCCTTGTCAAGGGGGCTCAGCCGCACGAGTAGGCCGTCGGGAGTCTCCCCAAACCTTGAGTGGGTATTGTTGTCCATCTCGGCCCGGATCTCGATGAAGCGTGCGTCCGTCGATTGGGCCCTAATCAGACGTTACACAGTGAGGGGAGGGAAGCCCTTGTTCGTCTTAGGATCGGGGGCCACCCAGCCACGAGCAAGGTTGGCCAACGTGAGTAGACAGGGGATTTCCTCCGGGATGGGCTTCGTGTCGACCCCCGTCGTCTTGAGCCTTAACATTGTGTCAGCTGCATGATGGGCCGCGCCGGCCCGCGTCTCCACGATGTAGTCAAACTCGGCCAACCGTAGCCGCCACTGGGCCAACCGGCCATGTGCTCCGTCCATGTGGAGCATCCACTTGAGGGATGTGTGGTCCGTCCTCACGATGAAACGTGTGCCTAAAAGGTAGGGCCGCAGGAGGAAGAGGGCCCACACTACGGCCAGACATTCGCGCTCGGTGGTACTGTAGTTCCTCTCGGCTTGCGACAGGGGCCGACTCCAGTACCCAACAAGTTTGAGGCCACCCTCTGGATGCTCTTGGAGTAGGACACAGCCAGCTTGGGTAGCACTGGCGTCCGTGTCGACCGTGTACTGCCCCTTTCGTCGTGAAAGGGCCAAAACGGGTGTGTGGGTCAGTCTCCACTTGAGATCCTCGAAGGCCCTCAGCTGCTCCTTCGTAAACTCGGGCAGCGGGTCGGAGATCTTCGTACTGGTGAGGGCCGTCAAAGGCCGAGCCACCTCCGCGCAGTCCTTCACAAACCTCATATAGACATTGCACATGCCTAGGAAGCTGCGCAGGCCCTTCTTGGCCTTGGGCGGCTCCGCTTGCCTAAGGCCCACGAGATTCCTCTCGTTCACTCGGACCTGCCCCTTGCCGACAATATGGCCTCAGTACTCGACCTCCTCTTGAAAGAGGAAGCACTTGCTGGCCTTCAGGGATACGGCGGCCTTGGCTAACAGGGAGAAGACCTCTTCGAGGTGGCCCACGTGTTCTTGGGCCGTCCGGAGAAATACGCTCACATCGTCCAGGTAAACCAGCACCGTCTTCCACTTGAGGCCCGCTAGTAGCATGTCGATGGCCCTTTGGAAGGTAGCAGGTGCGTTGGTAAGGCCAAATGGAAGCCATACGTATTTGTAGGTCCCCTCATGGCAGGTGAACGTCGTCTTGTCTTGGTCCTCGACGGCCACAGGGATGTGCCAGTAGCCCATATTGCATTCCAACATTGAAAAGACGGTGGCCTCCCCCAGGAAGTCAATGCAGTCGTCCATCCGTGGGAGGGGGTAGGTATCTTTGACCGTCATATCGTTGGACCGTCTATAGTCCACGCAAAACCTCGGAGTGCCGTCGGATTTTGGCACGATAACCACCGGGAAGGACCACTCGGCTTGCGAGGGCCCAATAACCTCCAACTTGAGCTGCTTGGCCACCTGCTTCGCTATCAACTGGCGGTGGTAAAGTCCCGTCCTGTAGGGCTGCGACCGTACCGGCTTGGCCCCCGGCGTCAACGTTATACGATGGGGCGTGACGTCCATACGGCCTAGCTGGCCATCCCATAATCCCCCGTAGCGGGCCACCAAATCTCGTACGGCCTCGTGCAAGTCGGGTGGGATCAACTCGTAGGCCATCCGCGGCATCTTAGGGCCGTCTTGATTTCGAGCCTCCGCTTCACTGTTCGTATGCGAAGCGTCGTTGGCCTGCCCTGAGTCCAATTTGGGCCCTTCCGCTTCACCGGCTTCGACTCTTGGACCTTCAGCCAGCGTCCCGATTGGGGCGTCCCCTTCGCCAAAGGGTGAGCACGGCCCTTCGAAGGTCTTGTAGACAGGTCCATCGTAGGGCTCAACGAGGCCAACCGCATACCCCTTGGGGAGATTAACAGGCCGGCTGGTGATGTTGGTGAGGAAGAACTTAAAGTCCCGCCGGGTCTTGACGTTGGCCAGCGCCTTGTGCAGCAAGACGCCCTTCTCGGCCATCTTAACAGGTCTCTCCCACAGCAGGCACCGTTCAGTAGTCCCGCATCGACTGTAGACGGCCTGAATCGAGTAGGGCTCAATCGTGACGGACTTGGAGAGGCACAGGGCCGCCGGGTCGACCCGCGGAGAATTGCCATGCTTGTTTTGGGCCGGCAGGTCGTTGCCCTCCCATACCCTGATGGCCTCAGTAAGGGCCCCGTGGTAGCATAATAGGTATTCGCTGCACGTCCACACTCAGGGAACACTCACCAAGGGGGATCGGCACCAACGTCACCGGGAGGCCAAGGTTGCTGTCCTTGGAGCGCAAACCACGGAACCAAGATGGGAGCCCAAATGGGAGGGGTTTGTTGTCCTTCCTTGGCCGGCGGTGGATTCGCCGCCGGCCCCCTCGTTAGAAACCCTCGGAGACACTACTAACTACCCTCCACCCCGAGATGCAAGTCCCTCTGGTCATACGTACCTCATAGATACCGTGACCAGTACGGACTCCCAGATTGAAAGTAAAGGGTTAGAAGTAGCCCCCCTAATATAGGGTCACAATACGGTCAACCATGTTGCTACATTTCCCCCCCTTAGATTCGGCCCGTCCTCGGGTCGAGTTGCATTCGGGTTACCGAATGTAAGTGGGTCGCGTGACCGTTTACCAGTCGGGTGGGGCTTTGCGCCCTGTCGCGACAGACACCCCTTTTCGAGGTTGTCTGAGGGGGGTGCCCCCCTTCACGTGGTACACACACGATCCGTTTTCCGGACCGTTGAATTCCCGATGCGGGTTTTTGTTCACGACCCCCCTTTCCGAGGGGTGGTGCAAGCGGATCCGCCACCAGGCGTCTGGTGGTAAGGGGGCCCCGCTCGTGTGGACGATTGAGGGGGGGGCGGGGGTTGCCCGCGTTGCGTGGGGGCGGTTGGGGGTGACCCCCCTTGATTACCCCGTATTGGGGGGTGCGTGGCCCCGATCCAGGTGCCTGGGTGGAGCGTCCTCGTAGCTCGGCTGGCGCGGGTCGTCCCGCGCTGCCGTATCGCTCGTGCTGAGCTGTGTGGTTATAAGCGCGGGTGCCCGCGCTTCCCTGGCGCGTCCGCGAGCATTTCTTGTACCGGGTCGAGCCAGCTGCGGCTCTCTGGCACGGGGCGCCCCTGCTACCCCGGCTCCACCATGTCGGACCCGAACGTACCCGGGGGTGAGGACGACCTCCTGCTTGAGGAGGAGGAGGAGGTGATGCAGGACGACGTTCCCGTCTCCGCCACCGCTGCCGAGTGCTTCCTGGCGAGCTCGTCGGACGAAGACGACCGGGTAACCGTCCGTGTGGCCCCGGAAGGCGCGCCGGGCGGGTTGTCGTCCGTGTGCAGCGGCACGACGGCTCCGTCGGGTGGCGGTCAACCGCGTGTAGCGGCTGCCCCTACTCCTACTCCTCCGGCGACCCGGATGGCCCCTGTCGCCGGTGCCGGCGCGGCTCTACCTCAAGACGGCGCAGCCGGTGTGTCGGGCGGTCGTGGTGGCGCCCCGGTCGGGGCGGCGGGTCAAGGCGGTGCGGGTGCCCGCCCGGTTGGTGGTGTGTCCGTGGGGGCGGGTGACGGGTCTACCCCCTCCGTCCCCGTGGTGCCCACGTCGGGCCCGGGTGGCGGCGATGCTCTGCCCGCGGTGCCGCGGGCGACAAGTTGTCAAGACGTGTCTTCTCCGATGGCGGTGGACTCCGGGAGCTACTCCGGGCGGGCGCCCGCCCTTCTTCTTCCTCCTCGGCCCCGTGCGCCTACGGCGCCGGCCCATCTGCCGGTGGGGCTTCCCCCGGCGCCCCCGATTCTTCCTGGGCCCGCCCGGGTTGCCCCGCTGGGTGGCGGCGTCGCCTTGGCGGCGGGTCAACCTGCCGTGTCGGTGTCCGACTTGGTGGCTCGGGTCCGAGGCCTAACTGTGCAGGAGTCCATGGACTCCGCTGGGCGGATGCGGGTGGATTCCACCAGAAGCGTCACCGTGGAGAGTCCTCCCGGCGCGTCAGGGCGGACCCGAGTTGGGAGCGGGAGTTGGTGCGGCTGGTCAACCAGCCGAATGCGGTCCGGGTGGAACATCACTGGATTCTGAGTCAGCCGGACGACCGGCATGCGCAGCTCTGGCGCACCCGGGTGGGGCGGGGTGACGTCTTCTTCGACTCCGCCTTCGGGGTCTGTGACTTGGTTGCCCCCGCGTTGCCGCGGGAGGTTGACTACCCGGCTAGTGCTCGGGGGGTTGCGTCAGCGGCGGAGCCCGTGGCGTTTGGGTCGACGGTGGGCGACACCGGCCGGTATCCCGGGTTTGAGTACTTCCCGGGGTATCCCCGTATCTGACGTTCACGGCTCCTTACCCATCTATGACGGGGTTGAAGTCGGCGTCGAGCAGGCGACGCAACCATGGTGTCATGGCGGATGTGTTCCGCACCGATATAACGTGTGCGTTGCAGACCGGTAACGGTCGCGCGCCGGTGTGCACTCCCGTGCGCCCGCCTCTGTGGCAGGAGGGGTGGGAACCCGCCCCTGCTTTCCGGTTTGACACCTGCTCCTGTCTCCGATACTTCGGGAGCGTGTTGGCCTCCCGGCCGGTCCACCCGTTGCAGGGGACCTTCACCCTTGAGGTTACCCTCGGGCAGGCTTCCTCCTTCTTGCTGTCCGTCCGCCGGCAGGGGCGCCTGTTTTTTTTCATCTTCCGACGGGTGTCCGTCGGCATATCGGGCAGCTAAGCGTGGACATGATAACTGCCAAGACCGGGTTGGCCCGGGAGTTCGAGGCCCTGCTGGCCGTTCACGACGCCGTGAACCGGGCTGGGGTGTTGACCCTTCCCCCGTACCGGGATCCGCAGGCCGGGGCTGCCCCCTTGCCTCGTCACTCGTTGCGCATCCGGCGTACTCAGCCGGGTGAGCCCAATTGCCGTGGGTGGGCGTCCACCGAGGCTGTTCCTGACTTGGGTATCCCCATGGTTATCCATGACCCTCTTCAGATCCTCGTTCCATGGTTCGGTAACCCGATACCGTCGGCGGTTGGCCGTCGTCCCCGAGAGTGGGACTCTGCGGGTGGGGAGCGTGAGGTGTCCCGTCGTCGGGCGGAGCCCCGCCGGGTTTACGGTGGGGCCCCTTCAGTGGGGTCCTACCGGGCCTCGTATCAGCCGCCACCGGCTCCGGTGGTAGCCGTGTCGGCTCCTGTGGCTCCTCTGGCTGCGCCAGTGTCCTCTTCCGCCCCGGTCATGCGTGACGGGGGTCCCCGTCTATGGTATGAGGGCGTTGACGCCCTCATTGCCCGCGAGATGCGGGAGGGTCTCTCTGTTAGCTGGGGGGATATCCCCCCAGGTGCTGCGCTGGTTGGGTCCGCGCGTTGCTTCGGTGGCGAGCTGGACCGCCTCCAGACAGCTCTGGAGGACGTGGAGGCTGGCCGCAGCACCCTCGTTCAGCTACGCAGCGAGGTAACTCGGGCGATTGACCGTCGCGAGATTGCCAACCGGTATAGCATGGAGGTGTACGCGTTTACGCGTGAGTGGCCTCCCTCAGTCAGCGGGTCTACCCACAGAGGAGTGCTATTGTTTGTGAGGGAGAGGGACCCGGTGACCCTTATGGTGACCGGGTAGTAGTGAGTATAAACTCATCCCCCGCCGGGGCGTTTGCATGATACCAATGCCTGCCTTTGGGGAGTACACCGTCTGACCTAGCCGTGGCCTGCCTCGGTTCTTTCTCGCGCCCCCAACCCATCCTGGTTGTTTAACACTCATGAAGGTCAACCTTCCTTGGTTTGTCACTTGCCCCATGGATGAAGGTTTACGTTGGTGTAAGCCTCAGGTTACCTTGAAATTATTGGAGTTAGGCAAACTAAGTGGGCTACTGACTTTAACAGGCTTACTTGAAGGAGATGACTAAGTCCGCTCCAACTTAGTGAACCTAAGTCTTGCCGAATCCATGTGACACCCTACTTAGTAGGTATAAGCCTCACCCCCCAACAGCCGAAGTCGGTGTCGGTTGGGTTGTTACAGTAGGCGTCGTCGCCTCATGTAAGGCATGAGAAGTTGGCGGGGTATATTCGCCGCCTGTTCCCCGGTGGGTGAGTCGTATCCGACCCACATCACCTTGACGTACCGTCCTGGTAGGTCCGGGTCGATGTGTGTGACCACGCTTTCTACTTGGTATGGAATCCCATCCGGTCCCACCGAGTCATCTAACCGGTGGGTTGTAAGAGCTTCATGTAGCAGCCCAGCCGGTACCGGCTGAGGCTGTTCCGGCTTCGGAGCAGGTGTCACATCATTGAGATTGATGCGTTGTATCTCCGTATCGGAGTGCAGGATGACAGAGTGATCATCTCTGTGTAAGATCTGGTACGGTCCCTTGACCGGTTGCATAAGCTTGTTCCCTCGGAACTTCTGGTGTCTGATGTAGACCCATTCACCTGTTAGCAGGGCTGCGTTGCGTACCCGTAGCCGGGCGTCAAAGTTCTTCTTGTATCGAAGTTGTGTACGGTCAAGGGCACCCTTGAGCTTCGGTATCATCCACGATAGCTTGGCCAACCAAGCTACGTGGATCCGCTCGGCCGGTCGGCCCTTCGGTATGTCATACCGAGTGCATCTGCCCAGTGGCAGCGTCAGGTTACCGACGCCCATCGGCATGCCCCATTCCAGTGGGGCAATGCTGGTACTCCGGTGGGGCCTGGCATTGTATTCCAGGGTCAAGACGGACAGAAGCCTGTCCCACGTCTTCGTGTGCTCCGCCACATAGCATTGGAGCATCTTCTTGATGGTGCGGTTGAACCGATCCACCTGCCCTTTGGATTGCGGGTGGTAGTCGGATGCCCGACGGGGTTCGATACCGAACATGCCCAGGACCTTAGTGCAGAATGTTGACGTAAGGTTTGCTCCGTTATCGGAGAGGAGTTGCTTCATTACTCCGTAAGCACTGATCCAGTGGTCAACCTTTGCGTTCATGATGGTGTAGGCCGTATCGTTCGGGGTAGCTACTGCCCGTGACAGCTTAGTAAAGCGGTCAGACATGACCAGGATGTACCTGTTCCCTTCTTCCGTTACCGGAAGCGGCCCGAGTATGTCGATAGCGACTTGCTCGTTGGGCCCATCGGGTGGGAACAGGTTCATAGCGGATGCCCGCCTATGAAGACTCATACTATTCCGTGCACACGGGTGGCATCCCCGCACGTGGTCGATTACGTCGACGGCCATTGCTGGCCAGTAGAAGAACCTTCGAATTGCTGCGAACATGCGCGAACCCCCCGGGTGTCCGGCTGTGGGGTTCTCTTGTTCTCGTTCTATGACGGCTTGTCGTAGGGACACGGGAACCACGACCTGATGCCGTCCATCGGCGGGTGCCCGCCGGTGTATGAGGCCGTCCTCATTCTCGGAGAAGATGCCGGCCGTGCCGGCCAGGAGGTTAGCACGATGGCGTTTACAGTCATCGTCATTGGCCTGTGCCTCGCGGAAGTCCGCGAGGGTCAATGGGCATGCAAGGTGTGCCATGGTATGGTCAACCATACCTTGGGTGGCATTACCCACCATGCAAACCGGTACAACCGGGATGTCCTCGTCCACCGGGCGAGTATTCCCGCTCGGGGTGTCGAGTCGAGACAATGCGTCTCCGAGGTGGTGGGTTGACCCAGCCTTATACACGGTACGGTAGTCGTGCTCGGCCATCTTCAGCCTCCATCGGGCTAGCCTCCCATGGATGTCGGAATCCTTGTCACCAAGGTTGAGGAGCCATCGTAGGGGTTCGAGGTCGGACCTCACGATGAACCTGGAGCCCTCCAGGTATGGACGGAGCAGTTGCACTGCCCATATAACTCCGAGGCACTCACGCTCGGTGGCACCATAGTTACGTTCAGCCGGGTTGAGTGTCCGGCTGAAGTACTTTACCGGACGTAGGTCCGGGATAACGTTATCGGTACCGATCAACGACTCTCCCTGTAACAGCGTGCATCCCACTTGTGTATCGCACGCATCGACATCGATGACGAAGGTCCCGCGTATATGCGGCAACGCAAGGACGGGAGGGGACAGTAGGGCTCGCTTCAGCGACTCGAATGCCTCCTCTTCGCTAGGCGAAGGGGGTTGGAGTACCTTGGGCAAGGAGCTGCTCGTCAAAACCGTTAACGGCTTGGCTATCCGAGCGAAGTCCTTGACGAACCGTCGGTACACGTTGCACATTCCCAGGAAGCTCTTGAGCTGCGTCTTGGTGTTAGGGAGCCTGGCATCCCGGAGTGCCCGGGTATTGGCTTCGAGTACCCCTAGTTTACCAGGGGTTATCTGGTGACCCAGATACTCAACCGTCTGTTGGAAGAAGGCGCACTTCTTGAGACGCAGGGTTACCCCGGCGTTCCTCAAGAGTGTGAGTACCTCGTCGACATGTTGCACATGGTCATCCATGTTACGCGAGAAGACGATGACGTCATCGAGGTACACGAGGCAGTTACGCCACTTCACTCCTGACAGTATGATGTCGATTGCCCACTGGAACGTAGCGGGGGCGTTGGACAATCCAAAGGGCATCCTTAGGAACTCGTACACTCCACTGTGACAGACGAACGCCGTCTTGGGGATATCCTCTTCCGCCACTGGGATCTGCCAGTACCCGGCGTTGCAGTCGATGGTGGTAAACACCGTGGCCTCCCCCAGGGAGTCGATGCATTCATCCATCCTTGGTAAAGGGTATGAGTCTATCTTGGTAACCAAGTTGAGGCGTCGATAATCGATGCAAAACCGAGGGGTTTGATCCTTCTTCGGTACGATAACGACTGGGACGCCCCACTCCGACATCGAAGGTCGGATCACCTTAGCTTCGCTCATCCTCTTCACTTCTCCATCACCGATCTCTCGTTGCATAGGTCCCGCGCGATGCGGTTGCGACCGCGCTGGTCGGGCACCTTGTACCAGGTCTATACGGTGTTGGGTTGCCCCAATGGTACCCAGAGCCCCGCCGGTCCACATGACGTCATGCTTTCTTAACATCCGTCGCACCCTATCAGCTACCGAAGGGGGAAGATGGTCGAGGTCAGCCTCGGCCAGTGCCTTCAAGGCTTCTTGGTCCTTTGGCGGAATGTCCGCCGGAGCTGGTGATGGGTTAGGCTTCCCGTCATCGGGTTGCTGCAGCTCGGTGGTCTCGGCGACCGCCAGTACCTCATGTGGTTCCACTTGAACTTCCTTGTCAGGGGTAAGAATGTCTCCTTCGTAGAGCTCGGCAATCCCGAGGATAGTTCCTTTCGGAAGGGTGACTGCCTTACGGCGATAGTTAGCCATCACGAGCAGTGATGACCCCCCCGCTGGGAGGTCTACGATACTGTTGGCCATGGTCAACCCATGGCGCTTGTCGGTTCGTAGGTTGGACTGGACTCTGCAGATGCCTGCGAGGTCACAGTTAATCGGGAGGACGGTCTCCGATAACGGCTCAAAGCGAGTCCGCTTAGCCAGCCGGAGTGTCTTCGGTTCTACGCTGGCGTATACCTCAGCCACGTTAACGTGGCTCCCTTGTAGCGTCAGGTCCTTGACGATAGCGGTCTGTCCTCTCTTCGTCCCGTCGGCCTCTTGCAGCTCGACGGTCCTCCGGCCCGGCTGGATTGCATCAACGTGAACGTTGATGAAGGTGCACCCCAGTATGCCGGGCACAGATAGAGTCTCACACACCAGGAAGTCAACTTCCGTAGTGAGCTCCCCGATGGTGACCTGCAGCGACATCGCTGCGGTAGTACGAATGAGACGACCATTCGCATCCTTGATCGTGGGTCCCCGAGCAACTCTGACTCGCGGGAGCCACTTGTCCGGGAGGGTATCCTTCCGGATCAGGTTAGGTCCAGCCCCTGTATCCAGTACAGGGTAATACGATCGGGTCGACTGGGGGTCAATCCCCAGTGTGGCTGATACCTTGAAGTTCTCCAAGGTGAACAGTACGTGGCCTACACCGATATCCGGTGTAGCTCGGGCATCCTGAGCAGGGCCCTTGTCTGGTTCCATGGGACGGGGCTTCCCGTCCTCTCCTCCCAACCTTGGAGGTTGGTCATCAATCCCCCGACGCCGTGTCGTCGGGGCCGGAAGGTGTACCCGGGGGTTGATGCGGCGTCGGCTCAACCGCGCTCTCCGTGGGGCTTTCCCCGCGGCAGTCCGGGGTGCCTTGCTAGGGTTACCCCAGCGACCCCGTGTCGTCCTTCCTCTTACTCGTTTCCCGTGCTCGGCCGGGTACTATCTTCCGGGATATCAGGAAGAGGAGGTGCCTCCTCGACTGCCAGTACTCCTCCTGGAGCTTGCTGCCTACCCGGTGCCGGGCCTCTGGCGGGATACCCCCCAATGGATGCCTTGCGTTGCGCTGCTGCCCGTCGAGACTCCTCCGGGATGAGCGGGCATGCGGACACCCAGTGTTGGGGGTCTCCTCACAGCATGCATCCGGACGTGCCGGCCGTCCCGGGCGTCCGCGTCGGGTTGGCTCTATAGGTCCGGTTGCTTGCCTCGGGCGCCCGAGTGCCTGCCCCTTGGTAGGCCTTGGGTCCCGGTGCCAACCGGAACATGGACTCCCCCAGCCGGTTGGTTCAACCAGCGATGTGCGGAGGTGCCTCCGTACGCACTGCCCATGTCGGCAGGGGTTGGTGGGGGTTACCCGTAACCGGGGCACACCCCGTAGTCCGCACATACGGGACGCGCCGTCCCGCTCCCTCGTTGACCTCGAACTGGGTCCCAGCCGGGGCGATGTACGCTACCGTACCATGCTCATCAATCACCGGCGTCGCCGGTAGCAACAGGTGGCCCTGTTGGTCGACTAGAGGTTCATCCTCACCCGTAGGGGTATGGTCGGTCGCCACCAGTACTGGTGCGGCATTACGCTCCACCTTCTCTTGTCTCGGTACCGGGGTAAGACTGGGCTTGCCTCCCTCACCCTTGGGCCTCGGGGCCAAGGCACATTCCGGGTGTAGCACCCGGTAGGCGTCCCCTAGGGACTTGCACAGATGCATCAGTCGACTGAAGTTCGTCCGAGCCGTATTGGCTCCCCGTGCGGATATCCGCACATAGTTGGGAACTCCTGCGAACAGGATGGCCCGTAGCTCCCCTTCGCCGAGAAGCTTCCCCAGCTCGTAGTCGAGCTCTTGGATCCGGCGTCCAAACATCTCCTCATCCTCCCAGGACTGGGCAGTGGCGGTGCGAAGGGCCCGATAGTGGTCTTCGCACTTGTCCTCACTGAGGTAGCTGCTAGGTAGCTCCTTCAGTATACCACGGTAATCCGTGGGGGTGGCTGCGACCCTCATTCCCGGCATCGGGGATGCCACAAACGCCACACCACGTCTCCAGGGCGAGCCCCCCGTCAGCCAAAAGAGGATATCTCGGGTGAAGCACCGGTGTGCTGCTCACTTGCCGCTCGTACCATGCGCTATCTTTGAAGGCGCGGCTGTCGGCCATCGAGCCACGCAGGCCTGATCTGGTCATCAGAAACCGCTTGTCGGCGTCGACGATGGCCAACAAGATGACTCCATAGAAGCATTTCCTCGTGTTGAACTCCTCCGTAAACTTCGCGAGGGGGGTGCGGATTGGCACCAGGCAGCCGTCGATGGCACCTGCCACTTTGCGGATACGGCAGTCCAGTCGGGACTCGAACCGCTCCGCCACGGCAGCCTGCCCCGCTACTGTCGTAGGGAAGCGAGGGCGGGGCAGAGCGTCGAGGATGGCATTGACCACCTCGCGCAGTATGGGAGAGAACGTTGACTGAGCTATGTCCGACACGTTACAAGAAGTGCTCTGGCTCCCCCCCTGGCCAAGCCAGAACACGAATACGAGCAGTCGAACGCGAGGCTGTATTGACGGTGGACGCCTCACCGCGCCGTCGCCATCCACGCGCAAAAAGGGCAACACCAGCTCGTACAGAGCCTCAAACGACGACGGTGTCATGCGCATTTTCGAGAAGAAATACGGGCCATCGCGCTCGGCAAGCCGTCGTATCCATTCTTTGCCGTTGTCACGCACGTACTGGCAAAGAGCGACACCTCCGGCCATGGGGAACAGCAGCGCGATGGAAAACGCCAAAAGAGCGGCCGTGTCGGTCTCTTCGACTCGGCTTGCCGAAAGCACCCGAGTTGTGGTTGCGCGCTGATCGACTTGATACGACTTCTTCGCTTTATCGGCAGTTGATTTCGGTCCGATCGATCGAATGGCTGTACTCTGTCGCGGTCCCATCGCTCGTCCCAGCCCTAGACCTGGTTCGGGAGGCAGTCTGGTGGTGGGTCCAGAAACGACCCAGTTTACTATGAAATCTGGAGCGTGGACCCTGCACTGGCCCGGACCTGGTCCAGGGAACGTGTTACCGAATTGGGCCCTGGCCGCTCCAGAGGCCCAGAGCGGAGCCCCCAGAGGGCGCCCCCAGCGGGCCAAGTGCCAGCAAGGCACCGGCCACTCACCAGGCCGTCTATCGAAAAGGAAGCGAAAATCCCCCCCCACACAATTGTCAATGCCCCAAAAAAACCCAGTGGGAAAAAGGGGAAAGGCACGAAATCACGCAAGGGAAGAAAATGCGAAAATTAAGTAAATGACAAAAGGGGTCAACACGCCCACAACCCGGGCAAGTCCTCCAGTCGGATGGGCCAATCAGGGCTCCGGGTGTGTCGCTACAAGACCGGGCCACCTGGCCAAGGATCCCCGGCCAGCGTAGGGCTCCGCGTAACACTGCCGGCCGGGTCCCAAGTCGCCTCACCGATGGCCCGCCTGTCCCCAGAGGCCAGAGCGCCACAGAGCTTGCTGAATGTTGTCGAAGCACGCGGTGTGCGCCGCATCCTGTCGTGACGACTCTCACCCAATCAACAATCAGCCTGCGCTGACAGTTTGTCCTTCTGGTAGTGTGTCCCTTTCATTAACTATATAATACAGGTCCAGCGCCTTGCGTTCTTGTCTACATCGACGTATCAAGAAAAGTAGACAATCTCAACTGACTACCCTTCGCTTGGGCGGCCTCGAGTGCTGTGGAAAGCGCCCAATGCACTTCTTGGAGGCGTTCTCTGGGCGCTGTTAAGCCGCAAATAAGGTGCGATGCGCCCTGACTCGTAATGGCACTTGAGGCGCGATTAGGGCGCGATCCAATAAAAACAACATAAATTGACCAAGCTGGGTGTTTTTTCACGTCGAAGGGGTTAGTGCAATCGATGGCACCAATAGAATCGACACATGAATCGAATACAGAAAATCGGTTCATGAAAGTTTAATCAGTTGGCGCTTTCCCGTCTATTAAATTTGTTTTTTAAAAACTAAACGCTGGGTGAGCCCCCCCCCCCCGCCCACCCCTCACTTCTCCCAACGGCCCCTTGTCCTGTTCGTCATCTCATTATTTCTCCTCGCTACGCCACGGAGCAGCTACAGCATGACTGGCGCTGTGCGACGGTCACTCGGTCTCGCGGACACTGCTACTTATGCCACCACCCCAGGCATAGACTTCCTCGCCGCCGCCCAGGCCGCCGACCGTCCCATTCTGGTGGTTGCACGCGCCAAGTACGGGGGGGGGTCAGAGCGCCGCTGAAGAACACTAGAGCCGTGACTGCTCCGTCCACTGGCTCTGTCGGCTGTGCCGGCACGTCGAAGATCCCTGCCGACCCATCGCGGCGTTCAGAACCATCCTGAGCGGCACGAAGGTCAGCAAGGAGAGTGCGAGGAGTGAGCAGGTGTCAACCGCAATTTCTAGGCGACGGCGTGAGCGGCGTGCCCCACGGCGTCGCGGCAGTGAGGGTCAGGCCAAGCCCAGCAAAAAAACAATAGATTAATTGAAAACTGATATTTATAATATTAATATATAGAATAATCTACCTGAGATGTAAATAAATCCCCTTTTTTTTCCATCCATGGTCAGTGCGGGACCAGAACGCAAGCAGAAGCCGCAAGCTGCCAAAACGACTTACATTCTCAGCTAGTTGGGGGGACTACTATTCGAAGCAGAGTTCAAAGTATGTGGTTTTTTTGTCGACCGGCCTATGTAGCTATGTATGGTCCGTTGCAGAAAAAAGATACATCGAGGTTTTTCTCGGCTCGGGCCCGGGCAGGACATCGGCCGTGACGGGGTCCACGGCGGCTATGCTGACAGAAGGATCATAAAGGTCCTTGCGAACTAATGAGGTCCTTGGGTCTCCTGGTTTGTGTACCGCTCTGAGGGACACCCTGAGTGGACCAGATGCTGACGAACCTGAAATGGGGCCTTTCTTTTCGCATTGATTTGCACTGCTCGGGGACTGATTCGGGCCCATGTGCTAACTGAGGCTTGGAAGGGGGGTAGTCGAGATAGGGGAGCTTCGCGGGGACAGCTGGAGGGCACTTTTTTCAGATTCTTTTTTCGCTCGCGAGACCTCGTGTATAAAAGGGTCTCGCGAGAGGAAATAGTTCCAACCAATGCGCTCGTGTGATTGGTCGATGAGCAAGACTGGTGCTCATGCGTTAGTCATGCTTCGAGACCGTTAGCGTGCGCCCCGACGGTCCCCGATGAGGAAGCGGAGAGCGCCTCTCTCGCCTTCTGGTTCCCTCTCATCGTCCTGCCCCTCCCGCCAGCCAGTGCCAAGCAACCCCTTCCACCCTTTCCTCCCGCCAGGCACGACAGGTCCATTGTTGGCGACTTAGGTGGTGCCAGCCTCGGTGCATCCAACGTGGCTCGGGGGATGGGGGGACGGGGTAACCAGGGAAAAGGTGCCGCCAGCCTCAACGTTAGATGAGCTGTGGTGGGCGTGCCAGGGTGAGGAAAACGCACCCCGGGCGTGTGGGCGAGGCGGGGGGAGGGGGATGATAATGGGAGGCAGACGGGAGGGAAAAAAAAAAAAAAGCGGAACGCGACGGTCTGCTTGGCTCTTGTGGTCTAGGGCCGGGGCGCAAAAGAAAATAGGGAAAACAAGCGCCTGTTTTCTTTTGCGCGGGGGTGCGAGAGAGGGGGTAGTCTGCATGCATTGTGCGTTGCTCCGCCGCGCCCCAAACTCCCGCCACCGATTTCCTGCACGAGACATCCTGGGATACCTTGCCTGGCTATGACATCGTCGACAAGGCACCCATGACCGCCCTCCTTTACTACAAAAAAACAATCGTGCCGACGCCGGCGATTCACCCAGCGCTGGCGGCATCACCGCCCCTAACAACCCCACCAGCAACACCGCCACCACCTACGCTTCCCATCCCGTCACATAAATCACACCGCCCACGACCCCCCCCCCCGCATACTGCCAACCTCTCCCCCCCTCTCCTAAACACGTGGCCGACCCCACAGTCAGAAAAAGCTCTCCCTCTCCACCGCCACCAACGCAAGCCCCCCACTCCACAGCCAAAGCTACCAACACCCCCGTCGCCACGGCCACCCCCGTCGCCACGGCCACCCCCGTCGCCACGGCCACCCCCGTCGCCACCACCACGCCCGTCGCCACCACCACGCCCGTCGCCACCGCCGTCGCCACCACCACGGCCGTCGCCACCGACGCCGCCGCCGCCGCCGTCGCCCCCGCCACCCCGTCGCCACCGCCACCCCAGTCGCCACCGCCGTCGCCTCCGCCACGGCCGTCGCCCCCGCCACCGCGTCGCCACCGCCGTCGCCACCGGCACGGCCTTCGCCCCCGCCACCGCGTCGCCTGCGCCACCCTAGTCGCTACCACCGCCGCCGCCACGGCCGTCGTCACCGACGCCGCCGCCGCCGCCGTCGCCCCCGCCACCCCGTCGCCACCGCCACCCCAATCGCCACCGCCGTCGCCTCCGCCACGGCCGTCGCCCCCGCCACCGCGTCGCCACCGCCGTCGCCACCGGCACGGCCGTCGCCCCCGCCACCGCGTCGCCTGCGCCACCCTAGTCGCTACCATCGCCACCGCCACGGCCGTCGTCACCGACGCCGCCGCCGCCGCCGTCGCCACCGTCGCCACCGTCGCCACCGTCGCCACCGCCACCCCAGTCGTTACCGCCGTCGCCACCGCCACGGCCGTCGCCCCCGCCACCGCGTCGCCACCGCCGCCCCAGGCGCTACCGTCGCCACCGCCACGGCCGTCGCCACCGACGCCGCCGCCGCCACTGCCACCCCTGTCGCCACCGTCGCCACCGTCGCCGCCGTCGCCGACGCCGACCGCAGCACCGGCGACACCCCTGGCGTGGCCACCGCGGCAGCCGTCAAAACCCTGCACACTTTCCCAAAAGCCTGACTTATGAGCGTGCACACCACACCCGAAAGGAGCCCACCATCAAGCAGGACCAGTCCATTACACCGGGGCAAATTCCCGAGGCACCTGATTGGCCGAGGGGTGTGGCCCGAACAACGCCGGAGAAGAAAGAAAATAATGCTCGATGTATCTTTTTTGTGCAACGTACCATATGAGGAATCCTCCTTCAGGGTAGACTGTCACTTGAGAAGTAGAAACTGTGAACGCTCGCGTTCGGAATTTTTGGGACTTGTCAAAGCGCATTCTCGAGTGAGAGAATGACAAGACCTCTTGGCGCACCGCTTACCAGCGCAGTGGGGCTTCAAGGGTGTCCATGCTTTTTCCAGGATCGGGTTGCGGGGTCTTGCACGATGATTGCCGAGCGCCTTCGTTCTGCCGGTTGTTCGCTGTGACATCCCGCAGGAAATTGCTGATGAGTAGGGTCGTTGCCGGGTCATTGCTGACCGGCAAGAATCTCCCGCTTTTTTTTCGTATCGTATTTTCAGCGGACCAATAGGAAGCAGGCTGTTTCCTCGGCGGCTCCCCAAGTGCTCACCCCCCTGACCGCCCCGGTGGACAGCACCGCCGCTGCCGTCGGCGTGCGGCTGCTCGCTTCCGCTCATTAAAGAGCCCCTGCCGTCGTGTCGCTGTAGCCACACGGCGCCCTCCCCGTCCCCCACCGGCGTTCGCGCGCTGGCGTTGGGAGAAGGCGGCCACCACCTCCATGGTATTTCCTTCCTGTATCGGCGTCTAGCGCGGGACCTCCATGGTTTTCCCCTCCTATGTCGGCGTCTAGGGCGGGACCAGTAGTGACTCTACGACACCAGGGGCAAGTCGGCCACGTGCGAGGAGTGCCACAGTCAAAAAGAGTCGTATGTTGTTTTTCGCAGTCCCTGGTCGGCTTTCTCTTAGTGCGGAGATATGCGGTGTCGTCTACACTTTTCAGGTCGTTGCCGGATCCAGTGGCATGGATTCGCAGACGGTCACCACGTCGACAACTTCCTGTACGACGTCTGCTGCCTTTTATGTACAATCTATGCGTGTATGAGGAGGAGTACTGTGTCCCTTTGTACGTGACGTACCACAGCAGAGCCCAGCGAGCGACGCATCTTTTGGTTCGTTGCTCAAGATAATCCATGACTCCAAAGCCCCAAGAATAAGTTGCTAAATATTTCTGGCTTTTTTCAACTCTGAGCAGTGCTGTGAGAGGGTCTCACAAGTTTTGCGCAGACCACTTGGCAACAAAAAACAAGAAAAGCGTGGACACCTTTAAGCCCCACTGCGCTGCAGCGTACCTACGTTGCCGTATGCCACAGCATTTGCCGCCTCTGAGGCCCGCCACAGGACTCCTGTGACAGGAGCACGCAGCGGCCCCTCCCGTCGGCGTATGTGCGTATATCGCGCACGGCAGCCCTCTCCCCATCCCAATTGGATGAGAGCACCGTCCCGAACGACAGCGGACGGTGCGCCTAACGTTATCCTCCCCCCCCCCCTCATCCCCCCTCCGGCCCACTGTATGCAACCGCCGACGACCGCCGGGCGCGATCCGCGCGGCGCCCGCCAAGGCACTGGGCCGGCTTGCCGTTTGAGACAGGCGGTACACCACGAATCCATCCAATGTATCCGCCAGAGCCACCCGCGTGTGTGCCGCCGGTCACCGATGACAGCCCCTCCGCGGAACAAACCATCTGACAGACGGAGGGGGAGGAGGAGGAGGGGAGCGAGGTGGGGGGGGGGGCTCCACCACCAGGTGGCCCGTTCTCCCCGCCCCCCCGGGAAGGGTGGCGCCGGTGTACCTGTCTGTCCACCCCCGCGGTGAGGCCCCACCTGGTCGCGCCGGCGCGTGTGCGCGGCTGCCTTGGTGCGCGCACCGCCACCGGCGGCGCCCCCTCCAGCTTCACGACCGCCGTCCCGGCCGCCGCCGCCCACCCTCCATCTTCCGCGCGTGATTGTTCCCCCGGAGTCCCCGCCCTCCGCCCCCCGGGGGGCGCTGCTGCCAAGCGCGCGGCGGGAGGGCAGGCGCGCCCACCTGTGGCCCTTTTCCCGCTCCCCTCCCCCCTCCTGTGTCAGGTTGGTTGCTCCCCCGAAGTGAGTTGGACGGCACGTGGAAGGGACGGCTCCCCGGCTCCCATCGCATCCCCGGTTGCCCCCCTTATCTCTTGCCCGCCCCCCTGCCGCCAGGGGCAACCTCGTTGCTTGGGCAGCCATGACGTGGCTGTCGCGCCTGCTGCCGCGGCGGGAGCGCGGCGCCGCCCACCAGCCCCCGCGTGACGGGAATGGCCGCGGCCGGGCTGCGGCCGGGGCGGTAGCGCCGGGGACGGCAGCGGGGGCGGTGTCGGCGGCCGCCACCAACGGGGTGGCGAGGTCGCCCGGATCGCTGCCGCCGGGCCCTGCCGCTGGCGCCGCGGACGCGGCGGCTGCAGCGGCGGCAGTGCTGGTTGGCCCGCCTCCTCGCGGTGGCGGTGGCAGCGGTGGCGGCGGCGGCGGCGGCGGCGGCGGCGGCGTGGCGTCGACTCGCGGCGGCGGCGGCACCCGAGGGAGCGCCACGCCGCCCCCACGCGACAGTCGCGGTGGAGGTGGGTTGTCACGCCGGTCGGGGCGCTCCTTGCTTGCTCGGCTGGGAAGTGGTCGGGCCGCGAGCCGCAGTCGCGGGGGGGACGCGACAACAACTGGAGGGGGTGGTCACGGTGGCGGTGGCGGCGGCAGTAGCGGTGGCGGTGGCGGCGGCGGAGGCGGTTACGGATGTGGTGGTGAGGGCGGTGGTGGTCGCGGAGGCAGCGGCACCGGCGACAGGGGCGATCACGGGGCCACCAAGAGGGCGCCCCGTAGCGGCTCGTCGGGTTGGCTCGGCCGCTCCCGCTCTGCCGGTGGCGGATCCGCCGCGGCGGATGTGGGGCCACCGGGACCGCCAGCTTTGTCTGCCACTGCGGCGGGCACGCACACGCCGGCTGCAGGGGCGGTGGCGGAAACAGCGCCCATTGTTAACGAGGTGGCCACCGGAAAGGCACCGGCCGACGCCGCCGCCGACGCCGCCGCCCCCGCTGACGCGGACGCCGCTGCTGTCGCCGACGCTCCTGCCGAAGCAGCCGCCGTCGTGCGCCGCTGGCCGTCTGTACCTGTGGCGGCGGCCACGGGTGCGCCATCGTCGCGCACTGCCAGTGCAGCCATTGCCGCTCCATCGGCGTTGTCGACCGGGGAGCGGGCGCCGCTCGTCCACCGAACCGCCTCCTTCCCATCCGTGGCGGCCTCGACTGCGGTCGCTGCAACGGCGGCGGCCTCTTCACCCCCTCTGGCGGCACGCGTCGGCGCCACTGCCGGAAGTGGCGGTGCGTCACCGCCCACCCCCGTCCCTCCCTCTTTCTCGTTCCCCCCCGCGCGGCGGTCCCCCTCCAGGTCTCCCCCCCGGTCGCCCACCCCCCCCCCGTCGGTGAGCGCCACCGCCGCCGTCACCCGCGGTGCCGCCTCGGCGGGGATGCTGTGGGAGGAGGCGCTGTCCACACCGCCCGAGTCGCCGCCCAGCTCCCGCCGGGGACTGTGGGCCCGCTCTGCGACGGGTGGCTCCGCCGTGACGCCGCGTGTGCCCCTGCCTGGGCCCCACGGGATGCCAGCGGGGGCGGTGCGGGGGCTCCCTGTGGGGCGCCTGACTGCCTCGGCGGGGCTGGTCCTGTGGGAGGAGGCGCTGCGGCCGCCGCCAGACTCTCCGTCGCCGTCGCCGCCGCCGTCCTGGCGCGGCGCCGCGTATGCGCCGCGCACCTTGCCGCCACCGCCACCGCCACCACCACCGCCCCCTCCGCCGCCGCCACCGCCGCCGCCGCCACCACCACTACCACCGCCACCGCCCGCTGATAACGGGCTGCCTCATGACGCTGGCACCCATCAACCATCGCCTCCCACTTCACCACTTGCCAACCCCCCTTCCTCTCCATCGGCCCCGCCAGCCTACTGGGCCGCCCCTTCCTCGCCTCCACCCCCCTCGGCCGCCCGTAGCCGCCTGCGCTGGCAAGATGGGTTGAGCACCGGCGGGGGCGTCTCTCCCCCGACATCCCCGCGTCTGGCGGCCAGGACGTTGCACAAACCTGCCTCCCCACCCCCACCGGCGGGTGGCGGTGAATGGTCTCCGCCCGACCCAGTCGCGGCCGAGGCGGCCGGTTCGGGCGGAGCGGGCCGGAGCTTTGGCGACGGCCTGTCGCTTTTTCGCCGGCGGCTGCGGCGGTCGGATGAGAAACGGCCGTCGTCGCCGACAGTACCGGCCGAGAGGGGGGGGAGGGGGGCGTCGGGCAAGTCTGGTCCTGGGTGGCTGCGGTCGGGCCGCCGGCGGGCGCGCCCGCCATCCCCACCGCCGCAGGCGTCACGGGTGCCCGTCGACGGGAGGGAGGAGCGACCTCTGGTGCCTCGGTCGGCGAGCAGCCCCGTCGGTCGCCGCGCAGGGGGCAAGGGCCGCGGCAGTCGCCTCCGCACCTCCCGCTCCGAGGAGTCACCGCCAGCCGACGTGGCGCCTCCCGTGGCACCCACGGGGGGTGAGGCGGACGCCGTCCCTGGCACGGCCACGGCCGTTGCCACGAGCGTGGAAGCGCCCGACCCCGCGCGGTGGGTGGCTGCACCGAAGGGAGCGCCGGGTACCTCTGCTGCGAGCGCCCCTCCGCGGCGGGTTGCCGCACAAGCGGTCGCGCCTATTGCTGCTGCCGCGGCGCCCGACCCGGCGCGGTGGGCGGCGCCGCCGCCGCCCCGGGTGCCCGCCCCGTCTGATGCTGCAAACGGTCAGGACGCTGGCATTGTTCAAGGCGACGACGGCGGCGGCGGCGGTGGCGGCCACGCAGGGTCGGCGGGAGCTAGCGGACACGACGGGTCGCCCCTCAACGGACGAGACAGTATGCCCTCATTGCGCATTGTTAACTCGGTGGCCGATAGCGGTGGGGGCGTGGCCGGCCAAGGCGAGGCGGCTGACGACAGCTCCGAGGCCGCCCCCGCCGAGCTGGCCTCTGCGGCAATGGTGGTGGCTGCGGCCGCAGATTTGATGCTGCCCGCCGACGCCAATGGCTTCGTGGAAGCAGCCGCGACCCCTCTCGCCTCTCCGCCCCCTCCAGACAGTCCCACAGGGGCCGCCGCCACCGCGACGACCCCGTCTGTCGAGACCCTTATTTCCGCCCTCCGCGCTCGCCTGGCCGCCGCCGCTGCCCGTGCCGACGGCGGGGACGGGAGCACCGCCGCGGACGTGACTGCGGGGGCGGCGCTGCTGGCGTCCCTTGCCGCACTGGTGGCTCCTCCCTCCCCGCGCTCCGGCTCTCGTGACGGCTCCCCCCACCCTGCCCCTCCCCCTGCGGGCACGGTTGCGGCCGGCCTGGACCCCACTGCCCTCCTCCTCGCAGTCGGTGGCGTTTACGCGGTTGTCGACACGGCCGCAGCAGTGGGGGCATCGTCCGCGGCCGCCACAGCCGACGCACTCGCCATCCTCTTATCCGCGGGGCGAGCCAGCCACCGGGTGTGGGACGATGCTGAGGCGGTGCTCACGGTAGTACTCCTTGGCCTGCGGCGCCATGGCGAGGTGTGTGACCGGGTGGTGGTCGCGGGGGTGGCGCTGCTGCGGTGTGCCGTCGCGGCGGCTGCCGCCGCGACATCGGCAGCCGCTGGAACGGGGGAGCCGCCTTCGGGCCTTCCCCTGCCCTGCCTCACCCATCGGGAGCGCGCTGAGGCGGTTGCCGCCGTGGGCCGCGCAGTGCTCGACGCGCTGGGCGGTCGCTGGGCGGCCGCCGTGGCGGCCGATGGCCTGGCGGTCTTGACCGCCCTGTACGAGCACGCCCTATGTGTTGAGGTTGCGGGGAACGACCCAGCCCTGACTACCATTACAGGGGGGCTCGCGCTGGACGTTGCTGCGCGGCGGATCGCTGCGGCAGCTGCTTCGCTGGTGGCAGCCCTTGGGGGGGAGGCCAAGTGGGCAGGCGTGCCCACGGCGGACCTCGCGCCCTTCGCTGCTCGCAAAGCCTCCAACAAGGAGGAGGAGGCAACAGGGGAGCCACCCGCGGCCACTGCCGCCGCCGCCGGTGCCGCCAGTGCTGCCGCCAAGGGCGCCAAGGCGGACGTCTCGACGGGCAAGACACCCCGTCGTCGCGTGCGCGGCTTGTCCCGTCGCCGGCCAGGCAAGGCGGCAGCGCTGACGGGCGGCCCTCCTGCAGCCGCAGGAGGGCGACCGGGCCGACGGACCGTGACTTTGCCAGCGTCAGCATCGGCACCGGCGATGGCGCCTAGGGACAGCGGTACCCCGACGGCGGCGGGTGCGATCACGCCGTCCAAGACGACGCCATGGCCGCGGTCACCCCGGGCCACTGGAGATGCGCCAGAGGCTGGGAACGGCGGGCGGCCACGGAGGTGTTCCAGCGCAGGGTCGCCGCAGGTGCCATCGATGGCCAGCGGGAAACGCCCGCCCCCAGCGGGAGCCGCTGCCGACTATGCCCTCGCAGTCCAAACACTTGGCCCCCTCTCCGCCTCCTCCCCCCAGCCTGCAAGCGCGCCCATCATCGTCCCCCCTCTTGACCCCGCGATGATGAACCTCCTCTCCCGCACCCTCCGCCTTCTCACCGCCATCATCCGCCACGGAGACGGCCTGGCCGACGCGGCCACGGCGCTTCCAACGGCAGCGTCTCCCGTCTCTGCCGTCGCCACCGCCACCGCCGTTCCTGGCGTCACTGCAGGGGTGGCGGCACTTGCTGTGGCGGCCACACGCCTGGCGTGCCGCCAATCGCCAGTGTGGGGGAATGATACCGCCTCGTGGGACATAGGTGCGGAGGACGGGGACACCCCGCCACTGGGTGCCCCGCACCCTGCCCCCCCCCCCGGCCTAGGGCGCTGCTCGTCGTGGGGAGCAGGCGTGACGACCGATGGGCTGGCGGCAACGATGGCGGCGGAGGCGGCGGGTGGCGGCGGCGGCGCGGGGGGAGTGCCGCCACTGTCTTCCGCGGCGCGTACAGCTCTGCGGCGAACGCTCCTCACCGATGCACTGGACGCGCTGGACGCCATGGCCACCACGGCCGGTGGGCAGGCGGCCGTTGCGGTGGCTGGCGGGGTGGTTGTGCTCCTCGACGGCTTGGCCGAAGCAACTGCTATCCCAGGCCGCCAGCGTTCTCCCGCAACGTGATAAAGTAGAGCAACGACGTCCCCGTCGTCCCCGCTCTCCTCTCTTCAGTCAGTTCAAAGGGGAATGTGGTTGCCATCCACTAGCCCCGCTGTCCACGGGTGTTTGCCCGGAGCGCGCGCCGCCGCATCTACCTGCGCGAATGGAGGGTGGTGGCTGTGTGTCCTTCAGGGTGGCGCCGGAGTCAAGAATTCGTGTGACAAGGACGAGAGAAGCGTCGACGGAACGCGAAGGAAGTGTCCTCTCTGCGAAGCGTCGACGGAACGCGCAGGATGTGCCCATTCAGCAAATTCATGACGACTTGCTCGCTGAACAACCTGGAACAACTTGCAAATGCAACGTACTTATGCACTAAGAAGCACCCCAGGACGTCGTCGGAAGAAGGACAACAGCTCGAGCGTGGTCCAGCAGAGTCCAGGCCACAATTGACCAAGGCTGGGGAGGGCCGGGGGGAAGGGAATTTTTCGGACCACCCGTTTTGGGGGTGGACTGACTGGAAAAGGGCCCACGTGTGCCGCAGCCTGGAAGCGACGGCCTGACAGACGTCTATGCTGGGAGCCGCCGACGCTTTCTGGGGCCGACGCTGCGGTCGCCATCCGACCTCGCTTTTGTCTTCACTCGACCCCTCCACTCGTACGACGGTGCCGTGCCCCTACGTAACCACCTTCGGCCGTGCCGCTTTCCTTCCCCCCACCCGCTGCCCGCCCCCCCTTTCTTTGTCGCACCGTCTCCTCCTACACCCGCGGACTGCCGGAGGTCGCCACGTGCGCCGTCCCCGTCGCGCACACCGCCTCCGTTGACCAGCGTGCCGTTGCGCGCTCGCCGCTGTCTTGTATGTGCGCACCACGAACTCCGTGGGCGGACGAGTCTTCGGCGGTGCACGATCGCACGCGCCGGAAGGCGCGAGTTAGACAGCCATGGTACGTCACGGTCTCCCGCTCTTGTTTCTCCATCGGTTCGGTCGTTTGCATTTTTCTTTTTGTTCTTGATGCCCCTTGAATGCTATTGTATCCCTCGAAGGGCTCCGTGTGCCCGTTCGCTCTGAGGTATTGCATGCTAACGGGCTTACGACGGATGGTTCGTGTCGTGTTTCTCTGCTCCCTGCTCTGTTGGCTCCTGCCTCTTATGATGCGTGTTGCGTGTGTTTTGTTGGGGGATTTCAGGCGGGGATGGGCGGTGGCGGGATGAAGAACATCGGTGGCAGCACCGACCAATTCTACCGCTACAAGATGCCTGGCCTTCAGCGTAAGGTGTGTGGCCGCGGAAACGGCATCCGGACGCAGTTGGTCAACTGCGCTCTTGTGGCTCGTGCGCTTCACCGCCCTGCCGGCTACGTGTGCAAGTTCTTTGGCTGCGAGCTGGGGGCTCAGACGAAGATTGACGACCGCGAGGCAATGTACATCGTCAATGGTGCGCACGAGCTGGACGTGCTGGAGGAGATTCTCTCCCGCTTTGTGCGCCTGTTCGTCCTGTGCTCCAACTGCGACCTGCCCGAGACGGACCTTGCCGTGGACCGCAAGGGCATCATCAAGCAGGTTTGCAAGGCGTGTGGCCACGCGGGGACTGTGGACATGACGCACAAGCTGTGCACGTACATTGCCAACAACCCTCCCGACGGGACGGTGGCGGCCAAGGCCAAGGGCCGGAAGAAGGAAGACAAGAACGAGCGGCGTCAGCGCAAGGCGCGGGAGGCGCAGGAGGCACAGGAAGAGGAGGCAGCGTCAAAGTCGAAGAGCCGAAAGGACGAGACCCCTCAGGAACGTGCTGCTCGCAAGGCGCGCAAGGCCGCACGCAAAGCAGCTGCTGCGCAGTCGCACGACGGCTCTGGTGATGGTGATGACGATGATGAGGCGAATGTGACTGGCGAGCTTCCGACCGTGGAAGGCATGACGCTGGATGACACCGCTCCGGTTGTGGATGTGAACCCCGACGAGCTGCAGTGGAGTGTGGACACCTCCACGGCTGCACAGGAGGCACGCATGCGGGAGCTTGGGAGTGCGGCCGCTATTCTGGAAAGCGGTAAGACGGAGTCTGCTACGAACGGGCAGAACCGTACCCCGGCGCCTGAGTCGGCACCACCGGCGCCGGCTGTGCCTGCGCTGGAAGTGAAGCAGGTGGTGGCGCCCGAGCCGGTGCCGGTGCCAGTTGTGGAGGCGTTGAAGGCTGTGGAAGACGCACCCCGCACGGAGCTGGCTTCTTTTGTCGCCAAGAACGAGGCGGACCCTTTGGCTGTGGGCGCCAAGGCGTTGGAAATTTATCGCCAAGACCCCGCGGCTGCCGTATCGTCGTTGCTTACGGTGATGGTGACCCCCGAGTACCCGGCCGCCACCCTGGACGTGACCCGTGCGGTACCTGTCCTTCAAGCGATTGGCGCGCCGCTTCCGTCTGAGGCGCAAGAGGCGGCATGCCAGTTCATGGACAAGCTCGCCGACTCGAGTGCTGCGGAGGCCGTGCCTCACGTGCTCAAGGCATTCTATGACAATGACTTGGTGGAGGAGGAGGCGATGTTTGGGTGGTCTGCTGCGTCCAGCAACCCCGTGGCTCGTAACGCCGCCTCGCCATTCATCGAGTGGCTGGAGAACGCGGAAGAGGAGAGCGAGTAGATGCGATTCCTCCTCTATGCTTTGATCGACCGTCCGACGCGTGCTGCGTGTTCGCGCTCGTCCGACGCAGCTCGTTCGGTCGTTGAGGTGTGCTAGATGTTGGTGCGTAGCTCGTGTGGCAGCCATCTTGACAACGCGTAGTGGTGCCTCTGTTTTCTGTTGTGCCTGGTTTGTTCGCTGCTGTGCTGCAGGGAGCTGGCTTTTAACTTTCGGTTGTTGGCCACCGACAGCTGCTTTTTCGTGTTGATTGTTGTTGTTGTATGGTAGGTCGGATTTCCTCGCGTTGCGCATGTAGGGGAGCAGTGAGTTGCCGTCTACGGCATGCATTCTTTTTTTTCTTAACCATCACAGTCATCTGGAGGTTCATGAGAGAAACGTCTGTTGCTCTTGCAGCTTTCTGTGGGTGATGTTCGAGAGTACGGAAGAAGAAAAGGGTTCCCGTTAGGTCCCGTTATGACTGCCCACCCTTCGCAGCACGTGCGGTTTGCGTGGCACGCCAGTCACGGGAGTTCGGCTTGGTACGGGTCGGTCGGGTTAGGACTTAAAGCCCAGCGGTAAAACCGCGTCAGTGGCCCCATACGCCCACGACACGGCCGCATCAAGGTAAACAAATGTAGTCCGCACGCGCGCGTTGAACACCGCCTGCTCGTCGCTCACATCCGCCGCCCGCCGGTGCAGCGATGGTTCCCAGTCACGAAGCAGATTGGCGTTGCGGTCCACGCTGGTGGCAGTCTTGGCGAGTCGATCCCGCGTGGCGCTCAGGGCAGCAATATCAAAATCGTCGAAGCCCGCCGCGGATAAGCCGACTGTGAAAGAGCGGTGTTCGTAGGTTGCCCCCAAAGAATAGCTGCCGTCAGACGGCGACAGCGACTTGCAGCGACGGCCCACAACCACCTGGGCGGGCGCGCGGGCTGAGATGGCGGCCCCAACAGAGCCTTCGGCGCCCCGCTGTACAATGACGTAGCCGACGTAGCCTGCCGCCTCTGCCACGTCTTGCATCTTGCTCACGTAGCTCTGGTGAAAGGCGGAGCCGACAAAGAGCACGCCTGCACCCGCGGCGGGCGCGTCAGACACCGGCTGGGGCGCCACGCCCACAAACTTTTCGAGCGTGGCCAGGGCGGGGCGTTTAAGAATCGCGCGGCGCAGAGGTGTCCACGCCGCTACGTCAGGCACAGCGTCCCGCTGCGAGAGCGACGAGACGGTGCCAGGGAGGAGCCCCGCGTCGCTAACTGCGGGCACGCCCAGTGCCGCGGACACGGCCTCAAGGTTGGGGCCGTACTTGGGACCGCCTGACGCGCCGACACTCAGCACGACCGCCGCGTCATGACGGTCGGCTAGCCGGTCCGCCAGCAGAGGTGTGAGTAGCTCGCTGCCACACGCACGGACACCGTCAAACGGCTCGGCCAGCTGGATGACCCGCCGCGTGGCCGCCGATGGACCT
The DNA here is from genome assembly GCA_009829735.1 of Pyropia yezoensis. Lineage (NCBI taxonomy): Eukaryota > Rhodophyta > Bangiophyceae > Bangiales > Bangiaceae > Pyropia > Pyropia yezoensis. Next base: position 23,037,804 of record CM020620.1, read on the forward strand.
GATAGAACCGGTGCTACGGTTCGCGCGGCAATAGCCCTGCTCAGCCCAACCAGCTCGTCAGATGTCTCGTGGCGGATGCGCATCACGTGGGCAATAAGGCATTTGAGCGGCAGCGCGTGGGGCTGTACTGCCGGGGAGAGAGAGGAATAGAGAAGGCCCCCAAGGCGCTCGGCAGAAGGAGCATCCAGCGGCTCCCCGGCCAGCAAGGATACCGCAAACGACCAGAGTGGTGAGGCGCGCAGCGCCGCCGCCTCATCAGATGACAGTGCCGCCTCCCCAACACACGCGAAGGCCAGCAATTCCCCAGCGGTGCAGGTTCCAGGTCCCCGGTCGGGGCCCGCCACCCATGCCGGGGAAGCACACGCAGCAAGAAGCGGCGACTCATGGGAAAGGACACTCGCCTTGACAAACAAGGCGCCCAGGAACGCGGCCCGTCGCAGGTAGTCTGGATGCGGCTCGACGGCATCGGGGCTGCAGGGCACAGACTTCAAGGCGGTGAGTAGAGAGGGTACCAGCTCCTCGGGCAACGGGCGGGTGCCGTACTTGCCCACCGCCACGGCCTTGATGCCATCCACAAAAGGGGACCCCGCGGGGACCGCCTCTGCGGTTGGCGACCGCTCATCTGCACCGCCCTTCTCAAGCGGCGACAAGGGCGCCGCTGTCTGCGACTCCTGCGCGTCGCATGTGATGATGACACGGGCTGGGCGGCGGAGGCGGGGTCGGTTGCCAGAGAAACGAGCCCCGACCGGTGCAGTGCGGCTGCGAGTGAAGCAAGCGGACCCAGCGGAAGACACAAACAGGAGCATGGTGAGGCGGAAAAAAAGGTGGGGACAATGGATGAAGAATGGCGGCCGGGGACAGGGACTCGCTCGGTAGCGTCAATTGTGAGAGTAGCCGCGGCTGATGAAGGGGAGAACGCCCTCGGCAAGCAGACCCAATGCGTCACACCGGTGGCACACATGCGTGGTCGCCAGGATCCTGGGCGGGTGAGCCAGAGTTCTTTACAAACAAAGAGGAATTCGTTCATGTATGGGTGGAACCATGAGCTTATATCTACTTAGACATAAGCCTTCGCGGGAGTTGGCGGGAGAACCCAGCAGCACACGATGGAAGAGGTCCCTGGCCCTTGACGGAGAAGGGTGTCCAGTCGCTGTGAGACGGACAGGACTAAACAAGTTCGTCTCTGCATAACGCTTTTCCCTCCGCCCACGAAAGCTCCAGTCGGTGGGTAACTTCTTCGCTATCCCGGCGCGTCGGCCTGCGCATCATGTGGTGCTGCCGTCTCTTCCAGGTATTCCATGTCCGCCGGTACGCCAAACTGCCGCGCAAAGTCCGCGCTGTCCATGCCAAACTTGTCGCTCACATACCGCCGCAGCGTGTCCACATTGTCCGTCCACCTGTTCGCCGCCTCCCGTGCCGTTGTGGTGGCGGTTGCTAGTTCTCGGAGGCGCTCGGGGTCCGAAGCGGCCTGTTCTGCCACCTGTGCCGTGAGTGCCGCCACCGCTTGTTCATCTGAGGCGAGCTGCTTCAGGAACGCGTCACGCCCGTTGTCTCCCTCGAGGTCCCGCCCCGTCCGAGCCGCCTTCATCGCAGCCAGCTGGGATTCCAAGCGTTCGGATGCCGCCTCATTCGACTTGACCTCCTCCTCCAGTACCGCAACGCGTGCACGCTTCTGTAGACCAGACAAAAAGAATAGACTCGACATGCAATGCCCAGATACACAAGCAAAGTAGAACACAAGCACTCAAGCGCGAAACATACAAGAGCCTCGAGACAAAAAGGAGGCCTCAGGCTACGAAGCGTGAGTGAATGTCCAGGGTACATGACAAGACAAAGAGTGCAAGGGACCAGCGCGCAGCAGCACGAACGTCCCAACAGCATCCACCTCTGGTACCACGAGTGAACAGAGAAGACAGGCTCCAACCGACCTTTTGGACAGCTTCACTGGGAAGACACCAGAATACAGTCTGGACTCCACACTTGTCCGACGATACCATGCCATCGTCAACGAGGGACTGAAGTACCTCCTTCACAGACTGAAAAACTGCACGCGAAGCAAGGCATCCAACCCAGGGCACATGCTCGATACGTGGCGACCCATCCAGGCAGAGACAACAAGAGCGCCAGCACACCCAACAGTTAGCAGCACGACCACACGCAAATAAGACCTACCAGAAGCAACACAGCCGCACAGCCCAAGAAAAGCACTCGTCAACGAGAAAGGCAGGAACGCACCGATGCCTTTCCGTTTTGGAGCAATCTTCTCCAGCTCTTTTAGCGTAAAGAACTCTGCCTGCGCCACCGCAGGGTAAGAAGTAAAAAAGGCAGTCGAGGAGCAGAGAAGGCAAACAGAACGACAATATCAGGCCCATAATCAGAAGAAAGAACCTGTCAGAGAAAAGAAGGGCCGAGGTCAAGGTCAAGAAATGCGCGGAAAGCACGAGCGCCGAAAAACACAGAACCTCCAAACGCTTGCATGAGAAAGACACCGACGCACGCGACGGGAAAGTGAGACAACGTACCGCCTCTTGCAGAAGCTCCACCATCTTATCCCGCTTCTCCTCCAGCGACAGGCCCTTCCGCTTGGACATGGCGCCACAACCAGCAGCGGGATACACGCGGGTTGCCTAAAGGGGCCAAAGTATATTCGCAAGGGCAGTGGGCAATGCACGGGCAGGATGGTCATAGATATATGTATGTCCCGTGTGGATGTGTCATAGAACGAGGGAGGTGGCTGCAGGCCAACAACCCTGCTTCGGTAAGAGAAGTTAAGGTGCAAGCAGTCGTGCACCCCAAAGTGGGGTCGGGTCTGGCGCGATGCGAAGACCAGAGCGACATTGATTGCATTTGTACATGGTTAAGCCTACACTCATTCATGTAATTACATCGTTGCGAGCGACTGCCTGAAACTATGCAGTGGCTCGCTTGTTTCCTCCAGGCGTCTTCCCCGTGAACGATGGGTGTAGACCCCTTGGTTGCGTCACCAGCTCCGCAGCGCAAGGCTGCTGAGTCAGTCGTGCTGAGGACCACCATGCCCACCATGCCCACGTCAAAAGGCCAGCAGAGAGTTCCCCAAGCAACCACATGAACTACATGCGAGCGACCGGGAGAAAAAGCGTACTATTGTTACCGTTCGCCGTTGCCATCCACGCTGCACGCTCAAGCTATACATACTGCACGCTTCTCCACGACATTCGCGTGCTCCAGCGCGTCAGGCACAGCACACCTGGTGCCGCCACAGGGTCCACTCTGATGCATACTGTAGATGACACAAGACGAGTCACAGGTCCCCGCGGCCGCCACCATGGCACGGCTGCACCGCCCCAGTGCCCCCCCTCCAACCAGTTCAATGAACTTTCGACTTCCAGTCCTTGCGCATACGTCCCGCCCTTCCTGACGGTCCCGGCGTGCCGACGGTGGCACGCCCATCGGCGTGGCAACTTGCTATCTAGTTCTCCACCCGCTTCGGGCCCGCCACGGGCTTGGTCGCCAGCATCTCACGCGCCCATGAAATTATACAAAAGTGGGGGACCTTGGCCTTCTTCTTGGACCCAGATGACGACTTGAGCGGCGGCGACGAGGTCACGACCGCCTGTTCAGATTCCTGCATGGAGGAGACCACTTTCGTCCACGGCGCCATGTGTAGATGCGGGGGCGGGGGGGTAGAGTGGGGAGCGGGAAGAGGGAACTAGGCGTCGCCGGGGGAAGAGAGAACGTGGCGTCGCGAGGGGACAGCGCGCTCACCGCACTACGCGGGGAGTCGGTCCCAGGCCCAGCACTGCGACGGCGGCGCGGTGATACGAGCAGCACGGCCGCGAGACACGCGCTGGGAGAGGCACGAAAAGACTCTTGCGCCACTGGTCCGGACCCTCGTCGCCGACCCTGCCAGGCATATGTACAGTACATCGTGCTCCCAGCGCTGTGGAGCAAACGGGCGGCGGAGGGAGCTAACCCAGCCCCCTGTCATACATAGGGCAGGGGTCCCCTGCCATACATATGGCAGGGGACCGCGTCACAAATTGTGCAACACGGCGGAGTGTCTGGTTGCGGTCTCAGACGTGCCACTGGCCGTGGTCACCGCCACGTGGCGTGACGTGTAACTGTGAGGATCCCAGCGGAGAAAAAGCGTTGCCGGTCGCCCATTGGCGGTCGCGTCAACGCAGAGGGGCTCACTGCCCGGTGCGTTGGCCCAACGTGCATCGACGCGGTGGCGCCATCCGTCAAGGTATCCAAATGGATACCTTCTGGATGGGCTGATTGTTCCCACCTGTGTAGGAGCTGCCTGGCAGGGATGTGCAAGGTCTGAACGTGGCCCTTCCGTTCGTCCCGGCCAGTTCCCACACCCACCCCTTCCCGCTCTTACAGCCCCGTCCCTCCTCCTTACGCTTTGACGTCCTCCTCGTTACCCTCTTCATCCTCAGCCTGAGTCAATTTTTTCTTCTCCTGCCTTTCCCTCCGCTTCCTCCCCCCATTCATCCCGTTCTCCCTGCTTCTTCTCCCCCCCAACCCCCGCCCGCCGCCCCCTTGCAACGCAAGCATGCCCTCTCAGGAAGCGACCCACCCCCTTCGGCTCGCCACCCAGGCGGCCACCCTCGTTCGCGATGCCCGCCTCGTCGTGGCGCACGTGGCGAGCGCACCCGCGATGCTGGGCTCAGCGGCATGGCTGCTGGGCGGCCGCCGCTTCCGCTACGACCGGCCCGGCTCGGAACTCGACGTCCGCTTGTACGGCCGGGACCTGGCGCGCATCGTGATTGGTGGGATGCTGTCCCTGCCCGTTGCACTGGTGCTGCTGGCCGTCCTTGCACCCGCGCTGGGGTGGTACCTGCTGTGGGAGTGGGCGCCGGTGCCGTCGCGGGTGCCCGCCTGGGTGCGCGCCGCGGTGGGCCACCCGCCGCTGGCAGCGACGCTGTGGGTGGTAGAGCGGCTGCTGGCCGCCGACCGCTTTGCGTCGGTCGCGCTGGTGTCCCCCCCCTCGCTCGTGCACCCCCCCCAGGCGCCCGCGTCACCCGCGGGGGCGCTGTTGGCCGTCGAGGACGCGGCAATCGCGGCGGGGGACCCCCCCCCCTCCCCCGCTGCTGTGGCCGCCACCGTCACCGCCGACCGCCCCGAGGTGTGGTATCTGGTCAACGGGGTGGCGGAGGCGCGGTCCATGGTCGCCGGCAGCCTCCTGGCGCTCAAGGCCGCAACCGGCCGCGACGTGACGGGCCTGTACAACCCGTCCATGGGGCTGGGCATTGACCTGCTCGAGTGCCTCCTGGGTCGTAGCTTGGACATTGCCTCCCGACCGGTGGAGGTGATTTCGCGGCGCCTGGGGGAGGACCTCTGCAAGGGGAGGCGGGTCGTGCTGCTCGCCCACTCGCAGGGCGGCATCATTGCAAGCAATGTGGTGCGGTCGCTGTTGCGCGACGCGGCGGCGGGGGACGCGGCGGCGCTCGCTGCAGAGTGGGGGGGGGCGGAGGAGGGGGGCGCCCCGCGCGTGCCTCTGTCGGGGACCCCCCTGACGACCGCCCTCCTCGCACACCTGGAGGTCTACACCTGGGCGTCGGCGGCAGACGATATGCCCCACGGCCGCCTCCCCGATGGGTCCACCGTCCCGTTTTGTGAGCATTTTGCGGCCCAAGGCGACCTCGTCTCCCGCCTCGGCGCCCTCACCTTTTCGGGCGCCCTCGCCGCGGGTGACGACGGCGCAGATGCTACGAAAGACGGGGCGCGTCATCTCGAGAACAACGTAGCAGCGGTGGTGGCGGCCAGCGGCGGCGGCGGCTGCGGCGGCGGTGGTGGCGGGGTGTCCCTCCCCGGCTGGCACGGGGTCGTGCATGTACTGCGGGCGGGCCCACCGGGGGCGACAGGCCGTACTGACTTTCAGGGCCACCTGCTTAAGGAGCACCTGCTGCCGGCGGTGGCGTACGGCGCCCTTGGGGCGTCATCCGTGTTTGTCAACAAGTACTGGGTGGCTCCCCTTCGCGGGAGGTGCGAGTAGCGAATGGGGGGGGACAGGGGAGTGGGGAGGGGTGGGGGGAGTGAATGGCGTGGGGAGAAGAGAGGTGGACGTCGACTACCCCCTGAGCGGGCCCAGACGACGGCGCAGTGGTGCTTCGACCAGGTACCTGATGTATGTACTGAACTGTACAGACTGCCGATTGACGTGCACCGGCGTTTGCAGCCGTTGCACATGCACTGCAACGAGGCCCCAAGGGCTCAAGAACGCCTCTTCTCACGTTCATGCGCTATCAATGTGTTCCCTGCATTTACGCTCTCCCCTAAAGGCGAGGGACCGGCCAGTCGTCAATTTCTGTGAGGAGCATGAGAACGATCTTGGGTCCTTGTCGAGTTTAGTGCGAAGGTGTGTTTCTGACCGTCGCCTCCTTACCAGTTCTCGCCTATCGTCTTTCGGGGCATGTCGGGAAACGGGCGCATTGCCCGTCTGTACCTTCTACATCGGAAGGGGCGGCACCGTCTGCGCTGAGTTGGAGAGGAAGAAGCGGCTCGCGTGGCCGTAGCGGCCGCACCGGCTGCGACAGCCACCACCCCACCGCGCCCGTAGCAAGACCCACCCACCACCCTCACACGTCTCGGTTCAGCTCCATTTGTACTCACCAGACGACGACCTGAGGCCGACCGGCGCCACAGTCCCAGTAGGTCCGTCGACGGGCGCCGGCGCTCCCACCGCGACGACCCCCGCCACCTCGCCGTAATGACGCCACGCGCTGACCACACCAGCCCCGCCGCCCCTGCCGCCCGCACCGCCGCCACTTACACGATCACCGTCAGCGCCAGCGCCCGGCGCCCATCACCCCGCCGAGCCCACCACACCCCTGCCCGCCGTCGAGACCGTCACTACCGCTACCGACATCAGCGCAGCAGCGCGCGCCTCCACCGCCACGCCTTCTCTAGCGTCTTCCGCATGCGCTGGTGGCGGCGCCACGCCGCGCCCGCCGCCCGACGACCACCCCACGTCGGGACGGCCGGGCACAACCCCCCCCCGGTTTTACCAAAAGAAACCCCTCACAAAAGGAACCGCGGCCCATGCTGTCGTACCCTACCGGTGACGCCCACGGGTGCCCGCGGTGCCCGCCGCGCCCACGGCAAACGCGGACACGCACCCCGTGCCGCCACCCCACCCCCCAGCTGAGGCCGCCACATTCGGCGGCGATGCCAGTGCCCCTGGCGCTGTGCTCCCCGCCCCGCTGCGCAGGTGGTGCATGCGCGGGCGGGGGCGCGCGGGCAAACGAGCTAGCAGGCGGGCGCCCGCTGCCAGCCCGGCGTCCCATTAAAGGGCACACCAGCCGCGGCTGCTGCCGCTGCGCCGCCGCCGCCGCGCCGCTCGCCTCCGTCAGCCAGTCGCCGACGTTGGGGGGGGGCGTCCAGGTTGCCGTCACAGCCGTCACCAACCGCGTGCGGCGCCTCTATTGGCGTCCCCCCTACCCCGCCGCCAACACCGCCAGATGTAACGCCAAATGACGCCCGTGTGGCGCCCGCGGCTTGTTCGCCGCAGAGTCGGCACGCCAACATCCCCCCCCCCTGACGCGCCCCCCTCCATTCTGCATTCCCCGCGAATGGCAAGCGACCACGGGCGGTTCCCGTCGCGATTGCCACTAACACACACCCCGACCAGGGGCACACACACTCAGTTCCCCCCCCCCCCCGTCTGCGGTCACGCTGCCTCACCGCGCCCGCCGCGACGACATCGCCCCGTGCACGTCCGCCACGCCCTCGGCAAGGCGCCGCCGCTGATCGTCTAGCCGCCGCAGGACGCGGTCAGTGTCGGCAACCACCTGAGCCCGGCGTGCCGCCAGGATGAGGTCCGCCGCCGCGTCGGGCGGTGGCGCGGGGATGGCGGCCGCGGCGGGGGCTTGCCCCCCCCCCGTGCCCGCCTCCCCCCCCTTTCGCCCCCCCCCCAGAGCCGTCACCGCAGGCGCCGAGGCAGCCTCCACCCCCTCTGCAGGCACCAACGCCAGCGTCGCTGTCGCCCGCCCCACCCGCGCCTCCACCGCGTCGGCTGTGGCGGAGAGGCGGGCGGCCACCGCCGCCGTCTGCGGGGCGTCAAGGAACCCCTGCAGCGCCTCGTCCACGGCGGTGGCCAGGGCGGCCACTTCGGCCGCCGCGGCGGCCACGTCGGCCGCGACGCCGCCCACGACCGCCCGCCGCGCCGTGGAGGGCCCCCCCGTGTCCGCGTCCACGGGCAGCGCCACCACCGACCCCGACGGGAGGGGGAGGGCGGCAAGCGGCACGGCCGCTGCGGCGGCCGCGGTTGCCGCTGCCGCTGCCGCCGCCGCCGCCGCCGCCGTCGCGGCAGCGGCGGCAGCGGCGGCGGCGGCCGCCACCGTCGGCGCCTTTTTCGCCTTGCCCTTCTTCCCAGCAGGTGGGGCCCGCCGGTGGGGAGGGCGGGGGGGGGTGGCGCCGCCGGTGGGCGGGGCGGGGAGCGGCAGCCGCCGGCCGCGGCAGAGGAGCGTCTGCCGCGATGGGGACACGCCTGTCACGGCGGCGGCGGCAGCGACCAGGTGCCCGACCGTCGCGTCGGCGGGGAGGGTCAACCGGTGGCGGACGCGGGCGTGGAGGAGGATGAGGGTGAGCGGGGGGGGGGGGGGGGGGGGGGGGGGGGGGGGCTCCCGCTGGTGGCCATGGTCGCAGTACGCGCGAAGAGGGCGAGGCACGGGGAGGGGTAGGGTCGGGACGGGTTGTGGTGGAGGTGAGGTAATAGAGGTGCATACATATGGGCGCTCATATGCACGTGCATGGGAGCGGCCAAGGACACAAGACCAACGCGGCTCGTGGGTAAGATCTGTACAGTTCGTACATATGTACTGTACATAGAGTGCTTTTCCGAAAAATGGCCTCATCGGCAGAACCGCGAAGCTGGTCGCAACCCGCAAAAAAGCTTGGTGGCCCTCTGAATCGCGCGACTGGTCCCAATTTAAATCGACCAATAACAGGCAGTAGAGAGCGCAGATCGCAACTGACTTCCACTGCGATAGACTGCGTGTGGCCGCTCTCGTTGGTGCTGAAGTTCCCTCGTCGTCCGCAGTCCGTTTCGCTCTGCGTCCACGTTGTACCGTGCGTTCAGCACGCACCGGCCACCACGGTGCACGACCGCCGGTGTCCATGTGCGTCGCCTCGTCTCCGTCTTGGCCGCTGCGTCTCACCGCACTGTTATGTCCCTGCTCGCGCGGGTGTCCCTGCTCGCGCGCGGGGGGCGACACAGTTTCCCTGTCGTTCTGCCCCATTTTGTGCGGCTGCTGTGGCTCTGTGGGCGACGTGACGCCCCCATCACCACCCCCTGTCTGTGTGCGGCACCCGGTGGTGTCCCTCGCACGGCGGTGGTTTGCCGCCTCTCCTCCGCCACAACCCCCCGGCTGTGTGCGGCGCCGGTGTTGTCAGCCCACCACGGTGTTGTGGCCCCTCTTCCCCATCACCACCCTCCCCCGGCTGCGTGCGGCGCCGGTGGTGTCCCCCGCACGGCGGGGGAGCTCTGGGGGGCGCATTCTCTGCTGTTGCCGGTGCTTTGGCGGGTGTTCGTGTTCATACACCACGCCGATCGCTTGGCGTTGGAGACAAGCGCATTCTCCTGCCGCTGCTGTGTTCTGCGGGTGCGCGTGTCGGGGTGTTACACGGTCTGTGGGCCCGCGTGGCTGCGGCGGCGGTTGGTGCGGTAGGGGAGATTGTTGCTGGTTGGTGCCGGTCGTCGCGCACGGTCAGTGGGCCCGCGCGGCCGCGGCGGCTGCTGGTGTCGTAGGTGTGGTCGGTGCTGGTGGTGGCGCACGTCGACGACAGCTGGGTGGGGCGTTAGGCGTGCTCCTCCTTCTGGTGGAGGTGCTTCCGTGGACGCCAGCGGTGGTGATCTTCATCTTCCTCATCTGCTGCTCGCTCCGCGTGTGGGTGTGTGTCGGCCGCACGGTATGTGGGCCCGCTTGGCTGCGGCGGCGGTTGGTGTCGTAGGTGCGGTCGGTGCTGGTGGTGGCGCACGTCGACGACAGCTGGGTGGGGCGTCGGGCGTGCTCCTTCTGCTGGTGGAGGTGTTTCCGTGGACGCCGGTGCTGGTGATCTTCATTTTCCTCAGCTGCTGAGCGCTGCGCGTGCGGGTGTGTGTGGGCCGCAAGGTCTGTGGGCCCGCGCGGCCGCGGCGGCGGCTGGTGTCGTAGGTGCGGTCGGCTTCCGGTGCTGGCGCACTTCGACGACAGCTGCGGTTGGTGCGGTTGGTGCTGTTTTCGCTGGTGTTTGCGCACGTCGACGACTCAGTGTGTGTGCGCGTGTCGCCCCCTCTGCTGGCGAACGTGCTTCTGACGACATCGATGGTCGTGATCTCAATCTGTTTTGACTGCTGCTTGCTGCCAGCTCCACGCGCAGATGCCGCATCTGCCGCTACACGTAAAGGACGGGCACCTCTGGTCACAATGCCAAGAACTGCGTGCTCAACGGCATGCAGTACCGGGCCTTTGAGCCGACCACCAGCCCCTACCATGTTTCTGGACCGTGTCTTTCTTGCAGCCGCTCGCACAGCGTGAAGTGCACCGTGTGCCACAAGCTCGGGCACTAGAACACCACGAAGCCGTACACCCCCATCCGATGGCGCATGAAAAAGGGCACGCCGGCGCGGTCTGACCATCAACGGCCCCTGACAGGAACTGACTTTGTGTGTGAGTTTGTGAAGGACTCGGACGTGAGGCAGATTTTGGAGAACTGCGTCAACGCGGCAACCGAAGCGGCACTGCGCAAGGTGCAGGGGGAGGAACGGGTCAGGCTAGTGGCCTGCCGCCCCTTGCATGGCACGTGTTGCCCCTCTACCTGAGGGTCAATACTGCCACAATTCCCTCAGTTAGGGATAGCTAGCTTAGTAGTAAATCCAACGTGGATTTGAGGGTCTTCTGCATTTTATCGTCTTGAATTTTCGTGTGGCCCGGTGGGCAGGTGCTGGGGTGGGAGATTCTGAGCGGCGAGATTCTGAGGGGACTCTGGGGGGATAAGGGGAGGGACAGCGGGGCTTGGCCTTGCTTCCCTGTCCCGACCAAGAAACTGTTGGCCCACACACCATCTTATTGTTTGTCAGTGCGGGGATTGCCCCACAACAGGGATAGAGTGTGTGCGACTTGCACTTCTTCCGGTTCCCCCGACACGGGAGGCAGCCCTTGCGCACCGCCCCAACTTGGGTGTCGCGTGTGCGAGTGGTTTTTGCCGCATTTGGTGGAGCAGCAGGGGACAGAGGTAAACTTTACCTCCGGGTGCACCCGGGTTGAGGGGGCCCTCTGTCTCAGAGGAACGGTGGACTTGGACCGTGTCATACGGATCGCTAGCCAACATGGCTGGTTCGGACCCCCCGTCGTCCGGGGAGTACACGGGTGACGCACGTACTCCGGTGCCTTTGAATACTGGTGAGACACAGGTAGGTGTACTTGGGGTCGCAGAGGGACTAGAGGCCCCTCAAGCCACCAGGACTGGGAGTACGGGCGGGCAACAGGCCACTCCGACTCAGTCGGGAGCTCATTCGGGTGACACTTCTGATGTTGGTGGGCCGAAGTCTGGCCACCGTGTGGTACACTCAACGGGAACGTCCCAAGGGGTGAGGACTGTCCCAGCGGGTTCCACTCGGGTTGGAGCCAACTTTGGCATGGAGCCGTCGCCAACTAGGCTTTCGGAGGACGGCGGACCTCCGTTGGTCGGCGATGGGCTCGCGCCCATGCCCCCGGTTGAGACCCCTGAGGATCGTGGTTACCCCTCAGGTGGACTCCCGGAGGCGGACCGAGAATCAACTGGAGTCTTCAATCCACTCCTCGCGGAAACTGTCCGTCGGGAGGCGACCAATGTGTTGCGGCAGACTTTGCCGGACCTGGTGGTCACGATGACGAATACTATTTTGAATCAGATTGTGGCGAGTTTGCCAGATGGTCTCAATGTCCAGACCGGATTGGGGCTTTCGAGCCCTCAGACGCAGGGGGAACCCCTCCCTACGCCTGTCTCGGGTCGCCCCGAACCGGGGGCGACCCCCGTGACTCCCAACGCGGGAGCCACACCATTCTCGGTGGGGCACACCGGTCATCCGGCTGCGACAACACTCAATGGTGCTCCACGCGCACCGACGACGGTTGCGCTACAACCCGGGCGAGCTCCCGCTCCCAACACGGGTCCAGCACGACGGGACTGGAGAGACTTCTCCCACGAGCGCCGACGGCACTGCCGTCCCCGTCCGAGGGGAAAGAAGTTTACCAACATCCGCCCGGCGGAGTCCAGCGCCGCCCGGACAGACAGGCGCCGGACCCGGGCCACCAGGTCGGGAACCGACATGGACGGGGTACCCCCCGGCGGGGCTAAGTCACCACCCAACGGGGCAACCCGAGCCAGGTCACTAGGTCGGGAATCGACAGGGAAGGAGGACCCCGCGGTAGAGCTACGGCGCCACCCAGCGGGGCAGCCCGGGCTGGCCCCGGCAAGACCGCCGCCCCCAGGGGAAGCCCCGCCGCACCGACCTCTACATCGACAGGGTCTACGGGCGGTGCAACCCCAGGCGGTACCGCCACTCGGGGGCGGGAAGGAAGAAGAAGGGCGGGACCAAGCCGAGGCGAGGACCCACCGTTGACGGCCATGCGTGAAGCACTGTCGTCACCGACGGTCCCCCAGGGTAATTCGGGGAGAACCCCAAGGCCGACCGGAGGCACCTCCACACCTGGAATCTCTTGCGGTAGACGTCGACCGCCGCCGCCGTCTTGACCTGCCGACACCGGCGCTTCCCCCGCGGCTGGGGTGCCTTGAGCGCGGGCACCTGCCCCTTCGTGACCCGCACCACCGGGGGTAGACCCGCCGCCATCTAGGCGACTCCCATCGCCACCTCCAGGGCGGGCGTCTTGCGACGACCGGGCGCCGGAACCGGCCCCAGCAACATCCCTGGAAGCCGGCGAGGAAAGCGCCCCCGCAAGACGGTCCACGGCCTTGCGCATTGACAGCGCGCGAGGGGCACCCGACGCGGACGGCGCCGTGGTGCCGCTGCAGACCGACATGAGACCACCCGACGGGGCGCCCGACAAGACGTGGGCAGCCGCGTCAACCGGAGGAACCCCAGGCGCCTCGCCGTCCTCCGACGAGCTGGCACCCGCCAGGTAAAATACCCCGGCAGGAGTAGTATCGACGGCGCCGTCGTCCTCCATGTCCTGCTCCAGCAGGAGGTCGTCCACACCCCCGGTAGCTACCGGGTCAGTCATAACGAGGGGCGGCAGAGGCATCCCTCACCTCCTGGACGAGAGCTCGTCCACCTGAGCGTGAAAACACACCGGGACGAGCCAGGGACGCGCGGATACCCGCGCTCATGTACGCCCACCTCCAAACGGGAGTTCGCCCGACGACAGGTGGTAATGGTGTCTTCTAGCCGACCCCGTGCCACACACGGGCACGGGCGCCTTCCACCCCAGCACCGAGGTATCCGCGGCCACCACCCACGGGGTGAATTGGAAGGGGTAACCCCAACGCACCCGTCCCCGCCCCCGCGGGAAGCGGATACAAACCACCCGCCAACCCGCCCTCGAGGATACAAACCACCCGCCACCCCGCCCTCGAGAGAGCGGGGCCAACCCCAGAAACCTCGAGGCGGGTCCGCTTGCACCACCACCCCGGAAGGTTCGTGCGGCCAATCCCGTATCGGGAAGATCGACAGTCAGGTAAACGGACTGACTGTAAGTCACCTCGGGTGAGCGAGTACCGCCCACGTGCGACCCAAGGATTGCGTGACTGCCGTCAACGGGCACAAAGCCCTATCCAAGCGGTCAACGATTGCGAGATGTAGTTTATTCGGAAATACGAATTTACGTTCGACCCGAGGACGTGTCGAATCTAAGGGGGGGATATGTAGCAATATGGGAACCCGTATTGCTAACCCAACTTAGGGAGGCTACTTCTGCTTCGTACCTGATATTTAGTGGGTTCACTGTGGCTACGGTATCTACGGGTTACGTATAGCCAGAGGAACCTGCGTATTGGAGGGTGGGGTATTTAGAGGTCGTCTCCGCGGGGTTGTAACGAGAGGCCGGCGGCAGATTCGCCGTGGGCAATAGGATAAAAACAATACCCTCCCTCTTGGGCTCCCATCTTGGTCCCGTGGCTTGGGCTCCAAGGACAGCAACCTTGGCCTCCCGGTGACTCTGACGCAGATCCCCCTTTGGTGGGTGTTCCCTGAGAGTGGACAGGTATCGTATCCCTACTGTGCTAGTGGGTGGCAAAGCAGAGAACGAGTGTAAGGGACGGACGCAGAGGGGTGGTGCCAGCATGACAAGATGGATGCGGGTCTGGCGAGAGGGGAGCAAAGTAAATCGAGCAACCGAGCATTAACAGGAAGAGTGGGCACCCAATCAGGCGCTCTCACCGGGGCCAGGAGCACCCTCGTCAAAGAAGCGCTTCAAGCCATCATCGCCCATCCGGATGTCCACGACGAAATGCCGCAGCGAGGCCAAGACAAAGGGCACAACCAGATCCGCGCCCTCAGCACAGTCCATCAACGAGTCTTATACCTGCTTGGCCGTGTGCTGCCGATTCGTGATAGATCACCTATTAAAAAGCACGTCCGGGCCACCAAAAGTGTGGCAAAAACCACTTACACACACGGCACCCAAGTTGGGGCGGTGTACAAGGGCTGCCTCCCGTGTCGGGGGAACCGGAAGAAGTGCAAGTCGCACACACTCTATCCCTGTTGTGGGGCAATCCCCCACTGACAAACAAGAAGATGGTGTGTGGGCCAAAAGTTTCTTGGTCGGGACGGGGACGCAGGGCCAAGCCCCGCTGTCCCTCCCCTTATCCCCCCAGAGTCCCCTCAGAATCTCGCCGCTCAGAATCTCCCACCCCAGCACCTGCCCACCGGGCCACACGAAAATTCAAGACGATAAATGCAGAAAACCCTCAAATCCAAGTTGGATTTACTACTAAGCTAACTATCCCAAACTTAGGGAATACGGACCCGAATGCAGAGGGAGGAACGGATCAGGCTAGTGGCCTGCCGCCCCTTGCATGGCACGTGTTGCCCCCCTACCTGGGGGTCAATACTGCCACACTCCCCTCTCCTCAGTTCCGACCGACGCGGTCGGCCCTGTGAGGGGGTGCGTAAACGCACGTCTCGGCGTTGGGGGCGCGACTTGCTGTCCCCCCTTGAGTACGTAACGCGGATGTGGCGGCGGTCACGTTGACCGCCCCTCTCCTCAAGCTTGCCCACTCGGCAGCTTGCTCTCCTCAGTTCTCACCTCACCACCACCAACACATCCCCTTCACCTTACCCTGGGCCGCCCCACGCTGGGAAGGCCACCCATTTACCCGCGATCCGAGCCCCCCTCAACTCGAGGCGGGTCTCGTGCAGCTGCTACCGCCCTGCCTCTCCCTAACTTGGGGAGAGCCATGGTGACCCAGGGGGTGGAGACGGACTCTCTCGACGAACGTATGGAGGACACCTCCTACGGTGCAGCGCCCGCCGGGACTTCCGGCGGGGGCTCCGCGATCGCTCCGGGGGATGGGACTCCCGCGTCACCCGGCTTTGGGTTGAAGGCGGGATCTCTCCCGGAGGCGGGACAAGTTGTCCCGCGTGAGGCCTTGGGGCGGTGGTTTTACCCCGCTTGGCCTCTATATGAGGAGGGGTTGACTGTTCTTCGCTGTGGCCGACTTGGCACAGCGATGGGTCGGATATGAGACCGCCTACGGGAGAAGTATCCCCGTAGGGTCGGGTTCCCTGCCGGCTTCAGGACGGACCAGTTTGCCTTCCTGGACGACGAGGAGGTCGAGGACGTACAGCGGGCCAAGGCCATGGTGGACCGCGGGGGAACTATCCCGGGTCCCGGCGACTTGCCGACCTTTACTTGGGACGCGGTGGCAACTCGCCCCCCGTACCTTCACGAGGCCGATCCGCACGCTCATCACTTTGATGTGCGGATGGAGAAGGACCTCCGGCGAGGTCCCTACTTGGTGACCTCGGCTCAACTTG
Organism: Pyropia yezoensis; assembly: GCA_009829735.1. Lineage (NCBI taxonomy): Eukaryota > Rhodophyta > Bangiophyceae > Bangiales > Bangiaceae > Pyropia > Pyropia yezoensis. The sequence goes on from CM020620.1 coordinate 23,053,744, forward strand.
AGTTTCCGCAGCAGGCTGCTGCCAGGAAGGAACAGTACTATCCGAAGAAGCCCGAGTGGTGGCCTCAAGTTGAGGTCCCCTATGGGTTCCCGGCGTTGCAGCCACGGTTGCTTGACCACTTCGGCTCCGTCATGTTGACGGCTGGCCCTGATCACCTGGTGTGGGCCATGTTGGCCACCCAGTGGCTCCTCGAGGTCATGTCGACCTGGGTGTCTTGCGTTCAGCGGCGGGGGATGCTCTGGCATCTCCCCCTCCGGCTTATCCAAGGTTTGGAACAGCTCACCCCTCAGCTAGTTGCTGAGGGGTGCTCATCAGGGCAACTCACTCTACTTGAGGAGATGCTCCGCCTGCACAAGTTTATCGAGTGGGAGAGTATCGAGCACAAGTTGCGCCGCCCCGCTCGTGGGCCCAAGGACGATGGCGCACTTCGCCAATTCGTATGGGTCGCTCGTGAACTTCACGACGGCCGTGCAGTCCTACGAGAGGGGTTGGGCATCGGGGACTACCCGTATGCCCCGGGGGCGGATCGCCACACTGCGCCACCCCCGGACAAGGCCATAGTTATGGCCGTGCCCTCATATGATGTCCATATGACTCAACCCACTGCGGGGGCCCCAAGTCGGGGTCGCAGTTACACCCGGGTCCCGCCACCTCGGCGTGCCCCTCCGCTTCCTCCTGTCCCCTACCAGCCGCACGGGGACATCCCGATTAGCGTGGCCGTAGAGTCGTCCACCCCGGTGTCCCCTCACTTGGGGGCCACCCTGATGACGGTATACCCCAAGTTGGTGTTACCACCCACGCCTCTAACCTCAGAGATGATGATCACCTCGTTGGTGCGCACCATTTCGTGGTTGGCCGCGTCGACCGCAACCCTTCAAACATCCGAGACTCCTCAACTTGAGGAGCGCGTTCGTACTGCAGTGGCGACCGCGAGTTGCGAGTCGGTGGCGGAGTTTATGACGGCCGAGTTGGCTCGCATTGGGGCTATTATGCCCCAGCCAGCCCCACTTGGGCGTGGCAAACGTCGTGCGAGCCGGGCATACTCGCCTCCTCGCCGTCGTCGACGACGCTCGCGGCGCTCTCCCTCCGTGTCGGAAGACGAGTTGTCTTACTCCGTCTCGGAGTCCTCGACTCCGTCTGAGTCGGAGTCGGTCCGGCGTCTGCGTCGCCAACTTGCGCGCAAGACTAAGCAGAAGAGCAGCCGCGGTCGTCGCCACTTGCGCGACCGTGAGGGGCGCGACGGGTCCGACTTGGAGCCGCCGGCCCCCTCGACTGGTGGGGAGCGTTATCACCGGGGGTCTCGCCGCTCGCCTCCACGTGAGGGCGAGGGCCGTGGGGTTGGAGAGGCTAGCACGCATGCCTAGTTGGCAGCTGCCTTTGTTGTGAGAGTGTGAGGGTTAGGGCTGTAGTTAAAAGCCACTCTGCGTACCACTTCGACTTGAAGCACTCTCTTGGCACTGTTGCTCAGCCTTTCCTCACGTTGAGGGAGGGCTGTTAGGGTCTATCTCATTCCAGGCACAGTAGGCCCGGACCTTCTCAGCGGGAAGGTCCTCCACATATTCCCACGTATCATCCTTGGCTTTGTAGCCGAACCAACGCACCCTCAACATGAGGCGGTTGGTGTCCTCATCCCAGCCGTGGTCGATGAACTTATCGACCACGTACTCCTGCGGACCCTGTTTGGCCGCAGGCAGTGAGGGGAGGCGCCACGCCTTCAACGCACGCGCCCAAGCTGGGTCGCCTGCAGGCGGTGGTGCAACTTTGACCACGTCCTGTCCGTTCACTGTGCGGACCCCATCGTCACTTTCGATGGTGAAGCGCCGCCCATCAGTACGAAGGACCTGGTACGGCCCCTTCGTCTGGAATACCAACTTACCCCCAGTTGGGGTGTGTGAGTGGACCAATACCCAGTCACCCTGCTCGGGGACATACTTGGCGTTGCGCACCTTTTTGTCAAAGGTACGCTTGTAGCGCTTTTGTGCTTTATCCATCTCAGCCCTGACTTGAGGGATGAGGTTCTCAAGCCTAGCAGCGAACTCCGCCTTACTCTCAGTAGGAGTAGGCGTCCTGCCACCATCCTCCCTAGTTGGGAGCGGCCGCCGCACGGCAATAGACCACACGCGACGGGAGGTCACAAAAGCGAGGGGTTCTTCCCCGGTAGATGAGTGAACCTGTGAGTTGTAGGCAGTGGTAAGAATAGAAATGTATTGGGCCCACGTTTTCACGTGCTCACTCACATAGTGGCGCAGCTGCCTAACAATAGTTTTGTTGAAGCGCTCCACCTGCCCATGAGTTTATGGGTGGTAGGGGGTGGCATAGTTTGCCCGCACCCCCAACATATCCAGCACTCCCTGAAACAGTACAGACGCAAATTGCGGTCCATTGTCCGATAGTGTACTATCCGGAATGCCATTCGCGGCAACCCAGTGATCTAGGAAGGCTGACACGACCGACATGGCCGTGATCTCTGCCAGTGGGATCGCTTGCGTACGTTTCGTGAAGCGGTCACAGATAACTAGGAGGTACTGGTTGCCCCCCTCGGTCACTGGCAGCGGCCCAAGGATGTCCATCGCCAACGTGGCAAAGGGCTCCTTGGCCGGGAACAAGAGCATAGCCATAGTAGGCCGCCGTTCCATCAGACGGTTCTGTGCACAACTTGTGCAGGCAGCCACCCAACTGTAGATGTCCACCACCATGGACGGCCAGTAGTCCCTGGTCCTCAGGGTCTGGTACAGTTTACTAGACCCCAGGTGTGCACCTGTGGGAGCGTTATGCTCCCTCTCAAGGATACTGTCCTTGAGGGATGCGGGGACGACAAGTTGTTGGGTCCCCTGGAATACCCCCCTCCTCATGAGGAGGCCATCGTCTCCCAGAAAGAACCGCGTCTCCGCCACTGTATCCAGTGTATCCCTCTGCGACTTGCAGAAGGGGTCCTCGGCCTGGGCCTTCACCACCTCGTCCAGGGACAGGGGCAAGTACTTCTTGTTCCCTGGCGCCTCGGGGTTCAACGCCTGACCCGAGCGCGTGACTACCCCCACGATGGGGATATCCTCATCGACTGAGTGAGTGTCCAGCCCCTCGGTGGGTACCCGAGAGAGGCCGTCGGCAAGGGCATGTTGCCTGCCAGGTCGGTACTCAATATCGTAGTTGAACGGTGCCAGTCGCACCCTTCACCGGTTGAGACGAGTGTTCGTACAGTCCGTCTTGAAGATGAACTGCAACGCGCGGTGGTCACAGCGGATGAGGAACTTCTCACCCTCTAGGTAGTGACGAAGTGACGTCACCGCCCACACCACTGCGAGTCCTTCCAACTCGGTGACTCCGTAGTTCTTCTCGGCGGAGTTCAGCCCCTTGCTGAAGTATCCCACCGGCAAGTACTCCTTGTCCGGCTGCTGCTGAAGCAACACACAACCAAGTTGGTCGTAGCTAGCGTCCACATCCAGGATGTAGTGGCCTCCCAACCTGGGAATAGCCAGGATAGGGGGCTTCAGCAGAAGGTCCCGAAGAGTCTCAAAGGATTCCTGCTCCACCCGACTTGGGGGAGGCAGGGTCTTCGGTAGCGTTGAGCTCACTAACTCATTCAACGGTTTCGCCACCTTGGCGAAGCCCTTGGTGAAACGTCGGTACACGTTACACATCCCGAGGAAGCTCCTCATCTGGGTCTGGGTCCGGGGGTGCTGAGCCTTACGGATGGCCCTCAAGTTTTTCTCGTTGACACTGAGACGCCCCGGACGGACAACATGTCCCAAGTATTCCACGTCTTGAGTGAAGAGGTGGCACTTACTCGCCTTCAGTAACACACCGGCATCAGGAAGTAGCTTGAACACCTGGCCAAGATGGCCAATGTGTTCCTCCGGACTTCGGGAGAACACAATGATATCGTCTAGGTACACGATACAGATCTGCCACCGTACTCCGGCCAGAATCATGTCCATAGCGCGCTGGAAAGTTGCCGGCGCGTTACACAGGCCAAACGGTAGACGCTTGCACTGGTAGGTACCACAGTGACAGGTAAAGGTAGTTTTATGCCTGTCCTCCGGGGCAATGGGAATTTGCCAGTACCCCGCGTTACAGTCCAGGGTAGAGAACACGTTTGCCTCCCCCAGAGAGTCCAGACAGTCGTCCATCCTAGGTAGGGGATAACTGTCCTTCACCGTGCTCTCGTTAAGCTTTCGGTAGTCGATACAGAACCGGGGAGTCCCATCAACTTTGGGGACGATAACCACCGGACTCGCCCACTCGGCGTTACTGGCCTCGATCACATCGAGGGCCTCCATGCGAGCAACTTGCTCCTTAACGAGGGCCCTTGAACGGGGTCCTCCCCTATACGGTTGTTGGCGTATAGGGGGTGCACCGGTTTTCAGCTCGATCCGGTGTTGGGTGGCTCTCATGAGTCCCAATTGACCATCCCACAACTTGTGATATTGGTCCAAGAGGCGTTCAACTTGAACCCTCAACCTGGGTGGGACACCCTCCATGTTAACATGGGGCCGAGGAGAGGCGGCCGGCTTGGCTTGATGCTTCTCCTTTCCGGACTTTGGGTCGCTACTTGCGCCCGCGTTGAGGGTGACCGCTACTACCGGTCCCTCGTGTTGGTCGATATAGCCGAACTTGGCTCCCGACTTGAAGTACTTGGGCGACGAGCTCAGGTTCATAACCTGGATCCTCTACGGGACTCCGGCTTTGGAGTCCATCGTGCCAAGGGCAACATGCACTTGGTGCTTGCGAGCAAGACGGGGGTAAGGGTGCACCAACCCGTTCCCCGTATAATCAGTTACAACGTCAACGTGCGCCACCGAGTTGGGGGGCAACGTGACTTTACGGGCTAAACGCAGGGTAGCAGTAAACCCTTCTCTCACAGAGCAAACAGGCTTCGACTGTGAGACTGTCACAGGAGCCACAGACTTTCCCTTACCAAGGATGGGGATGGTTTCCCCATTCATCAACTTGACCCAATACTCAGGGCCACAAATCAAAGGCACTTGTGTAACAACATAAGGGGTACCCAGAAGCAGGGGTACCGATATATTCTCAACTACTCCATAGGTCACGTCGACCTCATGGGTCCCCAACCTAGTTGGTAGGGTCACGGCACCAATGATGGGAAGTACCCCACCATTGATATCGATCAGATGGTCAGCTTTAGACCTCCAGCGTTGGAGCTTCACCTCCTTTGGTAATAGCGACTTGCGTATCAAGGAGGCTCCTGACCCGGTATCAAGTACGATACGGGCACAGCAGGCACGGCCGGGGGCAAGTTGCACCCGGCCAGCCACCTGGAAGTTCTCACCCGTCAGCACCGCGATGACCCGACGTGGGTTTACGTTCTTGGGGAGTCCTACCCGAGGTGGGCGGACTCCCTTAGGTCGCCGCAGTATCCGGCACGGTTGGTTCGTCCTCTTGACCCACTTGGCCGAAGCTGCCCTTGTGAGCTTAGGACGGCCAGCTCCAACGGTCACTCGTTTCCCGCCGACTTGGCGTCCGAATCTGAGGACGAAGGGGAAGACGACGAGTCCGAGGACGACGTGTCCGCCCCCTCCGCCGAGGGTGTGGCGACCGCCACCACCGGTCGAGATCCCCCCTCGCGGCGTGAACGATCTTCGTTCGTAGCCGACTTCTTACTCGCATTCCTAACAAGTTGTTGGATGCGTTTACTCAACTTGGGGCAATCATGTGCCCAGTGTCCATCGGAGTTGCAGTTCCAACACCGATTGTCAGTTCCCGGAGGAGTCTTCCCAACTGGGAAAGACGAAGAGATACCCTGGGAAGTTCCCACGGCAGCTACTACCTTGTCCTTGCGGATTCGGCGTGCCTCTCGTAGCTATCTGGCCTGGCGCGCCTTTTCTTGTTCCTTGGCCAACTCGGCCTGACGCTCCTGGCGTTGTTCCTCCCGCTACTTGCTGTAGGACTCACCTCTGCGGTGAGCGAACCTAGCCAACTCGGCCAGGGTCGCCCGGGCAGTATTATGCTCCCGGGTATCCATCCGGGCTGACCAATGGAGTCCCTCCACAAACCGACTCTTCACCACAGCTTGTCGATGAAGAAACCCACAAAGATTGTTGAGCTTACGGACTCGCTCCGCAAAGGACAACTCGTCCTCAGCCTCTTCCTGATGAGCTTGGGTAAACTCCTCAACTTGAGAAGCCAACGCCGCTTCATCAACCATGGCTCTCAACAACCAGTTGACGAGCTCCAAATAGGACGTCACCTCCCCAGCGCCTCCACTTGAGGAGCTGGGCATGACGGACATAAGTTCTGTCCGCAGGTCTCCCTTCGTAAACTCCTGTAGCATGTAAAACTCCATGCCTTCACTTATGGCATTGTCGTCACAGGCTTTTGTGAAACGACGTAGGAACTCAAAGACACGGAGGGGGGGAGTTCCATCCCACTCCGCTTTGTGCCCAAAAGAGTGAAGTGCATTCTTCTTGGCACGGCCCATGGCTCGGGCCTGGTCAGGACCATACGCCACCGACTTGCTGTGGAGGGCGTAGGTCTCACAATCAAAGATCCTCTGGTAGACCGGGTTGGCTACCTGGATCTTGGGCGGCACCTCACGTTGAGGGAACAGCCGCTGTGGCACTGGGGCAAGTTGACCCTCAGTGCCCATAGTCTGCCGCGGCGCGCTTGGTGTAGCCGCCGGCGTCTCCGGGGGAAAATCCCCCACGAAGGGCATACGCCCCACCGAGTATGGTGTGGCTCCCTCGTTGGGAGTCACAGGTGTCGCCCCCTGTTCGGGGCGACCCGAGATAGGCGTGAGGAGGGATTCTCCCTGCGCCAGCGGGCTCGAAAGCCCCAATCCGGTCTGGACATTGAGACCATCTGGCAAACTCGCCACAATCTGATTCAAAATAGTATTCGTCATCGTGACCACCAGGTCCGGCAAAGTCTGCCGCAACACATTGGTCGCCTCCCGACGGACAGTCTCCGCGAGGAGTGGATTGACGAATCCAGTTGAGTCTCGGTCCGCCTCCGGGAGTCCACCTGAGGGGTAACCACGATCCTCAGGGGTCTCAACCGGGGGCATGGGCGCGAGCCCATTGCCGACCAACGGAGGTCCGCCGTCCTCCGAAAGCCTAGTTGGCGACGGCTCCATGCCAAAGTTGGCTCCAACCCGAGTGGAACCCGCGGGGACAGTCCTCACCCCTTGGGACGTTCCTGTTCAGTGTACCACACGGTGGCCAGACTTCGGCCCACCCACATCAGAAGTGTCACCCGAGTGAACTCCCGACTGAGTCGGGGTGGCCTGTTGCCCGCCCGCACTTCCAATCCTGCTGGCTTGAGGGACCTCTAGTCCCTCTGCGACCCCAGGTAAACCCACCTGTGTCTCACCAGTATTCAAAGGCACTGAAGTACGTGCGTCACCCGTGTACTCCCCGGACGACGGGGGGTCCGAACTAGCCATGTTGGCTGACGATCCATATGACACGGTCCAAGTGCACCGTTCCTCTGAGACAGAGGGCCCCCTACACCCGGTCGCACCCGGAGGTAAAGTTTACCTCTGTCCCCTGCTGCTCCACCAAATATGGCAAAAACCACTTACACACACGGCACTCAAGTTGGGGCGGTGTACAAGGGCTGCCTCCCGTGTCGGGGGAACCGGAAGAAGTGCAAGTCGCACACACTCTATCCCTGTTGTGGGGCAATCCCCCGCTGACAAACAAGAAGATGGTGTGTGGTCCAACAGTTTCTTGGTCGGGACGGGGACGCAGGGCCAAGCCCCGCTGTCCCTCCCCTTATCCCCCCAGGGTCCCCTCAGAATCTCGCCACTCAGAATCTCCCACCCCAGCACCTGCCCACCGGGCCACACGAAAATTCAAGACGATAAATGCAGAAAACCCTCAAATCCAAGTTGGATTTACTACTAAGCTAACTATCCCAAACTTAGGGAATACGGACCCGAATGCAGGGGGAGGAACGGATCAGGCTAGTGGCCTGCCGCCCCTTGCATGGCACGTGTTGCCCCCCTACCTGGGGGTCAATACTGCCACAGAAAGCAGACAGAGCAAACCTCACCTTAGCAGTTACCAGCCCTTGCGGAAGTTGTATGCACCGCATCGCAGCCCGCTTGAGCTGCTTTCCCGTGGCGTCAAAGTACCGGTTGGTGAGGCCCAGCACCTCCTCCTGCTGTGGTTCACTGGCCTGGGGACCACCAGCCTCCCGCAGCCGCCTCTGCATTGCCCCACGGGCACCTGCCGGATACCGCGGTCGCTCAGCCAGGGCGTCCTCCAATCCAATGCGGCCGCCTCCGTCTGACGCTCCTCCGCCACGTCGATACCTTCAAGAGGGCCCGGCGGCGGCCCTAGCGGGCCAGCAGCACCGGCGGCTCCGCTGTCAGCGGCAATCGCTCTTAAAGCGCGCGCGACCGGTCGGCTCAATTATTGGTCCTGGAGCTCAGCAGCCACACCAGCCGCGGTGCGGACGTAAACGGAGGCGGCGGCACCCCCGAAGCCAGCTCCATCGACCACAGTGGACTGGGTCAAATGAGCCCTCAGGTGTCCTCCAGCTCGAGGGACAATTTCTCCCAAATTGCGCTTAGCCACCTTGGCGCGCTACTTCCGCTGGCGTACCGTCGGCGCCAACTTCTCCCACGCCGCCGCGACACGCTGCTGCATGGCTGCTGAATCGTGGCTCGGGCAAAAAAAAAACGCACAGGACGCCCAGCTTTCAAGGGCGCCGCCAACTTGGCCAAGGAGTGCCCTTTCCCACCGCAATGAGCGCAAGCAATCATGCAGGCGGTACACGTGGCCTCCCGGCAGCCGCTGAGGTAGTCGACAGGGTGCAACAGGGGGCAGCGACGGGCTTCGTGCCCCGCCAGGCGGCATGCTCGGCACTGGCGCCCTGGCGTGGTCTGTGCCAGAACCAAAAAGGAAAGAACAGAACAGAAAAGCACAGCAAGGCACGAGGAAGCACCAAATCGGACTGTCAGGGGCTCGTACACAGTCAGATATCACGTCAGGGGAGTCTGCAACTGACCCCGCTCGGCACTGCTTCGTCGTACGCCGACAGCAAGATAGAGGAGAACGGGTGCAGAGGCATACAGTCTTGAGATGATCCGGAGCAGGACGCGTCGGAGGCGTCGGCGTCCGATATGATGCACAACTTGTGCACGTCGTCGATGCCGGGGCGAGGGTTGTGCGGGACGCGGGGTGGCACGGCGACGGATCCGGCGCTGGCAACGGCGATGGCCGTTGTTCAGAACGTCGCAGATCAGTTGCCTTCTCTCTCCAATACTTTTCGGTCAATGTCAAACGGAAAATATCCTGAAAAGCAGAGCACACCACAATTATGTCGTGAAAACGCAAACTTACTTTTGCAGGTGAAACTCCCACTGTTGTTCTTTCCAGATCGGCCAAAATTTGGGAGAACAACAATATTTGCGATGTAAAATTGCTCCTGGCCACACGTTTGACCCGGCGCGCAGTCTCGTCTTAGTGGGAGCAGAAGGGACGGGGGCGGGGAGTCGCTTGCATGTGGTGCCCACCCGCCCCCCGACGACGCTGGCGGTGTTTGCGACTGCGCCGCCCGCCCTCGGGACCACGCTGGGCTGGGGGCGATCGCCGCGGGGCGAAAGGGCGGCTGGGGCTGCTCAGGGGGCGACCACTGCCGGTTGCATCCGTGGGGGGGGCGACCGATGGCGGTTGCGGCCCGCGGACAGCGCTGGTGCCGGAAGGTGGGCGGTTGCCGATGGCTCTGCGGCGGCGGCGGCCGCTGGGTGGGTTGGGTGGCTTCAGCCAGGGGGGGCGCGGCTGCTGCCCTTAGGGGAGCGGTCGCTGCCGGGGGAGAGGTGGCAGCTGGCGGCTTGGGGCGCGCGTCTGACGGCTGTTGTTTGGGTGAGGGCGGCTGCGGGCGGCTGCGGGCCTTTCGGGGCTCTTCGTGGGCTATGGCTTCTGTGGGGGAGGTGGCTGCTCCCAGGAGCGGGGCGGCTGCTGCTGGCGGGGGGCAGAGCGAGGGCGGCAGCTGCCTGGGGGGGGTCGTCTGTATTTGGAGGGGGGGTGGTTGATGTCTGTGGGAGTGCCTGAGGGCGGCCGGGGCGGGCGGCCGCTCCTCGAAGGGGGATGGCTGCGGTCGCAAAGGGGTTCAGCTCCCGCCAGGAGGCGAGCAATCGCTGTAACTTGGGTTGCAGCTTGGGGCGGCGGTGGGGTGAGGATTCGCTCCACGTGGCCCGTGGCTGTGGCTGGGTAGGTAGCGGTGTGGGGCGGCGAGCGGCGGAGAGGGCGGACCGGGGGGCCGCCTGGAGGCGGCCGCCGATGCCTGGCGTGGCGCGGGGGTCCGTGGAGGGGGGAAGTACGTTGGGGGGCGGCCTGTCTCTGGAGGATTCGTCGTGCGGAGTCCTTCGTGTCCGTGCCCACGAGGGCGTTAGCGACCGGCAGTCGAAGGCCAGACGCCAGCGACCGCCCCCTTTCCGGCAGCAGCCGGCCCCTCCCCCGCAGCGACCGCCCCACTCCCGGCAGCAGCCGCCCGCCTCCCGTCCCCAGCCGCCAGCGGCCGCGCCACCTTGGCAGCAGCCCCCCCCCCCTCGGCAGCTGCCGCCCAACAATCGCCCTCACCCGCCTGCAGCCGCCCCCCCCCGGTAGCAGCCGCCCGCAACTCCGCGGCGCGCCGCGGCGGAGGGCGGCGGCCACAGCGGCGGCGGCTGCAAGGCAGGCGCGCGCGATTGTATCGCCACTCCGAAAATTCTTCCAGTTGTTCTATCCCTGAACTTGTGAAGTGCTTCGCTATCAGCCCCCTTGCGAAGTGCTGGGGGCTACATTGTTGTTTTGTTGCCGCCTGGGGGGACCGACTTGATGCTGGGGGGACCGCCGGGGAGACCGCACAGTCGTACTTCAGTCCTTGGGGGGCCGGGGAGGGATTGCAAGTCCGGGCGTGCAGCTGAATGCACACGCCCTGGGCGCACAAGCCCACCCCCAACCCCCCCCTGATCCTCCCCCGGCCGCTCCACGTGAAGCGCGCACGGACCCCGACCTCCGTCCCCCATGACAAACAGCAAATCGTTTGCTGTTTGGTGGAGATCCCCACATACTTTCCGCCTTCGCTTCCTGCATGTCATCTCTTGCTGCTTCCGGCGCGCCTCTAGACTTGCGCGCGTCGCCCTTGTGCACCGCCCCAACTTAAGTGTCGCGTGTGCGAGAGGTTTTTGCCACACTGTGCCTCACCACGACGGGCTTCTTTTCCGACTTGCACTTCTTCCGGTTCCCCCGACACGGTAGGCAGGGCTTGCGAACCGCCCCAACTGGAGTGTCGCGTGTGCGAGTCCTTTCTGCCACACCGCCCACCGGGGGGCTCCGCCTCGGCTCGAAGGTGCGGCCCCCGAATCGGGGGGGGGGAGCGACGCGCGTCCGGTGGGCTCCGGGCGGCGGGCGAGGGCCACACCCAGTAAGGGTGAGGGCCGCAACCAATCTCAACCAGGAGAGCAGGCCACGCGCGCGCGGCAGTCCCGCCAGAGCGGCTTCGCACTCCACGCCGCGGGAGCAACGATGCGGCCAAGAGTCGGCGCCTGCGGAGCACCGGGGGCGGCCAAAGGTCGGAGCAAGGTGCACACCGAGCGGCAGCGAAAAGCGCCGAGGCCAGCGGAGTGCCAAGGGGGCAATGCCGAGCAGGCAGGCCTCCCCGCAGCAACAAAACGGCTCGGCCGACGCCCACCCACCGCTTGTCCCGCCAAGATCCCGCCAGCGCGAAGTCCGCAAGTCCCACCTCAACGATCCGGGAAATGCCCAGTTACCGAGCTGGTCCGCCAGGGGGAGAAAGAGATAAAAAGCTGGGAGGAGGTCGGGATGTCCCACGAAGGGAGATGACCGAGGCGCTCGGGGCGGGTCAGACCCGCACGGGGAGAAAACGCAAGAACAGCGCCCGTGCCGCCGGGGTACAACGCCACTGCGCGTCGATGAAGGACTTGCAGGCCGTCTCGACGGACGAAAGCCCCATGCAATGCCGTATCAGCGCGGGAGACAGGCCAACCGCATGGCGGCGGACGCCGCCCCCGCCCGGTTTGAGTGGCTCGTGCACTTGGTGCCCAACGGGGGGGTGCAGCTCGTCAGGGGCAAGACAAGGGCCAGCCAGCGCGTCACAACCTGGGTGGGCGGCGGCACCAGTGCTTGCCCTTCGGGGTCGGCGAGAAGGTGGGCGGCTGCAGGCCTGCCAGCACGGTAGTACTCCGCCCAGACGCGGTGGACGAGGCGCAGCCCAGGTTCAGGAACCCAGCCTCGGGGGGCTACGAGCACAGGAAGGGCTGCGCGCAAGTCGCGCTTGAGCACCCCCATCTTGTAAACAGGAGCCTGCACCTTGGAGCCCGTCGAAATGAGGCACAGTGTGGCAAAAACCTCTCGCACACGCGACACCCAAGTTGGGGCGGTGCGCAAGGGCTGCCTCCCGTGTCGGGGGAACCGGAAGAAGTGCAAGTCGCACACACACTGTCCCTGTTGTGGGGCAATCCCCCCACTGACAAACAAGAAGATGGTGTGTGGGCCAACAGTTTCTTGGTCGGGACGGGGGCGCAGGGCCAAGCCCCACTGTCCCTCCCCTTATCCCCCCAGGGTCCCCTCAGAATCTCGCCACTCAGAATCTCCCACCCCAGCACCTGCCCACCGGGCCACACGCAAATTCAAGACGATAAATGCAGAAAACCCTCGAATCCAAGTTGGATTTATTACTAAGCTAACTATCCCAAACTTAGGGAATATGGACCCAAATGCAGGGGGAGGAACCGGTCAGGCTAGTGGCCTGCCGCCCCTTGCATGGCACGTGTTGCCCCCCTACCTGGGGGTCAATACTCCCACACTCCCCTCTCCGCAGTTCCGACCGACCCCGTCGGCCCTGCGAGGGGGCGTAGAAACGTACATCGCGGCGTTGGGGGCGCGACTTGCTGTCCCTCTGGTACGTCACGTGGACGTGGAGGAGGTCATGTTGACCGCCCCTCTTCTCAAGCTTACCCACGTGGCAGCTTGCTCTTATCGGTACTCACCTCTTCACCACCAACATATCCTCTTCACCTGACCCTGGGCCGCCCCCCGCTGGGGAGGCCACCCATCTACCCGCCATCCGAGCCCCCCTCAACTCGAGGTGGGTCTCGTGCAACTGCAACCAGGTCGTCTCTCCCTAACTTGGGGAGAGCCATGGTGACCCCGGGGGTGGAGACTGACTCCTTGGATGAACGTATGGAGGACACGTCCTACGATGCAGCGCCCGATGGGACTTCCGGCGGGCGCTCCGTGGTCTTTCCGGGGGATGGGACTCCTGCTTCACCCGGCTTTGCGTTGGCGGCGGGATCTCCCCCGGAGACGGGCCGCGTCGTCCCACGGGAGGCCTTGGGGCGGTGGTTTTACCCCGGTTGGCCTCTATATGAGGAGGGGTTGACGGTTCTCCGCTGTGGACGACTTGGCACAGCGACGAGTCGGGTATGGGACCGCCTACGGGAGAAGTTCCTCCGTAGGGCCGGGTTTCCTCCCGACTTCAGGACGGACCAGTTTGCCTTCCTGGATGAGGACGAAGTCGAAGACGTGCAGCGGGCCAAGGCCATGGTGGACCGCGGGGGTACTATCCCGGGCACCGGCGACGTGCCAACCTTCACTTGGGGCGCGGTAGCAACTCGCCCCCCGTACCTTCGCGACGTCGATTCGCACACTCATCATTTTGATGTGCGGATGGAGAAGGACTACCGGCGAGGTCCCTACTTGGTGACCTCGGCTCAACTTGAGCTTCCGCAGCAGTCCGCTGCCAGCAAGGAGCAGCACTTCTCCAAGAAGCAAGAGTGGTGGCCTCAAGTTGAGGTCCCCTACGGGTTTCCGGCGTTGCTACCCCGGTTGCTTGACCACTTCGGCTCCACTATAATGGTGGCTAGCCCGGACCACCTGTTGTTCGCCCTGTTGGCAACCCAGTGGCTCCTCGAGGTCATGTCGACCTGGGTGTCTTGTGTCCAGCGGCGGGGGATGCTCTGGCATCTTGCCCAGCGGCTTATCCAAGGTTTTGAACAGCCGACCCCTCAGCTAGTTGCTGAGGGGTGCTCATCAGGACAACTCACTCTACTTGAGGAGATGCTCCGTCATCATCAGTTGATTGAGTGGGAGAGCATGGAGCACAAGTTGCGCCGCTCCTCCCGCGGGCCCAACGACGATGGCGCACTTCGCCAGTATGTCTGGGTCGGTCGTAAACTTCACGACGGCCGTGTGGTTCTTCGAGAGGAGTTGGGCATCGGGGACTACCCGTATGCCCCGAGGGTGCATCGCCACACTGCGCCTCCCTTGGACAAGGCCACCGTGATGGCTGTGCCCTCTCACGATGACTACATGACTCAACCCACTGCGGGGGCCCCGAGTAGGGGTCGCAGCTACACTCGGGCACTGCCAACTTGACGTGCCCCTCCGCTTCCTCCTCTCCCTTACCAGCCGCACGGGGACATCCCGATTAGCGTGGCCGTAGAGTCGTCCACCCCGGTGTCCCCTCACTTGGGGGCCACCCTCCTGACGGTTTATCCCAAGTTGGTGTTGCCGGCCACGCCTTTGACCTCAGAGATGATGATCACCACGTTGGTGCGCACCACTTCTTGTTTGGCCGCGTCGACCGCAACCCTTCAAGATTCCGAGACTCCTCAACTTGAGGAGCGCGCTCTAACTGTTGTGGCAGCCGCGAGTTGCGAGTCGGTGGCGGAGTTTGGCGGCCGAGTTGGCTCGCATTGGGGCTATTATGCCCGAGCCAGCCCCATTTCGGCGTGGCAAACGTCGGGCGAGCCGGGCGTACTCGCCTCCTCGCCGTCGTCGCCTTCACTCGCGGCGCTCTCCCTCCGTGTCGGAAGACGAGTTGTCTGATTCCGTCTCGGAGTCCTCTACCCCGTCGGAGTCGGAGTCGGTCCGGCGTCTGCGTCGCCAACTTGCGCGCAAGACCAAGCAGAAGGGTTGCCGCGGTCGTCGCCACTTTCGCGACCGTGAGGGGCGCGACGATTCCGACTTTGAGCCGCCTCCCCCGCCGACGGTTGGGGAACGTTATCGGAATGGGTCTCGCCGCTTGCCTTTACGTGGGGGTGAGCGCCGTGGTGTCGGGGAGTCTAGCATGCGTGCCTAGTTGGCAGCTGCCTTTGTTGTGAGAGTGTATGGGTTAGGGCTGTAGTTAAAAGCCACTCCGCGTACCACTTCGACTTGAAGCACTCTCTTGGCACTGTCACTTGGCCTTCCCCCACGTTGAGGGACGGCAGTTTGGGTCGATATCATTCCGGGCGCAGTATGCCCGGACCTTCTCAGCGGGAAGGTCCTCCACGTATTCCTACGTATCATCCTTGGCTTTGTAACCAAACCAACGCACCCTCAACATGAGGCGGTTGGTGTCCTCATCCCACCCGTGGTCGACGAACATATCGAACTCGTACTCCTGCGGGCCCTGTTTGGACGCAGGCAGTGAGGGCAGGCGCCACGCTTTCAGCGCACGCGCCCAAGCCGGGTCGCCTGCAGGAGGTGGTGCAACTTTGACCACGTCCTGTCCGTTTACGGTGCGGACCCTATCGTCACTTTCGATGGTGACCCGCCGTCCATCAGTACGAAGGACCTGGTATGGCCCCTTCGTCTGGAACACCAACTTACTCCCAGTTGAAGTGTGTAAGTGAGCCAGTACCCAGTCACCCTGCTCGGGGACATGCTTAGCGTTACGCACCTTTTTGTCAAAAGTACGCTTGTAGCGCTTTTGCGCTTTATCCATCTCAGCCCTGATTTTAGGGATGCGTTTTTCAAGCCTAGCAGCGAACTTCGCCTTACTCTCAGTGGGAGTACATGTACTGCGATCGGCCTCCCTAGTTGGGAGCGGCCGCCGTACGGCAATAGACCGCACGTGACGGGGGGTCACAAAAGCGGGGGGTACTTCCCCGGTGGATGAGCGAGCCTGCGAATTGTAGGCAGTCGTAAGAATAGAAATGTATTGGTCCCACGTTTTCACGTGCTCACTCACATAGGGGCGCAGCTGCCGAACAATAGTCTTGTTGAAGCGCTCCACCTGCCCATTAGTTTGTGGGTGGTGGGGGGTGGCATTGCTTGCCTGATCCCCCAACATATCCAGCACTCCCTGAAACAGTACGGACGCACGCTGCGGTCTGTTCTCCGACAGTGTACTGTCCGGGATGCCATACGCGGCAACCCAGTGATCTAGGAAGGCTGACACGACCGACATGGCCGTGATCTCTGCCAGTGGGATCGCTCGCGTAAGATTCGTGAAGCGGTCGCAGATGACCAGGAGGAACTGGTTGCCCTCCTCGGTCACTGGCAGCGGCCCAAGGATGTCCATTGCCAACGCTGCAAAGGGCTCCTTGGCCGGGAACAGTAACATAGCCGTAGTAGGCCGCCGTTCTATCAGACGGTTCTGCGCACAACTTGGGCAGGCAGCCACCCAACTGTAGATGTCCACCACCATGGACGGCCAGTAGTACCTGGTCCTCAGGGTCTGGTACAGTTTACTAGACCCCAGGTGTGCACCTGTGGGAGCGTTATGCTCCCTCTCAAGGATACTGTCCTTGAGGGATGCGGGGACGACAAGTTGTTCGGTCCCCTGGAATATGTAGCATCCCTGGCCCCGACTTGGCGCCGACCCGGGACTACAACCAGAGGGCACCAGGTGCCAGAACACGCCCGCCGTGTGGTGATGGTTGGCGGCCGTGGCCCGTGCCCGGCACTGGGATGCGGTGGACTACGCTATCCACACGTGAGAGAGGGATTGCTGATGGGTTTTTGCATACTTGTGAGGGACTTGATTTGCGAGAATTTGAGTGTGAGATTAGTGAGTGGGAATAGAATTAGTAGTGATAGTGGCCCCCGACCTGACGAGGTTAGACTCGGGTCGGGGCCACTCAGGGGTTATGGGGGGGGCTACCTGGCCAACGTGCCGAGGCTACCCCAGATGCACGTTAAGAGGGACAGCGAGGCGCCCTTGGCCCGCGCCCTCAGGAAAAAGACAACTGCGCGTTTGCTTTCCTCTTCCCCGTGTGCACTACCGTGCGTATCTGTTTGCTCTGCGAGCAGGCACGTGAGGCAACAGGCATACCATTCTCGTAGTTCCCCCTTCTGTGTTACCTGTCCCTTTCCCCCGAGGGGTATTGACACGTGTCTGAGAGGATCGAGTTTTATACCACATATTTGGTGGAGCAGCAGGGGATGATTGGAGTGTTTGAGAAGAGACATTTGGGAGCGGCGGTTGGGTTGTTCCTGTTCTGTCTTTTTCTGTGGTTTGGGAATTATTTGCACCCGTTCACGGGAATCCCATTCCTAGCTCTCCAACCCCTCTCTTGTGGTCTGGCGATCTTTGGACACGCAGGCAACTGGACTGTGGCTGTCAAGAGACCAACATGGCTACCCTCCCTGGCACGACGGTGCCCGAAGGGGTAGACCCCGCGTCCCTTGACGCATCCCTGGTCACCGCGGGGGACGGTGCCCAACCCGGCGTTCTCCCTACGGGTGAAGCAGACCTGGGCGTGACATCCGGTAGCGGACTGGAGTCCACAGGCGGCCAAGCACCACCTGCTCCCGTTCCTACGGCTGTTCCTCCTGTGGGAGCCACCCCGGGGTCAACGGCGTTTGACTCCGCTCGCAGCAGACGTCTCCCTCCTGTCGGTTCTACTCCTCAACCTCCAGGGATAGCCCCTGGTGTGTTTACTCCTGGACCCACACATGGCAGCTGGGTGGATACACCTCTTCCTGTGGGCACTAGCGATGCCAGAGGCACCGTTGTGACTGGTTCTACGGGTCTCCCAGAGACCTCGACTCCTGGGACCGGCCAAGCTTTTCCTCCCCTTGCATCCTATGGGGCGGGGAGCCCCAAGACCGGTAACCGAAGCAGCCGAAGGCGTCGGCGTCATCGCCGTCGCTCTAGCACCAGCGAGACCAGTTCCTCCAGCTCTGAGGAGGGATATGATTGGGATGCACCTCCCGGTCCCACCCGGCGCAGGCTAGTCGAGTGTGACTTCCCTGCCCACCAAGTGGGAGATGCCACCCTGAACAAGGTCACGTATTGGGGTAACTACCGGGAGAACCAAGACCAAGGTTACACCCGGAAGATGGCCAAGAAGATGGCGTCCCTGAACCGGCGAATGCAGCCGAGCTTCGGGGGACATCCTAAGTTTTCCGGGAAGAGACCGGCGCTTATCTTTGCCTTCCTGCGCCAGTTTGTCAAGGCATGCAATGACAACGATGTGTCCGAGGGCAAGGCTCTCTACCTCCTGGTTAACTTCATGACCGGAGAAGCGGAACAGCGGTTTGCACAGGTTCTACCAGACTCTGCCGGACACATTGTCGGACGTACCGTCGCGAGTTATCCGTAGGCGGTCAACTGGCTCCTGTCCAACTACGCTGACGCGGACTCTCTGCGTAAAGCAGTCGGCAGGCTGAACCGGGCAACCATGGAAAGACAAGAGACTCCAGAGGCGTTCGCCCGTCGTGTCCGGGAGATGAGCGATGCTTGTGGCAACGTTTACCCTGAGGACAGGCTCAAGATGATCTTCTCGGAAGGGCTTCCTGAATATCTTCAAGTGGATGCGGAGAACTACAACCAGGAGCATCAAGAACATACCTTCCAGCAGTTGATGGCCTACACCCAGGGCAAGTACCGGCAAGCCAGGGCCCTCCAAGCTCCCATCGTATCGACTCCCAAGCCGTTGTCGCGAATTCGTCCCGGACCCGACAAGTATAAGGGAGGTGATAGCCCTGTACCAGTACTCGCAGTTGGCGAGGCCTCACCCATGGGGTCAGGGGACAAGTGGGGCGGCTTCGTTTCTAAGGAGCAACCATCCCTGGTCGCCCCCAAGCAAGTCAAGAACCAGCGGTTCCGGTCTTGTTGGCTGTGCCAGAAGGAGGATCACATGTCCTACCAGTGCCCGACCATTCCCAAGGACCTCCAGGAGAAACTCAAGCGTCAAGGATTGGTGTTTGCAAAGGCGGTCAACTGGGCTGACCGGCGGGCACCCTCCAAGATGGACAAGGCACAGGTACATGCAATCCGAGTGGCAACCTTACAGAGCATCACGGAGGCTCTGGCAAGGGAAGCTCCTACGGACTTTGACCTGGAGACCGAAACCTCTAAGGACTCCTCGGACCCGGGAAACGAGTAGGGCAGGCGCTCTCCCCAAGTGTCTTCCCGAATCTCCGACGGCAGGGTACTTCTACCTGTTCTCCCCTTGCGTGCCGGGAGAAAGGACGGCGGTTACCTGCTCAACCGATAGCCGCCTGGACACCCTGTGTGTTCAAGGGGACCTTGCTCGTCTTGCGTAAGGAAAACCTCAAGATTAATGCTCGTATGCGTGTGGGGGATAGCCTCCTCCAAGCTGTTACGCCGGTGGTTGACACGGGAGCCGGACCAAGCGTCATCACTGAGAACCTGTTACCTCCGGGCTGGCGTCGACATGCCTGGAGAGCGCCTACCCGGACCCATATCGTCGACGCTTCGGGTCAAACCCTACGACCGCTTGGCCGTCTTCCTGTCGCCATCTATGTCAACAATGAACCAATGCTTTTTCCCTTTCTAGTAGTCAAGACCCTATCAGTCCCCCTCATCCTAGGCTGGGACTTCCAGAAGCAGCATGTCAAGAGCATCCTACCCGGAGAAGGGAAGGTCCAGTTCAACCATGGGTTTGTGTCACCGGTATTGGAACATCTGGACGCCAAGGTTCGTGTAGCCAAGAGCAAGAGGGGACGCATCCCACCCTCTACCTTGACTCTCTTCAAACCGGTGCTCCTACCTCCTCGCTCGGAGACCAAGGTTCAAGTAACGACCCGGATTGCAGGTCAATGCCTGATCTACGGACTTAAGGAATTTCTGGCGAAACACCGGTTATACTTGGCCCACGGACATCACAAGAAGGTAGAAAGGCACACCCCGTTCTCGGTGCTAATCGTCAACGTGAGCCGGAAGCCAATAACCCTCGCCAAGGGCACCCGAGTTGGTACAGCAGAGCCTTACCGGGGATCCGCCCGTGCTATGAGCAAGGAAGACCTCCTGAACCTGCAACAAGAACTGGCATCCAACTTGACGGCCTTAGACGTACCTCCGAAGCAAGAGCAGGCTGGCAGCACTACTCCGAAACCCGAACAAGCACCACCCGGGATGCCGACGGTCAAGCAAGAAAATGTCCCTCCCGACTTGAAGGAGGCACTGGAGAAGCTTCTCCAGGAATATCGGCACCTGTGGTCAGGAGAGCTGGGCAAGATGGACGCCACTCTACACCGGATTCAACTCAAGCCGGAAGCTAAGCCAGTGCACATGCAACCATATCGGGCCGGACCTCATCGCCGGGATGAGATTGAGAAGCAGGTTAACAAGATGCTCAAGATGGATGTTATCGAGCCGTCTGATGGCGAGTGGGCTTTCCCTGTGGTAGTCGTCCCGAAAACCGGCGGTCACTTCCGTTTCTGCGTTGACTGCAGGCGCCTGAACGAGATGACAGTCAAGGACGTATACCAGATACCCCGGATGGATGATTGCCTCGACTTTCTTGGTGATGCCACCCTCTTCTCGACGCTGGATTGTAATGCCGGTTACTGGCAGATCCCTCTGGCTGACGAGGACAAGGACAAGACCACCTTCACGTGCCACCTGGGACTATTCCGGTGCAAGCGTCTTCCTTTTGGTCTCACCAATGCTCCGGCGACCTTCCAAAGAGCCATCGACATCATCCTGTCCGGGCTAAGGTAGAGAACATGTTTGGTCTACCTGGACGACATTATCGTTTTCTCCAAGACCCCAGCGGAACATCTGGAGCACCTTCGGGAGGTCCTGGCCCTCCTGTCCAAGGCTGGAGTTACCCTCAAGGCCGAGAAGTGCCACCTGTTTGAGACTGAGGTGGAGTATCTGGGGCATGTGCTGAGTCCGGGGGAGCTCCGAGTCAATGAGAAGAACATCAAGGCCCTCCGGCATGCACGGCAACCCAAAAACCAGACGGAACTCAAGAGCTTCCTGGGTATGTGCAACGTCTATCGCCGGTTCGTACGGGACTATGCTCTGATTGCCCGGCCACTGACCAAGCTGACCAGCAAAAAGCTTCCCGCACAACTCCCGGTGTTCGACGAGAAGCAGACCGCGGCCTTCGAAGAGCTCAAGAAGCGCCTGACCACCACTCCAGTACTGGCGTTACCCAAGCGGGAGGGCCAGTTTGTTCTGGAGACGGATGCCTGTGGCGTCCAGGTGGGGTGCTCACTACTCCAGCAGCAACCTGATGGGCACTTTCTCCCGATAGGCTACTACAGTCGCGTCTTGACTCCAGCTGAGAAGAACTACTCCACGACCGAGCGCGAGTGCTTGGCAGTCGTCTGGGCTTGCTTCCTGTTACGGCCATATCTTGAAGGACAAGAGTTCCTCATCCGGACGGATCACGCCAGTCTAAGGTGGCTGCTATGCATGGACAGCAGTCAAGGAAGGGTCGCCCGGTGGCGCCTACGCCTTTCGGAGTTCAAGTACAAGGTGTGCACCAGAGCAGGGAGGGAGCACCACTGCGCCGACACCATGTCCCGGCTGGAGACTCCTGCAGCCGATACCGGTCCTGTCCCGGAGGAAATACCTTGCTTCATCCTCCCGAATGTCGGACGTGGCTGGCACGCCCCCCTGTACGAGACACCTGAAGCTCATCAACCGGTGACCATTCACCGGATGCTGGAGGCACAACTGACGAATCCTCAATGCTTGGAGCTTCGCCACCAAATGGACCTGAACCGGAAAAGTCGTTTCTCCGAGTCTACGGACGGACTCCTAGTACGGGTGTCACCCTTCGATGGGGCAACTCAAGGCTACGTACCCCGGGGCCTACGAGCTGACATCCTCCGCCTGGAGCACTCGTCTCCCCAGGCCGGACATCCTGGTATCAATCGGATGTATGCTTCCATGAGACGACACTATTACTGGGAAACCATGGCCAGTGACGTCCATAAATGCCTGGAGGCTTGTGCTTCGTGTGCAAGGAACCGGTTGTCCCAGAGGAAGAAGACTTGTAAGCTACGCCTATTCCCGGCGGCGGAGCCTTTTGCAAGCTTAAGCATGGACATCCTGGGGCCCCTACCTGAAACATCCAGTGGCAAAATATACCTGCTCATCATATGTGACCGGTTCTCCAAGTTCACTCGAGCAATCCCGCTGAGGACCATCACGGCTCTGGATGTCACGTCAGCCTTCTGCGAGTACTGGATAGCTGCCTATGGCCCTCCAGACTCCGTCTTAACCGACAACGGTCCCCAGTTCGCATCCCTGTTCTTCCAAGGAGTCTGTGACCTGATGGGCATCAAGAACTTGTACACTACGACGTACCACCCTCAAACGAACGGCCAGGTGGAACGATTCAACCGGACCCTAGTAGACATGCTACGGCACTACGTGGAGGAGCACCAAGAAGACTGGGACGAGCTCCTGGCTGTTCTCACTCTAGCCTACAACTCCCGAGTTCACCGGACAACGGGGGTCGCTCCACTCGACTTTGTCACCCCAAGGCGGCTGACCAACTTCTCCCTGGAAAGAATACCAGACGGTCTCCAGCCTGCACTGAAGTCAGGTCCCAAGGCAAAGGATGAGTTCCTGGAACAACTGAAGCTCCTGCTTCCAAGAGTCAAGGAGTCAATCTCGAAGACCCAGGAGCGATACAAGCGGGGCTATGACAAGGGCGTTCGGGAAAAGAACAAGGAACTGGGTGGTGGCGACTGGGTTTTTGTGGACAACCATAGCAAGACCCGGGGGAAGCTGGACTCGAAGACGGATGGACCTTATGAGATCCTGAATACGGACGGTTGGACCTTTCTTCTAGACGTGGATGGCTCCCCGTACCGCGTGAGCAGCGACCATGTCACCCGAGCCCCACCGCCAAGCCAACGGGACTTGACCCGGCGCAAGCGGGCCGCAGTACCCTGGCTATCCCAAGAAGAAGGTCGGGAATATGTCTACGTCAAGTTTGTGGACCATTCCTGGAGAGACGGACGCCTGTACCTGCGAGTACGCTGGTTCGGTTTTAACCCGGCAGATGATACCTGGGAACCCTCAAACCGGCTACCCATCGCGGATGTCTGTGCCTACACGCGACGGAACGGGATAGAGGGCACTCCAGTGGCCAGAGCCGGCAAGATTCTGGAGTCGGACTCGGAGGAGGACCAAGAGGATGGGGCCAACCAAGACCCTCGGGACGAGCCGAGTTCATCCGCAACGGATGCGGAACAAGAGGATTGAGAAGAAGGGAACGGGTATATCAAGGAGAACACGCAATACAAGCATGGAACAATCAAGGAAAACAAGCACCCGCTCGGGCAACCCTTCTCTCCGCCTCTTCCCTCCTCGCTTCTCCCAAGACCCTCACCCTCCTTGCCTCCAACTACTACTCCCGGCGCGGACGCTGAGCCGCGGGAGTGTCCTCCAGCGCTGCCGCCGCGGCACGACGGGAACCGGAGGAAGACGGGATGACGTAGTGCGGTGGACGCGGTGCATCCCGGTATGACGCCATCGGAGAAGTACCGGTAGTTGCCGGGGGCTCCCGCTCATCCAGATATGCCCGTCGGCGCCCCTGGAAGCCAGTGAAGGCTTCTGACCACTGCTGGGCCAAGCCATGCCGCGTCAAGGTCGCCAGAAGTTCGCCAACCACCGGGCTGTTCGACATCTGGCCGCTGTCCGCGCAAGCAAACACCCGGTCGACCACGTTGTTCAAGACACTGGCGTAAGAACCCAGCACCAGGGAGAACCCAACGCCTTCAACCTGCACCGGAAGACGTCCCAGCTGGTCTCCACTCATACCGACGTCGTACTGGTCGCATGTCGGACCACCTTGGATCAGGTACCAGTCAGGCACCCGGAAGCGGGTAAGGCGCAGAGTCGGCGCCGGAATCTCGAACCGCCCCGAGGATGACACCACCGGACGGTCCACAACGGCCCCCGAAACCGGAGTACCCAACTCCAGCGGAGGCACAGCGCCGCCGGCGTTGGAACAAGGCGTCCGAGGCGGAGCGGCCGGAATGGTAGGCGACCGCACGGTCACCCCCAGACTCGCCGCAGACAGGCGCGGTGCCGGAGGAGCTTGAAGTACCGGCACAGCCGGAACAGGGCGTGAACGCGCCGGCGACGGTTCAGGCGAGGCCACCGGGGCGACAGGTGCAACAGGAGGAAGCGGAGCTGCCGCAGACGCCTGACCGACCGCCGCGGCCCATCCCGACTCCTGCACTGGCGGCCCAACTGGCAGAAGATCAAGGGCGGCCGGGGCAGGAAAGCTACCTAGCTGCGGCCACGCCGGAAGCGGCGTCGCCAGCTGCACCTTGGCCGGAGAAGACTGATAGACCACCTGCGCCCAACCAAAGCCATCCCGACGCGGGCGGTTCTGGTCGGCAATCGCGTTCAAGAAGTTCCGGTCATGCACCGGCACCAGACGCCGGAAGTCAATCATCGCCTGGAAGAGCCCCTTGTACTCTTCGTCCTGGCTGCACAGGAAGTCGACGGTCAGCTTGTCGACAATCCAGACCATCAGGAGGTCAGGGAGAAACCAAAGCCGGTTGGACACCAAGACCTCGTGAAGCCAGTGGTTGGCCGCCGAGACTGTCATCTCGGACGTGTACATCATGTACGGGATCGAGTGGAAGAAGCCCTTGATCGACGCCTGAGTCAAGGCGTCCAAGAAGTACCAGGTGAAGGGGATGCTGGAAGGAGCAAACCCGACCGGGGTCTCGACTTCCTGCTGCTGCGGGATGACCTTGGGGTAGTACGCCGCCCGGTTGGCCTTGTCCAGCTTCCAGAACTCCTGATGGTTGCAGCTCACGAGGAAGTCACGCTGACGGCCGCGTCGCTCGCCTTGCTCCCGTGCCGGTGACAACTTGAGGTACTTCCGGGTCAGGAAAGGCGGTTCCAGAGCGACCATGCTCGGACGGGGGTCGCAGTTCAGGCTCCCCGACCCCTTGAGCGCCTCGTCCCAGACCTTGAGCGCCCGGTGGACGTACCCTTCCTCCTCCGGCCACCGGAGAACGAACGCGGACACGCGACGCTCGGTCAAGGGTAGATCCAGCACCAGCGCGAAGGGGAGATCCTCCAGACGAGCAACCCAAGAGGAACCCGAGAAGCTCTGGGAGCGGTCTTGTGCCAGGCGCATCTGGTCCGCCGTGTGAAGACGAGCCTTATTCATCTCGGTCAGGACCCCGCGCTGGAGTTCCTTGCGCCAGAGGTCCAAGCAATCCTGCTGGCACTGGGCCGCGCCGGCGTTGCCGACCACCGTGGAGTAGCGCCGGCCCGCCAGAGGGTCCTGCCCAAGAAGCATCTCCGGGAGACCCACAGGGGGGGTCTCGACCGGGTGCATCACAGAAGCCGGGGGAACCCGATCCGTCCCCGCCGTAGCGACCGGCGCCGACATCGACACCCGAGGAACCGGAGGCAGGAGAGGGGCGCGACTACCCGAGTTCTCCTCCGCAACACTCGCCACCGGAACCACGGGCCCAGCTTGGATCTCGGAACTGGACATGACGTCCAGACTCCGGGGGAACGAGAGGGCCAAGGTGAAGGAGAGAAGGGGGGCAGAGAACCGGAGCAGGTGATCGTGACCAGGGTGAAGACGCTCGACCTCGGCACCGGTGTGGACGTGCTCGAGGCTGTGCACGGTGGCACCTGGTTCGGCCCGAGGACGTGCCGGACTAGCAAGGGAGCTATGTAGCATCCCTGGCCCCGACTTGGCGCCGACCCGGGACTACAACCAGAGGGCACCAGGTGCCAGAACACGCCCGCCGTGTGGTGATGGTTGGCGGCCGTGGCCCGTGCCCGGCACTGGGATGCGGTGGACTACGCTATCCACACGTGAGAGAGGGATTGCTGATGGGTTTTTGCATACTTGTGAGGGACTTGATTTGAGAGAATTTGAGTGTGAGATTAGTGAGTGGGAATAGAATTAGTAGTGATAGTGGCCCCCGACCTGACGAGGTTAGACTCGGGTCGGGGCCACTCGGGGTTATGGGGGGGGCTACCTGGCCAACGTGCCGAGGCTCCCCCAGATGCACGTTAAGAGGGACAGCGAGGCGCCCTTGGCCCGCGCCCTCAGGAAAAAGACAACTGCGCGTTTGCTTTCCTCTTCCCCGTGTGCACTACCGTGCGTATCTGTTTGCTCTGCGAGCAGGCACGTGAGGCAACAGGCATACCATTCTCGTAGTTCCCCTTTCTGTGTTACCTGTCCCTTTCCCCCGAGGGATATTGACACGTGTCTGAGAGGATCGAGTTTTACACCACAAAGAGGTGGCACTTACTCGCCTTCAGTAACACACCGGCGTCAGGAAGTAGCTTGAACACCTTGCCAAGATGGCCAATGTGTTCCTCCGGACTTCGGGAGAACACAATGATATCGTCTAGGTACACGAGACAGATCTGCCACCGTACTCCGGCCAGAATCATGTCCATAGCGCGCTGGAAAGTTGCCGGCGCGTTACACAGGCCAAACGGTAGACGCTTGCACTGGTAGGTACCACAGTGACAGGTAAAGGTAGTTTTATGCCTGTCCTCCGGGGCAATGGGAATTTGCCAGTACCCCGCGTTACAGTCTAGGGTGGAGAACACGTTTGCCTCCCCCAGAGAGTCCAGACAGTCGTCCATCCTAGGTAGGGGATAACTGTCCTTCACCGTGCTCTCGTTAAGCTTACGGTAGTCGATACAGAACCGGGGAGTCCCATCAACTTTGGGGACGATAACCACCGGAATCGCCCACTCGGCGTTACTGGCCTCGATCACATCGAGGGCCTCCATGCGAGCAACTTGCTCCTTAACGAGGGCCCTTAAACGGGGTCCTCCCCTATACGGTTGTTGGCGTATAGGGGGTGCACCGGGCTTCAACTCGATCCGGTGTTGGGTGGCTCTCATGAGTCCCAATTGACCATCCCACAACTTGTGATATTGGTCCAAGAGGCGTTCAACTTGAACCCTCAACCTGGGTGGGACACCCTCCATGTTTACATGGGGCCGAGGAGAGGCGGCCGGCTTGGCTTGATGCTTCTCCTTTCCGGACTTTGGGTCGCTACTTGCGCCCGCGTTGAGGGTGACCGCTACTACCGGTCCCTCGTGTTGGTCGATATAGCCGAACTTGGCTCCCGACTTGAAGTACTTGGGCGACGAGCTCAGGTTCATAACCTGGATCCTCCACGGGACTCCGGCTTTGGAGTCCATCGTGCCAAGGGCAACATGCACTTGGTGCTTGCGAGCAAGACGGGGGTAAGGGTGCACCAACCCGTTCCCCGTATAATCAGTTACAACGTCAACGTGCGCCACCGAGTTGGGGGGCAACGTGACTTTACGGGCTAAACGCAGGGTAGCAGTAAACCCTTCTCTCACAGAGCAAACAGGCTTCGACTGTGAGACTGTCACAGGAGCCACAGACTTTCCCTTACCAAGGATGGGGATGGTTTCCCCATTCATCAACTTGACCCAATACTCAGGGCCACAAATCAAAGGCACTTGTGTAACAACATAAGGGGTACCCAGAAGCAGGGGTACCGATATATTCTCAACTACTCCATAGGTCACGTCGACCTCATGGGTCCCCAACCTAGTTGGTAGGGTCACGGCACCAATGATGGGAAGTACCCCACCATTGATATCGATCAGATGGTCAGCTTTAGACCTCCAGCGTTGGAGCTTCACCTCCTTTGGTAATAGCGACTTGCGTATCAAGGAGGCTCCTGACCCGGTATCAAGTACGATACGGGCACAGCAGGCACGGCCGGGGGCTAGTTGCACCCGGCCAGCCACCTGGAAGTTCTCACCCGTCAGCACCGCGATGACCCGACGTGGGTTTACGTTCTTGGGGAGTCCTACCCGAGGTGGGCGGACTCCCTTAGGTCGCCGCAGTATCCAGCACGGTTGGTTCGTCCTCTTGACCCACTTGGCCAAGGCTGCCGTTGTGAGCTTCGGACGGCCAGCTCCAACGGTCATTCGTCTCCCGCCGACTTGGCGTCCGAATCTGAGGACGAAGGGGAAGACGACGAGTCCGAGGACGACGTGTCCGCCCCCTCCACCGAGGGTGTGGCGGCCGCCACCACCGGTCGAGATCCACCCTCGCTGCGTGAACGAACTTCGTTCGTAGCCGACTTCTTACTCGCATTCCTAACAAGTTGTTGGATGCGTTTACTCAACTTGGGGCAATCATGTGCCCAGTGTCCATCGGAGTTGCAGTTCCAACACCGATTGTCAGTTCCCGGAGGAGTCTTCCCAACTGGGGAAGACGAAGAGATACCCTGGGAAGTTTCCACGGCAGCTACCACCCTCTCCTTGCGGATTCGGCGTGCCTCTTTCAACTCTCTGGCCTGGCGCGCCTCCTCCCGTTCCTTGGCCAACTCGGCCTGACGCTCCTGGCGTTGTTCCTCCCGCTACTTGCTGTAGGACTCACCTCTGCGGTGAGCGAACCTAGCCAACTCGGCCAGGGTCGCCCGGGCAGTATTATGCTCCCGGGTATCCATCAGGGCTGACCAATGGAGTCCCTCCACAAACCGACTCTTCACCACAGCTTGTGGATGAAGAAACCCACAAAGATTGTTGAGCTTACGGACTCGCTCTGCAAAGAACAACTCGTCCTCCGCCTCTTCCTGATGAGCTTGGGTAAACTCCTCAACTTGAGAAGCCAACGCCGCTTCATCAACCATGGCTCTCAACAACCAGTTGACGAGCTCCAAATAGGACGTCACCTCCTCAGCGCCTCCACTTGAGGAACTGAGCATGACGGACATGCGTTCTGTCCGTAGGTCGCCCTTGGTCAACTCCTGTAGCATATAGAAAGCCATGTCTTCACTCAAGGCATTGTCGTCACAGGCTTTTGTGAAACGACGTAGGGGCTCAAAGACACGGAGGGGGGAAGTTCCATCCCACTCCGCTTTGTGCCCAAAAGAGTGAAGTGCATTCTTCTTGGCACGGCCCATGGCTCGGGCCTGGTCAGGACCATACGCCACCGACTTGTTGTGGAGGGCGTAGGTCTCACAATCAAAGATCCTCTGGTAGACCGGGTTGGCTACCTGGATCTTGGGCGGCACCTCACGTTGAGGGAACAGCCGCTGAGGCACTGGGGCAAGTTGACCCTCAGTGCCCATAGTCTGGCGCGGCGCGCTTGGTGTTGCCGCCGGTGTTTCCGAGGGGAACTCCCCCGTGAAGGGCGTACGCCCCACCGAGAATGGTGTGGCTCCCTCGTTGGGAGTCACAGGTGTCGCCCCCTGTTCGGGACGACCCGAGATAGGCGTGAGGAGGGATTCTCCCTGCGCCTGCGGGCTCGAAAGCCCCAATCCGGTCTGGACATTGAGACCATCTGGCGAACTCGCCACAATCTGATTCAAAATAGTATTCGTCATCGTGACCACCAGGTCCGGCAAAGTCTGCCGCAACACATTGGTCGCCTCCCGACGGACAGCTTCCGCGAAGAGTGGATTGACGACTCCAGTTGAGTCTCGGTCCGCCTCCGGGAGTCCACCTGAGGGGTAACCACGATCCTCAGGGGTCTCAACCGGGGGCATGGGCGCGAGCCCATCGCCGACCAACGGAGGTCCGCCGTCCTCCGAAAGCCTAGTTGGCGACGGCTCCCAGCCAAAGTTGGCTGCAACCCGAGTGGACCCCGCGGGGACAGTCCTCACCCCTTGGGACGTTCCCGTTGAGTGTACCACACGGTGGCCAGACTTCGGCCCACCCACATCAGAAGTGTCACCCGAGTGAACTCCCGACTGAGTCGGGGTGGCCTGTTGCCCGCCCGTACTTCCAGTCCTGCTGGCTTGAGGGACCTCTAGTCCCTCTGCAACCCCAGGTACACCTACCTGTGTCTCACCAGTATTCAAAGGCACTGAAGTACGTGCGTCACCCGTGTACTCCCCGGACGACGGGGGGTCCGAACTAGCCATGTTGGCTGACGATCCGTATGATACGGTCGAAGTCCATCTTTCCTCTGAGACGAAGGGCCCCCTACACCCGGGTGCAACCGGAGGTAAAGTTTACCTCTGTCCCCTGCTGCTCCACCAAATGTGGCAAAAACCACCTACACACACGGCACCCAAGTTGGGGCGGTGTACAAGGGCTGCCTCCCGTGTCGGGGGAACCGGGAGAAGTGCAAGTCGCACACACTCTATCCCTGTTGTGGGGCAATCCCCCCACTGACAAACAAGAAGATGGTGTGTGGTCCAAGAGTTTATTGGTCGGGACGGGGACGCAGGGCCAAGCCCCGCTGTCCCTCCCCTTATCCCCCCAGGTTCCCCTCAGAATCTCGCCACTCAGAATCTCCCACCCCAGCACCTGCCCACCGGGCCACACGAAAATTCAAGACGATAAATGCAGAAAACCCTCAAATCCAAGTTGGAGTTACTACTAAGCTAACTATCCCAAACTAAGGGAAGATGGACCCAAATGCAGGGGGAGGAACGGATCAGGCTAGTGGCCTGCCGCCCCTTGCATGGCACGTGTTGCCCCCCTACCTAGGGGTCAATACTGCCACAGTGGCCCCCGACCTGACGAGGTTAGACTCGGGTCGGGGCCACTCGGGGGTATGGGGGGGCTACCTGGCCATCGTGCCGAGGCTCTCGCTGATGCACGTTAAGAGTGTAAGCGAGGCGCCCTCGGCCCGCGCCCTCAGGAAAAAGACAACTGCGCGCTTGCTTTTCTCTTCCCCGTGTGCACTACCGTGCGTATCTGTTCGCTCTGCGAGCAGACACGTGAGGCAACAGGCATACCATTCTCGTAGTTCCCCTTTCTGTGTTACCTGTCCCTTTCCTCCAAGGAATATTGACACGTGTCGGAGAGGATCGAGTTTTATACCACACTGCACGCCCTGTGCTTGTCGTTGGGAGTGATGATCCGCGCCGAATACATCCCCGCCGCGCTCAACATGTAGGCCGACCGTCTGTCCCGCACGCTCGACTCGAAGGACTGGTCGCTGTCCATTGCAGGCTTCCAGTCGCTCGAAGGCACACCGTCGACATTGTCACCTCGGCGGAGAACGCCAAGTGCGGCCGCTATTACAGCACGCTGCCGTCGTCGCATATCTGCGGGGTCGACGCTCTCGAGCACAGCTGGAGCGGTGAAAGCGACTGGGCCAACACGCCGTTCAACCTGGTCGGGCCCGAAAATCTCCAAGACTGTACGCGAGCAGGCGACGGACACCCTCGTGGCGCCCGAGTGGCCGACGCAGCCGCGGTGGCCACGCGCGGTCGCTGCATGCAGCAGCCACGAGGTGCTTCCCCCGAACCTGGGGGTCTTCACCAGCGCCTCTCGGCCCACAGCCTAGGCGCCCAAGTGGCGGCTCGTGGTCTCCTGGCTCGTGCGCGGCGGCGTGACCGAGTCGCCCGGGTCGACCGATGGAACATCCTAGCCGACGGACTGCGCGCCCAGCGCTTCGGAGTCGGCGAGGCGGCGGCCACGGCGCAGCGACTCGTGCGCGCCATGTGCCAGATAGCCACCAAGCGCGACTACGTGAACGCGTGGGAGCGCTTTGCGGCATTTCGCGACCGCACCTGCGCGCGTGCGTAGCCCGCCTTGGCGGAGACGGTGGTGTGCTACATGGCGTCTCTGTTCGACCTGCACACGTGTCAGCCAGACGCGATCGCATCCTAATCTCGGCCATTCGGGCGGTGCACCGCCTCGCCGACCTCCCCTCCCAACCGTCGATGACCTGGTGGCCGATGCGCGCGCTGGCTGCCGCTGTCCCGACGTGGAGAGTGAGGGGGCTCTTCCAGCTGTGCGGGGTCCGCTGCCGCCCGAGGTGGTGGTGCAGATTGCGGGCATAGTGTCGGGATCCAAGGGATCCCTCAACACTCGCGCCGGGGAACTGCCCAGGCGATACGGTGCCGTAAGGTGCCACCGGCGCCAAGGCACGCACACGTGGAGCCCTCACTGGGTGGCCACGCAGCTATCCGCATGGTACCCAGTCTGTGGGTCCCGCCGGGATCCTTCGGCTCACCCGGGAATGGGGTGATCCGGGGCCGGAACCGGTATCTCTCCGGGATACTGGACTTGGATGGGCGTAAGCTCAATCCAGCTGTAAGGGTTTCACCAACAATAGGGGGCTACTTTGTTTTTGAATTTCTGCATTGTTGAGGGATTTTTTGTTATACTCGCTTTGGGGCCAGTGCCCCGCTGGCTGAGATGATCTGTGGGAGGAGAGCGGAGAGATTCCTGCTGGCACCGCTGGCCTGGAATGTGATTGGCCCGCACGTGGCCCGGGGTGTACGGTCGCCGGGTGCGGGGTGAGAGGGGTATATGTGCGCATGGGGGTGCTCGTCGCTTGTCCCCTTCGTTAAGGCAGAATTTTGTGTGCGTGACTACTGCCGCTCTGGTGCGAGCTCGTCACGTCTTAGACAGCCAGACGGTTGGGGGCTCCGTATCTCACCGGTCTCCCTGCGTTACTCCACGGAAAGGGTCTCTGCTCTATCTGCGTGCTTGACGCCTATACCTTTAAAACCAATGCACAAAGGCCTGGCTCAAGCCACGTTGGACTTGCGACGGCAGTGTTCGGGCCTCGTATTGGCCTACCCAATGTTCAACGGGCCAGGGGCGGCGGCTAACATGCGGGCTCAAGACCTGTGTGTGGCAGTATTGAACCCCAGGTAGGGGGCAGCACGTGCCATGCAAGGGGCGGCAGGCCACTAGCCTGACCCGTTCCTCCCCCTGCATTTGGGTCCATCTTCCCTTAGTTTGGGATAGTTAGCTTAGTAGTAAATCCAACTTGGATTTGAGGGTTTTCTGCATTTTATCGTCTTGAATTTTCGTGTGGCCCGGTGGGCAGGTGCTGGGGTGGGAGATTCTGAGTGGCGAGATTCTGAGGGGAACCTGGGGGGATAAGGGGAGGGACAGCGGGGCTTGGCCCTGCGTCCCGGTCCCGACCAATAAACTCTTGGACCACACACCATCTTCTTGTTTGTCAGTGGGGGGATTGCCCCACAACAGGGATAGAGTGTGTGCGACTTGCACTTCTCCCGGTTCCCCCGACACGGGAGGCAGCCCTTGTACACCGCCCCAACTTGGGTGCCGTGTGTGTAGGTGGTTTTTGCCACATTTGGTGGAGCAGCAGGGGACAGAGGTAAACTTTACCTCCGGTTGCACCCGGGTGTAGGGGGCCCTTCGTCTCAGAGGAAAGATGGACTTCGACCGTATCATACGGATCGTCAGCCAACATGGCTAGTTCGGACCCCCCGTCGTCCGGGGAGTACACGGGTGACGCACGTACTTCAGTGCCTTTGAATACTGGTGAGACACAGGTAGGTGTACCTGGGGTTGCAGAGGGACTAGAGGTCCCTCAAGCCAGCAGGACTGGAAGTACGGGCGGGCAACAGGCCACCCCGACTCAGTCGGGAGTTCACTCGGGTGACACTTCTGATGTGGGTGGGCCGAAGTCTGGCCACCGTGTGGTACACTGAACAGGAACGTCCCAAGGGGTGAGGACTGTCCCCGCGGGGTCCACTCGGGTTGCAGCCAACTTTGGCTGGGAGCCGTCGCCAACTAGGCTTTCGGAGGACGGCGGACCTCCGTTGGTCGGCGATGGGCTCGCGCCCATGCCCCCGGTTGAGACCCCTGAGGATCGTGGTTACCCCTCAGGTGGACTCCCGGAGGCGGACCGAGACTCAACTGGAGTCGTCAATCCACTCTTCGCGGAAGCTGTCCGTCGGGAGGCGACCAATGTGTTGCGGCAGACTTTGCCGGACCTGGTGGTCACGATGACGAATACTATTTTGAATCAGATTGTGGCGAGTTCGCCAGATGGTCTCAATGTCCAGACCGGATTGGGGCTTTCGAGCCCGCAGGCGCAGGGAGAATCCCTCCTCACGCCTATCTCGGGTCGTCCCGAACAGGGGGCGACACCTGTGACTCCCAACGAGGGAGCCACACCATTCTCGGTGGGGCGTACGCCCTTCACGGGGGAGTTCCCCTCGGAAACACCGGCGGCAACACCAAGCGCGCCGCGCCAGACTATGGGCACTGAGGGTCAACTTGCCCCAGTGCCTCAGCGGCTGTTCCCTCAACGTGAGGTGCCGCCCAAGATCCAGGTAGCCAACCCGGTCTACCAGAGGATCTTTGATTGTGAGACCTACGCCCTCCACAACAAGTCGGTGGCGTATGGTCCTGACCAGGCCCGAGCCATGGGCCGTGCCAAGAAGAATGCACTTCACTCTTTTGGGCACAATGCGGAGTGGGATGGAACTTCCCCCCTCCGTGTCTTTGAGCCCCTACGTCGTTTCACAAAAGCCTGTGACGACAATGCCTTGAGTGAAGACATGGCTTTCTATATGCTACAGGAGTTGACCAAGGGCGACCTACGGACAGAACGCATGTCCGTCATGCTCAGTTCCTCAAGTGGAGGCGCTGAGGAGGTGACGTCCTATTTGGAGCTCGTCAACTGGTTGTTGAGAGCCATGGTTGATGAAGCGGCGTTGGCTTCTCAAGTTGAGGAGTTTACCCAAGCTCATCAGGAAGAGGCGGAGGACGAGTTGTTCTTTGCAGAGCGAGTCCGTAAGCTCAACAATCTTTGTGGGTTTCTTCATCCACAAGCTGTGGTGAAGAGTCGGTTTGTGGAGGGACTCCATTGGTCAGCCCTGATGGATACCCGGGAGCATAATACTGCCCGGGCGACCCTGGCCGAGTTGGCTAGGTTCGCTCACCGCAGAGGTGAGTCCTACAGCAAGTAGCGGGAGGAACAACGCCAGGAGCGTCAGGCCGAGTTGGCCAAGGAACGGGAGGAGGCGCGCCAGGCCAGAGAGTTGAAAGAGGCACGCCGAATCCGCAAGGAGAGGGTGGTAGCTGCCGTGGAAACTTCCCAGGGTATCTCTTCGTCTTCCCCAGTTGGGAAGACTCCTCCGGGAACTGACAATCGGTGTTGGAACTGCAACTCCGATGGACACTGGGCACATGATTGCCCCAAGTTGAGTAAACGCATCCAACAACTTGTTAGGAATGCGAGTAAGAAGTCGGCTACGAACGAAGTTCGTTCACGCAGCGAGGGTGGATCTCGACCGGTGGTGGCGGCCGCCACACCCTCGGTGGAGGGGGCGGACACGTCGTCCTCGGACTCGTCGTCTTCCCCTTCGTCCTCAGATTCGGACGCCAAGTCGGCGGGAGACGAATGACCGTTGGAGCTGGCCGTCCGAAGCTCACAACGGCAGCCTTGGCCAAGTGGGTCAAGAGGACGAACCAACCGTGCTGGATACTGCGGCGACCTAAGGGAGTCCGCCCACCTCGGGTAGGACTCCCCAAGAACGTAAACCCACGTCGGGTCATCGCGGTGCTGACGGGTGAGAACTTCCAGGTGGCTGGCCGGGTGCAACTAGCCCCCGGCCGTGCCTGCTGTGCCCGTATCGTACTTGATACCGGGTCAGGAGCCTCCTTGATACGCAAGTCGCTATTACCAAAGGAGGTGAAGCTCCAACGCTGGAGGTCTAAAGCTGACCATCTGATCGATATCAATGGTGGGGTACTTCCCATCATTGGTGCCGTGACCCTACCAACTAGGTTGGGGACCCATGAGGTCGACGTGACCTATGGAGTAGTTGAGAATATATCGGTACCCCTGCTTCTGGGTACCCCTTATGTTGTTACACAAGTGCCTTTGATTTGTGGCCCTGAGTATTGGGTCAAGTTGATGAATGGGGAAACCATCCCCATCCTTGGTAAGGGAAAGTCTGTGGCTCCTGTGACAGTCTCACAGTCGAAGCCTGTTTGCTCTGTGAGAGAAGGGTTTACTGCTACCCTGCGTTTAGCCCGTAAAGTCACGTTGCCCCCCAACTCGGTGGCGCACGTTGACGTTGTAACTGATTATACGGGGAACGGGTTGGTGCACCCTTACCCCCGTCTTGCTCGCAAGCACCAAGTGCATGTTGCCCTTGGCACGATGGACTCCAAAGCCGGAGTCCCGTGGAGGATCCAGGTTATGAACCTGAGCTCGTCGCCCAAGTACTTCAAGTCGGGAGCCAAGTTCGGCTATATCGACCAACACGAGGGACCGGTAGTAGCGGTCACCCTCAACGCGGGCGCAAGTAGCGACCCAAAGTCCGGAAAGGAGAAGCATCAAGCCAAGCCGGCCGCCTCTCCTCGGCCCCATGTAAACATGGAGGGTGTCCCACCCAGGTTGAGGGTTCAAGTTGAACGCCTCTTGGACCAATATCACAAGTTGTGGGATGGTCAATTGGGACTCATGAGAGCCACCCAACACCGGATCGAGTTGAAGCCCGGTGCACCCCCTATACGCCAACAACCGTATAGGGGAGGACCCCGTTTAAGGGCCCTCGTTAAGGAGCAAGTTGCTCGCATGGAGGCCCTCGATGTGATCGAGGCCAGTAACGCCGAGTGGGCGATTCCGGTGGTTATCGTCCCCAAAGTTGATGGGACTCCCCGGTTCTGTATCGACTACCGTAAGCTTAACGAGAGCACGGTGAAGGACAGTTATCCCCTACCTAGGATGGACGACTGTCTGGACTCTCTGGGGGAGGCAAACGTGTTCTCCACCCTAGACTGTAACGCGGGGTACTGGCAAATTCCCATTGCCCCGGAGGACAGGCATAAAACTACCTTTACCTGTCACTGTGGTACCTACCAGTGCAAGCGTCTACCGTTTGGCCTGTGTAACGCGCCGGCAACTTTCCAGCGCGCTATGGACATGATTCTGGCCGGAGTACGGTGGCAGATCTGTCTCGTGTACCTAGACGATATCATTGTGTTCTCCCGAAGTCCGGAGGAACACATTGGCCATCTTGGCAAGGTGTTCAAGCTACTTCCTGACGCCGGTGTGTTACTGAAGGCGAGTAAGTGCCACCTCTTTGTGGTGTAAAACTCGATCCTCTCAGACACGTGTCAATATCCCTCGGGGGAAAGGGACAGGTAACACAGAAAGGGGAACTACGAGAATGGTATGCCTGTTGCCTCACGTGCCTGCTCGCAGAGCAAACAGATACGCACGGTAGTGCACACGGGGAAGAGGAAAGCAAACGCGCAGTTGTCTTTTTCCTGAGGGCGCGGGCCAAGGGCGCCTCGCTGTCCCTCTTAACGTGCATCTGGGGGAGCCTCGGCACGTTGGCCAGGTAGCCCCCCCCATAACCCCGAGTGGCCCCGACCCGAGTCTAACCTCGTCAGGTCGGGGGCCACTATCACTACTAATTCTATTCCCACTCACTAATCCCACACTCAAATTCTCTCAAATCAAGTCCCTCACAAGTATGCAAAAACCCATCAGCAATCCCTCTCTCACGTGTGGATAGCGTAGTCCACCGCATCCCAGTGCCGGGCACGGGCCACGGCCGCCAACCATCACCACACGGCGGGCGTGTTCTGGCACCTGGTGCCCTCTGGTTGTAGTCCCGGGTCGGCCCCAAGTCGGGGCCAGGGATGCTACACTCTTCACTCAAGAGGTGGAATACTTGGGACATGTTGTCCGTCCGGGGCGTCTCAGTGTCAACGAGAAGAACTTGAGGGCCATCCGTAAGGCTCAGTACCCCCGGACCCAGACCCAGATGAGGAGCTTCCTCGGGATGTGTAACGTGCACCGACGTTTCACCAAGGGCTTCGCCAAGGTGGCGAAGCCGTTGAATGAGTTAGTGAGCTCAACGCTACCGAAGAACCTGCCTCCCCCAAGTCGGGTGGAGCAGGAATCCTTTGAGACTCTTCGGGACCTTCTGCTGAAGCCCCCTATCCTGGCTATTCCCAGGTTGGGAGGCCACTACATCCTGGATGTGGACGCTAGCGACGACCAACTTGGTTGTGTGTTGCTTCAGCAGCAGCCGGACAAGGAGTACTTGCCGGTGGGATACTTCAGCAAGGGGCTGAACTCGGCCGAGAAGAACTACGGAGTCACCAAGCTGGAAGGACTCGCAGTGGTGTGGGCGGTGACGTCACTTCGTCACTATCTAGAGGGTGAGAAGTTCCTCATCCGCTGTGACCATCGCGCGTTGCAGTTCATCTTCAAGACGGACTGTACGAACAATCGTCTCAACCGGTGAAGGGTGCGACTGGCGCCGTTCAACTTCGATATTGAGTACCGACGTGGCAGGCAACATGCCCTTGCCGACGGCCTCTCTCGGGTACCTACCGAGGGGCTGGACACTAACCCAGTCGATGAGGACATCCCCATCGTGGAGGTAGTCACGCGCTCGGGTCAGGCGTTGAACCCCGAGGCGCCAGGGAACAAGAAGTACTTGCCCCTGTCCCTGGACGAGGTGGTGAAGGCCCAGGCCGAGGACCCCTTCTGCAAGTCGCAGAGGGATACACTGGATACAGTGGCGGAGACGCGGTTCTTTCTGGGAGACGATGGCCTCCTCATGAGGAGGGGGGTATTCCAGGGGACCGAACAACTTGTCGTCCCCGCATCCCTCAAGGACAGTATCCTTGAGAGGGAGCATAACGCTCCCACAGGTGGACACCTGGGGTCTAGTAAACTGTACCAGACCCTGAGGACCAGGTACTACTGGCCGTCCATGGTGGTGGACATCTACAGTTGGGTGGCTGCCTGCACAAGTTGTGCACAGAACCGTCTGATGGAACGGCGGCCTATTACGGCTACGCTATTGTTCCCGGCCAAGGAGCCCTTTGCCGCGTTGGCGATGGACATCCTTGGGCCGCTGCCAGTGACCGAGGAGGGCAACCAGTACCTCCTGGTTATCTGTGACCGCTTCACGAAACTTACGCGAGCGATCCCACTGGCAGAGATCACGGCCATGTCGGTCGTGTCAGCCTTCCTAGATCACTGGGTTGCCGCGTATGGCATTCCGGATAGTACACTATCGGACAATGGACCGCAATTTGCGTCTGTCCTGTTTCAGGGAGTGCTGGATATGTTGGGGGTGCGGGCAAACTATGCCACCCCCTACCACCCACAAACTAATGGGCAGGTAGAGCGCTTCAACAAAACTATTGTTCGGCAGCTGCGCCACTATGTGAGTGAGCACGTGAAAACGTGGGACCAATACATTTCTATTCTTACGACTGCCTACAATTCGCAGGTTCACTCATCTACCGGGGAAGTACCCCTCGCTTTTGTGACCCCCCGTCGCGTGCGGTCTATTGCCGTGCGGCGGCCGCTCCCAACTAGGGAGGATGGTAGCAGGATGCCTACTCCTACTGAGAGTAAGGCGGAGTTCGCTGCTAGGCTTGAAAACCTCATCCCTAAAGTCAGGGCTGAGATGGACAAAGCACAAAAGCGCTACAAGCGTACTTTTGACAAAAAGGTGCGCAACGCCAAGTATGTCCCCGAGCAGGGTGACTGGGTATTGGTCCACTCACTCACCCCAACTGGGGGTAAGTTGGTATTCCAGACGAAGGGGCCGTACCAGGTCCTTCGTACTGATGGGCGGCGCTTCACCATCGAAAGTGACGATGG
The DNA here is from genome assembly GCA_009829735.1 of Pyropia yezoensis. Classification (NCBI taxonomy): domain Eukaryota; phylum Rhodophyta; class Bangiophyceae; order Bangiales; family Bangiaceae; genus Pyropia; species Pyropia yezoensis. Next base: position 23,093,000 of record CM020620.1, read on the forward strand.
GGTCCGCACAGTGAACGGACAGGACGTGGTCAAAGTTGCACCACCGCCTGCAGGCGACCCAGCTTGGGCGCGTGCGTTGAAGGCGTGGCGCCTCCCCTCACTGCCTGCGGCCAAGCAGGGCCCGCAGGATTACGTGTTCGATAAGTTCATCGACCACGGGTGGGATGAGGACACCAACCGCCTCATGTTGAGGGTGCGTTGGTTCGGCTACAAAGCCAAGGATGGTACGTGGGAATATGTGGAGGACCTTCCCGCTGAGAAGGTCCGGGCCTACTGTGCCTGGAATGAGATAGACCCTAACAGCCCTCCCTCAACGTGAGGAAAGGCCGAGCAACAGTGCCAAGAGGGTGCTTTAAGTCGAAGTGGTACGCAGAGTGGCTTTTAACTACAGCCCTAACCCTCACACTCTCACAACAAAGGCAGCTGCCAACTAGGCATGCATGCTAGACTCTACAACCCCACGGCCCTCGCCCTCACGTGGAGGCGAGCGGCGAGACCCCCGGCGATAACGCTCCCCACCAGTCGAGGGGGCCGGCGGCTCCAAGTCGGACCCGTCGCGCCCCTCACGGTCGCGCAAGTGGCGACGACCGCGGCTGCTCTTCTGCTTAGTCTTGCGCGCAAGTTGGCGACGCAGACGCCGGACCGACTCCAACTCTGACGGAGTCGAGGACCCCGAGACGGAGTAAGTCAACTCGTCTTTCGACACGGAGGTAGAGCGCCGCGAGCGTCGGTGACGACGGCGAGGAGGCGAGTATGCCCGGCTAGCACGACGTTTGCCACGCCCAAGTGGGGCTGGCTGGGGCATAATAGCCCCAATGCGAGCCAACTCGGCCGTCATAAACTCCGCCACCGACTCGCAACTCGCGGTCGCCACTGCAGTACGAACGCGCTCCTCAAATTGAGGAGTCTCGGAAGTTTGAAGGGTTGCGGTCGACGCGGCCAACCAGGAAATGGTGCGCACCAACGTGGTGATCATCATCTCTGAGGTTAGAGGCGTTGGTGGTAACACCAACTTGGGGTATACCGTCAGGAGGGTGGCCCCCAAGTGAGGGGACACCGGGGTGGACGACTCTACGGCCACGCTAATCGGGATGTCCCCGTGCGGCTGGTAGGGGACAGGAGGAAGCGGAGGGGCACGCCGAGGTGGCGGGACCCGGGTGTAACTGCGACCCAGACTAGGGGCCCCCGCAGTGGGTTGAGTCATATGGTCATCATGTAAGGGCACGACCATAACTATGGCCTTGTCCGGGGGTGGCGCAGTGTGGCGATCCACCCCCGGGGCATACGGGTAGTCCCCGATGCCCAACCCCTCTCGTAGGACTACACGGCCGTCGTGAAGTTCACGAGCGACCCATACGAACTGGCGAAGTGCGCCATCGTCCTTGGGCCCACGAGTGGGGCGGCGCAACTTGTGCTCAATGCTCTCCCACTCGATAAACATATGGAGCCGGAGCATCTCCTCAAGTAGAGTAAGTTGTCCTGATGAGCACCCCTCAGCAACTAGCTGAGGGGTGAGCTGTTCCAAACCTTGAATAAGCCGGAGCGGGAGATGCCAGAGCATCCCCCGGCGCTGAACACAAGACATCCACGTCGACATGACCTCGAGGAGCCACTGGGTGGCCAACATGGCCCACACCAGGTGATCAGGGCCAGCCGTCAACATGACGGAGCCGAAGTGGTCAAGCAACCGTGGCTGCAACGCCGGGAACCCATAGGGGACCTCAACTTGAGGCCACCACTTGGGCTTCTTCGGATAGTACTGTTCCTTCCTGGCAGCAGCCTGCTGCGGAAACTCAAGTTGAGCCGAGGTCACCAAGTACGGACCTCGCCGGAAGTCCTTCTCCATCCGCACATCAAAGTGATGAGTGTGCGGATCGGCCTCGTGAAGGTACGGGGGGCGAGTTGCCACCGCGTCCCAAGTAAAGGTCGGCAAGTCGCCGGGACCCGGGATAGTTCCCCCGCGGTCCACCATGGCCTTGGCCCGCTGTACGTCCTCGACCTCCTCGTCGTCCAGGAAGGCAAACTGGTCCGTCCCGAAGTCGGGAGGAAACCCGGCCCTACGGAGGAACTTCTCCCGTAGGCGGTCCCATATCCGACCCATCGCTGCGCCAAGTCGGCCACAGCGAAGAACAGTCAACCCCTCCTCATATAGAGGCCAAGCGGGGTAAAACCACCGCCCCAAGGCCTCACGCGGGACAACTTGTCCCGCCTCCGGGGGAGATCCCGCCTTTAACCCAAAGCCGGGTGACGCGGGAGTCCCATCCCCCGGAGCGATCGCGGAGCCCCCGCCGGAAGTCCCGGCGGGCGCTGCACCGTAGGAGGTGTCCTCCATACGTTCGTCGAGAGAGTCCGTCTCCACCCCCGGGGTCGCCATGGCTCTCCTCAAGTTGGGGAGAGACGCCCTGGCTACAGCGGCAGGAGACCCGCCTCGAGTTGAGGGGGACTCGGATCGTGGGTAGACGGGTGGCCTCCCCAGCGTGGGGCGGCCCAGTGGAAGGTGAAGGGGAGGTGGTGGGATGGTGAAGTGAGAACCGGGGAGAGCAAGCTGCCGAGTGGGCAAGCTTGAGGAGAGGGGCGGTCAACGTGACCGCCTCCACATCCGCGTTACGTACTCAAGGAGGGACAGCAAGTCGCGCCCCCAACGCCGAGACGTGCGTTTACGCACCCCCTCACAGGGCCGACCGGGTCGGTCGGAACTGAGGAGAGGGGAGTGTGGCAGTATTGACCCCCAGGTAGGGGGGCAACACGTGCCATGCAAGGGGCGGCAGGCCACTAGCCTGATTCGTACCTCCCCCTGCATTTGGGTTCGTATTCCCTTAGCTTGGGATAGTTAGCTTAGTAGTAAATCCAACTTGGATTTGAGGGTTTTCTGCATTTTATCGTCTTGAATTTTCGTGTGGCCCGGTGGGCAGGTGCTGGGGTGGGAGATTCTGAGTGGCGAGATTCTGAGGGGACCCTGGGGGGATAAGGGGAAGGACAGCAGGGCTTGGCCTTGCTTCCCCGTCCCGACCAAGAAACTGTTGGATCACACACCATCCTCTTGATTGTCAGTGGGGGGTTTGCCCCACAACAGGGACAGAGTGTGTGCGACTTGCACTTCTTCCGGTTCCCCCGACACGGGAGGCAGCCCTTGTACCCCGCCCCAACTTGGGTGCCGTGTGTGTAAGTGGTTTTTGCCACAGCCACTATCACTACTAATTTGATTCCCATTCACTAATCTCACATTAAAATTCTCTCAAATCAAGTCCCGCACAAATATGCAAAAACCCATCAGAAATCCCTCTCTCACGTCTGGGTAGCGTAGTCCACCGCATCCCAGTGTCGGGCACGGGCCACGGCCGCCATCCATCACTACACGGCGGGCGAGTTCTGGCACCTGGTGCCCTCTGGTCGCAGTCCCGGGTCGGCGCCAAGTCGGGGCCAGGGATGCTACATAGCTCCCTTGCTAGTCCGGCACGCCCTCGGGCCGAGCCAGGTGCCACCGTGCACAGCCTCGAGCACGTCCACACCGGTGCCGAGGTCGAGCGTCTTCACTCCGAGCGCGATCACCTTCTCCAAACCTGTTCCCCCGGATTCTGGACGCCATGTCCAGCTCCGAGATCCTGGCTAGGCCCGCGGCTCCAGCGGGGAGTGTTGCGAGGAGAGCGCGGGCGGCCGTGCCTCTCCCCTACCTCCGGTTCCTCGGGTGTCGGTGCCGGCTTCGGTCTCCACGGCGGAGGCGGATGGAGTTCCCCCGGCTTCTGCGTCGCGCCCGGTCGAAACCCCCCCGGCGAATCTCCCGGAGATGCTTCTCGGGCAGGATCCTCTGGCGTGCAGGCGCTACTCTACGGTGGTCGGCAACGCCAGAGCGGCCCAGTGCCAGCCAGATTGCCTGGTCATCTGGCATAAGGAACTCCAGCGAGGGGTCTTGACGGAGATGGACAAGACGCGTCTCCACGCGGCGGACCAGATGCGCCTGGCTCAAGACCGCTCCCAGAGCTTCTCGGGTTCCTCTTGGGTCGCTCGCCTGGAGGATCTCCCATTTGCGCTGGTGCTGGATCTTCCCTTGACCGAGCGTCGTGTGTCTGCGTCCGTTCTCCGGTGGCCGGAGCAAGAAGGGTACGTCCAGCGGGCGCTCAAGGTCTGGGACGAGGCGCTCAAGGGGTCGGGGTGCCTGATTTGTGATCCCCGTCCGGGCATGATCGCTCTGGAGCCGCCTTTCTAGACCCGGTAGACCTCCATGTTGTCGCCGGCGCGGGAGCAAGGCGAGCGGCGCGGGCGCCAGCGTGACTGCATCGTGAGCTGCAACCATCAAGAGTTCTGGAAGCTGGACAAGGCCAACCGGGCGGCGTACTACCCCAAGGTCATCCTGCAGCAGCAGGAAGTCGAGATCCCGGTCGGGTTGCGGAGGCGGCGCTCGAGGACGCTCCCGCGGCGCAGCGTCCGCGCCGGGAGTAGTACTCGGAGGCAAGGAGGGTGAGAGTCTAGGGAGGAGGGAGGAGGGAAGCGGTGGAGAGAAGGGTTGCTCGAGCGTGTGATTGCTTGCTTTCTGGTAGTTTCATGCTTGTAGTGCTTGTTTTCCTTGATACACCCGTTCCCTTTTCTCAATCGTCTTGTTCCTCGTCCGTTGCGGGTGAGCTCGGCTCGTCCCGCGGGTTTTGATCGGCTCCTTCCTTTTCGTCATCCCCCGAGTCTGATTCCATGATCTTGCCGGCTCTGGCCACCGGAGTGCCCTCAATCCCGTTCCGTCGCGTGAAGGCGCAGACGTCCGCAATGGGCAACCGGTTGGAGGGTTCCCAGGTATCATCAGCCGGGTTGAAACCTAACCAGCGTACTCGCAGGTGCAAGCGCGCGTCCCTCCAGGCATGGTCAGCGAGCTTGACGTAGACATATTCTCGGCCTTCTTCTTGGGATAACCAGGGTACTGCGGCCCGCTTACGCCGGGTCAGATTCCATTTGCTTGGCGGTGGAGCTCGGATGACATGGTCGCTGCTCACTCGGTACGGGGAGCCATCCACGTCTAGAACGAATGTCCAGCCGTCCGTACTCAGAATCTCATAGGGCCCATCCATCTTGGAGTCCAGCTTCCCCCGGGTCATGCTATGAATGTCCACAAAAACCCAGTCGCCATCACCCAGTTCCTTGTTCTTCTCCCGAGCACCCTTGTCATAGTCCCGCTTGTATCGCTCCTGGGCCTTCGAGATTGACTCCTTGACTCTTGGGAGCAGGAGCTTCAGCTGTTTCAGGAACCCATCCTTTGCCTTGGGACCTGACTTGAGGGCAGGATGGAAACCGTCTAGTATTCTTTCCAGGGAGAAGTTGTTCAGCCGCCTTGGGGTGACAAAGTCGAGTGGAGCGACCCCCGTTGTCCGGTGAACTCGAGAGTTGTAGGATAGCGTGAGGACAGCCAGGAGCTCGTCCCAGTCTTCTTGATGCTCCTCAACGTAGTGCCGTAGCATGTCCACCAGGGTCTGGTTGAATCATTCCACCTGGCCGTTCGTTTGTGGGTGATACGTCGTGGAGAACACGTTCTTGATACCGATCAGGTCGTAGACTCCTTGGAAGAACAGGGATGCAGACTGGGGACCGTTGTCGGTTAAGACGGAATCTGGAGGGCCATAGGCAGCTATCCAGTACTCGCAGAAGGCTGACGTGACGTCCAGGGCCGTGATGGTCCTCAGCGCGATCGCTCGAGTGAACTTGGAGAACCGGTCACAAATGATGAGCAGGTATATGTTGCCACTGGATGTCTCAGGTAGGGGCCCCAGGATGTCCATGCTTAAGCTTGCAAAGGGCTCCGCCGCAGGGAACATGCGTAGCTTAGAAGTCTTCTTCCTCTGGGACAACCGGTTTCTTGCACAGAAGACACAAGCCTCTAGATGCTTGTGGACGTCACTTGCCATGGTTTCCCAGTAGTAGTGTCGTCGCATCGAGGCATACATCCGGTTAATGCCAGGATGTCCGGCCTGGGGAGACGAGTGCTCCAGGCGGAGGATGTCAGCTCGTAGACTCCGGGGTACGTAGCCTTGAGTTGCCCCATCGAAGGGTGACACCCGTATCAGGAGTCCATCTGTAGACTCGGAGAAACGACTGTTCCGGTTCAGGTCCATTTGGTGGCGAAGCTCCAAGCACTGAGGATCCGTCAGTTGTGCCTCCAGCATCCGGTGAATGGTTACCGGTTGATGAGCTTCAAGTGTCTCATACAGGGGAGCATGCCAGCCACGTCCGACATTCGGGAGGATGAAACAAGGTATTTCCTCCGGGATAGGGCCGGTGTCGGCTGCAGGAGTCTCCAACCGGGACATGGTGTCGGCGCAGTGGTGCTCCCTCCCTGCTCTGGGGCACACCTTGTACTTGAATTCCGAGAGGCGTAGGCGCCACCGGGCGACTCTCCCCTGGCTGCTGTCCATGCATAGCAGCCACCTTAGGCTGGCGTGGTCCGTCCGGATGAGGAGCTTTTGTCCTTCAAGGTAGGGGCGCAACAGGAAGCAAGCCCAGACGACAGCCAAGCATTCGCGCTCCGTTGTGGAATAGTTCTTCTCGGCTGGAGCCAGGACGCGACTGTAGTAGCCTATCGGGAGGAAGTGCCCATCGGGTTGCTGCTGGAAAAGAGAGCACCCCACTTGGACGCCACAGGCATCAGTATCTAGGACAAACTGGCCCCCCCGGTGGGGTAACGCCAGTACTGGAGTCGTGGTCAGGCGCTTCTTGAGCTCCTCGAAGGCAGCGGTCTGCTTCTCGTCGAGCACCGGGAGTTGTGCGGGGAGCTTCTTGCTGGTGAGCTTGGTCAATGGCCGGGCAATCAGGGCTTAGTCCCGTACGAACCGGCGGAAGACGTTGCACATACCCAGGAAGCTCTTGAGTTACGTCTGGGTCTTAGGGTGCCGGGCATGCCGGAGAGCCTTGATATTCTTTTCGTTGACCCGGAGCTGCCCCGGACTCAGCACGTGCCCCAGGTACTCCACTTCAGTCTCAAACAGGTGGCACTTCTCGGCCTTGAGGGTAACTCCAGCTTTGGAAAGGAGAGCCAGGACCTCTCCAAGGTGCTCCAGGTGTGCCGCCGGTGTCTTGGAGAAAACGATAATGTCGTCCAGGTGGACCAAACATGTTCTCCACCTTAGCCCCGACAGGACGATGTCGATGGCTCTCTGGAAGGTAGCCGGAGCATTGGTGAGACCAAAAGGAAGACGCTTGCACCGGAATAGCCCCATATGGCACGTTAAGGTGGTCTTGTCCTTGTCCTCGTCAGCCAGAGGGATCTGCCAGTAACCGGCATTACAATCCAGCGTTGAGAAGAGGGTGGCATCACCAAGAAAGTCGATGCAATCGTCCATCCGGGGTATCGGGTATACATCCTTGACTGTCATCTCGTTCAGGCGCCTGCAGTCAACGCAGAAACGCAAGTGACCGCCAGGCCTCGGGACGACTACCACCGGGAAGGCCCACTCGCCATCAGGCGGCTCGATAACATCTATCTTGAGCATCTTGTTAACCTGCTTCTCAATCTCATCCTGGCGATGTGGTCCAGCCCGGTACAGTTGCAGGTGCACTGACTTGGCATCTGGCTTGAGTTGAATCCGGTGTAGCGTGGCGTTCATCTTGCCCAGCTCTCCAGACCACAGGTGCCGATATTCCTGAAGAAGCTTTTCCAGTGCCTCCTTCAAGTCGGGAGGGACATTTTCTTGGTTGACTTTCGGTATCCCGGGTGGTGCTTGATCGGGCTTCGGGGTAGCGCTGTCAGCCTGCTCTTGTTCCGGAGGTACGTGTAGGGCTTTTAGCTTGGATGCCAGTTCTTGTTGCAGGTTCAAGAGGTCCCTCTTGCTCATGGCACGGGCATACCTTCGGTAAGGCTCTACTGTTCCAACTCGAGTGCCCGTGGCGAGAGTTATCGGCTTCCGGCTCACGTTGACGATTAGCACCGAGAATGGGGTGTGCCTCTCCACCTTCTTGTGATAACCGTGGGCGAAGTATAACCGGTGTTTCGCCAAAAATTCCTTACGGCCGTAGATCAGGCATTGACCCGTTGTCCGGGTGGTCACTTGAACCTTGGTCTCCGAGCGAGGAGGTAGGAGCACCGGTTTGAAGAGAGTCAAGGTGGAGGGTGAGATGCGTTCCTTCTTGTTCTTGACTACACGAACCTTGGCGTCCAGATGCTCCAGCACCGGTGACACAAACCCATGGTTGAACAGCACCTTTCCTTCTCCGGGCAATGTACTCTTGACATGCTGCTTCTGGAAGTCCCAGCCTAGGATGAGGGGGACTGATAGAGTCTTGACTACTAGAAAGGGAAAAAGCATTGGTTCATTGTTGACATAGATGGCGACAGGAAGGCGGCCAAGCGGTCGTAGGGTTTGACCCGAAGCGTCTACCATCCAGGTCTTGGTAGGCGCTCTCCAGGCATGTCGACGCCAGCCCGGAAGTAGCAGGTTTCAGTGAAGACGCTTGGTCCGGCTCCCGTGTCAACCACCGGAGTAACAGCTTGGAGGAGGCTATCCCCCACACGCATACGAGCATTAATCTTGAGGTTTTCCTTACGCAAGACGAGCAAGGTCCCGTTGAACAATCAGGCTGTCGAGGTGGCTACCAGTTGAGCAGGTAACTGCCGTTCTTTCTCCCGGCACGCATGGGGAGAACGGGTAGAAGTACCCTGCCGTCGGAGATTCGGGAAGACACTTGGAAAGAGCGCCTGCCCGACTCGTTTCCCGGGTCAGCGGATTCCTTCGTTGTCTCGGTCTCCAGGTCACAAAGTCCGTAGGAGCTTCCTTTGCCAGAGCCTCCGTGATGCTCTGCAAGGTTGCCACCCGAAATGCGTGTACCTGTGCCTTGTCCATCTTGGAGGGTGCTCGCTGGTCAGCCCAGTTGACTGCCTTCGCAAACACCAGTCCTTGACGCTTGAGCTTCTCCTGGAGGTCCTTGGGAATGGTCGGGCACTGGTAGGACATGTGGTCCTCCTTCTGGCACAGCCAACAAGACCGGAACCGCTGGTTCTTGACCTGCTTGGGCGCGACCAGGGAAGATTGCTCCTTAGAAGCGAAGCCTACGCACTTGTCTCCTGACCCCACGGGTGAGGCCTCGCCAACTGCGAGTACCGGTACAGAGCTATCACCTCCCTTATACTTGTCGGGTCCGGGACGAATTCGCGACAACGGCTTGGGAGTCGATACGATGGGAGCTTGGAGGGCCTTGGCTTTCCGGTACTTGCCCTGGTTGTAGGCCATCAGCTGCTGGAAGGTATGTTCTTGGTTTTCCTGGTTGTAGTTCTCAGCGTCCACTTGAAGGTATTCAGGAAGCCCTTCCGAGAAGATCATCTTGAGCCTGTCCTCAGGGTAAACGTTGCCACAAGCCTCGCTCGTCTCCCGGACACGGCGGGCGAAGGCCTCTGGAGTCTCTTGTCGTTCCATTGTTGCCCGGTTCAACTTGCCCACTGCCTTGCGCAGGGAGTCCGCGTCAGCGTAGTTGGACAGGAGCCAGTTGACCGCTTCCGGGTAGCTCCCAACGGTACGCCCGACAATGTGTCCGGCTGAGTCTGGTAGAACCTGTGCGAACCGCTGTTCCGCTTCTCCGGTCATGAAGTTAACCAGGAGGTAGAGTGCGTTGCCCTCGGATACATCGTTGTCGTTGCATGCCTTGACAAACCGGCGCAGGAAGGCAAAGATAAGCGCCGGTCTCTTTCCGGAAAACTGAGGATGTCCCCCGAAGCTCGGCTGCATGCGCCGGTTCAGGGATGCCGTCTTCTTGGCCATCTTCCGGGTGTAACCTTGGTATTGGTTCTCCAGCCGGTATGTAAGGATTTGCCCCTTCAATCCCCACCCGGAACCCAGGGGATATGGACTGGGACCTCTCCTTACATGTCCGGCCCCGATAACTCCCCCCAAGACACATCAATTCCCCACTACCCTGGGCGACACCACGCTGTATCCCTGACATTTTGCGGACGTCGGCCGACCGCACGAAAGCCGCCGTCAACGCACTGTCGGAACCCTGTCATGGACGTCGAAACTCGACAGCGAGGAGCGAGTGACATCGTCCACCAACCACGGGCGGACATCCCCGTCTGTGCTGCCTGAATTTTATTCTCTGCGCTGCTTGAAAGCTGGCATCAAGGACCAGTCACATGATTCACCGACACTGAGGACACCGCACATCCTCGCTGGCGGCTGAGTGCGATATGACTGGCTCGCCGGCTTTTGGATTGATTGAATTTGGCCCTGCTGGCCCTTACAGCCAGTCGGACCTTCTGGCCGACGGGCGTGTGGAGCCGGCTGGTGGGGCGCGCTGGGCGCCATCCACGGGACCTCCTTCGTTTCGGGCAAACTGGGGCTGCACTCCTTTAGTGCGCACGCCCGCCCATGCTTTGTTCTGAGAGACATGCTTTGTTTTTGGACCGTTCTGTGCCTACCGGCGGTGCGATGGGGAAACGCATGCTTTGGGGCACCTCGGGTGCCCCGACGCGAGTATATAGTGCGTGGATGTCGGCGCCACCGGGGGAGACGAGAGGGGCAACCACAGACACAGACCAAAGACACTGTTTACCTTTTGTACCCTCGATCCCCACCGACGTCGCGCCCATCTTCTTCCCCAGACCCACCCCCGTCGAGACCACCGTCCTATTCCCCGTGCCCCGCCGCCCCATTGGCTCGCAAGGCCCGCTGACACCCCCACGAGTACGTTGAGGGCTCCCCGGTTTTAGGTGGGTCCTCACATGTGGTAGCTTCCGATTGTTCGACTTTCTACCTGGCGGTGACTGCGATTCCGTGCGTGATTTGGACCTCCCTGCGATTGTGACGTCGTGTTGCCCCCTGCGTTCGGCTTGCCACGGGCATTGTAATACGAACGCAGTGGGTTCCACGAATCACACTGAAAGAATATTTCCCTGACACTGCCATCGCGCTTGATGTCACGGAATTTTTCTTTTTGGTCAACCGATTGTTGAATCCCAGTGAGTTCCAAATCAGGTTCCGAATATTCTTCCTCGGCTGTGGCGGCCGCGTCGGCATCCTCCGGCACGACGGCCCGCAACACGGTGGCCACGTCACGTGGAAACCCTGAGACCCGCGCACCCCCGACGACCCGCGCACCCCCGACGATCCGCGGCGCTGGTACAGCGCGCGGCTCGTCGGCACGCGGCAGTCCGTCGGCACGCGGCCCCGTGGGAGGGCACCACCACCCGGGGGCACGCAGCCCCCCGGCGGGCGCCTTCTCCACCTCCACCCAGGCGGCCCCCCCGCACCTATCCCTGCTGGGGCGGACCGCCCCCAAGCCCCCCCTCTCGGGCAAGGGCAAGGGCCCTGCCTCGGCGGGCACAGCGGGCCGGACGAACCGGCGCCTGCTGCTACCCCCGCAGGAACCGGCGCGCCGTTTCATCGCGCCGCCCCCCCCGCTGATTGGGCACATTAAGCCGACCACCGCGCGGGCGGTGGAACAGCGCGAACAGCGCCAAATCGCCAAGGCCCGCCGCATCCCACTGGGCACACACCAGTGTCAGCCCTGCGGTGTGACGTGCAACAGCCTATCGGTGTAGCGCGACCATCGCAACTCACGTCGGCATCGCAATACTGTCAACCGCCCTTCCACTCTCCCACGCTGCGATCCCTGTGGGCGTGAATTTGATTCGGTGGTTCAATTTGAAAGCCACTTGCGTGGCAAGGCGCACCACCGCCAGCTGGCGCGGGGCACCGATTGACAACCTCCATTGATCTACCGCGAGAGCCCGATTTTCCCCCTCTGATCTCCCCCCCGCGTGAGAATCCGACGAGACCGGCTCGGGCCCGAGCGCGGAAGCCGATCGAAAATCCGATTGCGCGCCCTCGAGCGATTTGCTTGTGATTGGATTCATCGAAATAGTGTTGCACGCTCTTGATCTCGTCACCGCGATCTCTCGGCACTTGACCAATTGTCGCGCGCCACTACGTTGCTTGACCAAATTTCTTGCGCAAATCTATCCGGAGTTCGACTGGGCATTTCTTGAAAGTCCAGGGCGCTCTGTCCTGTGAAATTGTAACTTCTGGAGTTAACTCCTGGAAACGATGGACCCCTCGAGTATTGCTGGCGGGACCCCGGTCACTTCTGGGTCGACATCCGGCACCCCCAGTGTCGAGGCATGGAATCAGCTTACGACATTTGTGACGCAAATGCGTGACGAGCTCGAGGCACACAAGGTGGAATTGGAAGACACGAAGCAGCAGCTCGCCGAGACCAAGGCGAAAGCAGCCCGCGAGAACGCAAAACCCGCGCGGCCGAACAAGCCCGGGCTTTTCTCTGGCGAACCCGGGACCATTGAAGCGTGGTGCTCCCACATGGACTCCTACGTCCGGCTGAGTGAACCCGCCGAAGCGTGTCGTGTCGCTTGCACCTATCTCGATGGAGAAGCGTTCAACTGGTGGCATACCCATAGTCAGACTACAGACCTTTCGAGCTGGGACGCCTTCCGTGCTGCACTCATCCGGCGCTTCAGTCCCCTGAACAAGACGCAGGCGGCACGGGACAAGCTGCACGCATGGCGACAGATTAAGGACGTCGGGACGTTTAACAAGACTTTCCTGAGCGTCGTCGTGGACATCCCAGACATCACTGAAGCGGAAAAGATTGACCGCTACACGCGAGGTCTGAAGCGGGACATCTGGCAGGCACTGTGCCTCAAGAACTACACTGAACTCGAGCCTCTAATGACAGACGCCCTGCGCGTAGAAGCTGCCAAGGCTGGAGCCTCGCGCTTCACGAACAACCTCAGCAGCACCTCTGGGAAGCCGTCTGCGACGGGTGTCGTCCCCATGGACATTTCCAGCATCAAGGTCGAGAAGCTCACGCCCGAGGAGCGCCAGCGCTGTATGCGCGAGGGACTCTGCCTCCGCTGTCGCGAAAAGGGGCACCTGGCAAAGGACTGCCCAAAAGGCCAGCGGAACTGAAGCAGCAACCGTCGTCAACAACGGTGAAAGATGCTCCTTTGGTTCCGGAAAACAAATCGTCACCCTTTGAAGGCCCGCGTCTCGGGCTACTGCTTTCTACTGCTTCTGTCAATGGCCATGTTGTAAAGGTGCTGTTCGACGACGGGTCTCCCATCAACGTCGTCTCCAGGCGCCTCATGAAAACCCTGAATGTCAAGACCACTGAAATGGACTTCGCGGCAAACATGCCCGATGGACGTTCCCATGTACTCGCTGAAACCATTGAACCCTTAGAGATTCACATCGGCCTTTACCAAGAACGACTACGGTTCGCCGTATGCGACCTCAGTGCGTACGACGTTATCCTCGGTAAGAAATGGCGCGATGACAAGGGCGCCAAGATCAACAACAAGAAGAACAAGATATCCTTTAAGTTCAAGCACAAGAATATTTCTATCACCGCCTCCCTCAAGAAACCGGAGGGCCTCATTAGCCGGAAACGACTCGCACGTGACCTCATCCAAAGGACCCCTGTATTTGCCATCTACCTGCAGTCTGAAGACCCCTCAAGCAGCTTTGACATCAACTCCATCATTATGGCAGCTTTGACATCAACTCCATCATTATGGGAGAAGCTGAAGACAAAAATGAAGTCCAACAGATTCTCAAGGAGTACGCTGACGTCTTCCCGGCTGAGCTCCCGGACGGACTCCCTCCCGAGCGTAGTCACAAGTTTAGCATCAAGCTGACCGACGACGCTGAACCACGTCGCAGCGGTATTTACCGCCTCTCCGAGTGGGAACTCGATGAACTCAAGACGCAACTTGCGACCCTGATTCGGAAGGGATTCATCCAGCCAAGAGCCTCACCGTGGGGCTCCTCCGTTCTATTTGCGGCGAAGAAGGACGGCGGCTGGCGGATGTGCATCGACTACCGAGCATTGAACAAGGCCACCATCAAGAATGCGTATCCTCTACCACGTATCGATGACATCTTTGATCAACTACGAAAGGCCAAGTATTTCACGAAGATTGACCTCCGCTCTGGCTACCACCAGATCCGGCTGGACCCTGACACCATCCCATTGACGGCGTTCCGGACCAAGTATGGATTCTACGAGTTTACTGTGCTACCCTTCGGACTGACGAACGCCCCCGCAGTCTTCATGAACTTGATGAACGATGTGTTCAGACCCTACCTGTACGACTTCATCTGCGTCTACTTAGACGACATTTTGGTCTACAGCGAAACCTACGAGGATCATCTCAAGCACCAGAGAAAAACCCTGGCCAAGCTACGAGACCACAAGCTTTACGCCAAGGCGAGTAAGTGCCAATTCGCTCGAACCACTGTCGATTACCTCGGCCACGTCATATCTGACGCAGGCTTTTCCATGGAGGACCAGAAGGTCCAAGCCATTCGGACGTGGGCAACCCCCAAGAGCAAGAAGGACGTGCAGTCCTTCCTCGGTATGGTCAACTTCTATCGCCGATTTATCAAGGGAATGGCCGCAGTTGCTAGCCCTCTTACGAGGTTGACGGGGAAGGTCGACTTTGAGTGGACGCCGGACGCCCAAAAAGCCTTCGAGCAGCTGCGGACTCTGACAACAAGTGCACCGGTACTAAGGCCGTTTGACAAACGATATCCCATCTACGTGTCAACTGATGCCAGCGGGTATGCTATTGGCGCAGTCCTCGAACAAGACGACGGAAAGGGACGGCGTCCAGTGGCATTCTTCTCCCTGACCTTGAATATCCACGAACAACGCTACAGCATCCGCGAACGTGAGCTGCTCGCAGTGGTCCAAGCCATCCGGCACTGGCGCTGCTACCTCCACGGAAGACCCTTTGAGGTCCATACCGACCACGAGTCCCTGAGATACCTGCGAACCCAAGAAAGGCTGAACGACCGCCAAGTCAAGTGGCTTGAACTTCTGGACCAATTCCAGTTCAAGATTGTCCCGATCAAAGGCATCTCCAACGCCGTAGCTGACGCCCTTTCCAGGCAACCCTAAGATGCCCCTGACAAGCGCGAACCCAACCAAGATCTCCTTAGTCGCGTGCTGACCAAGACCATTGACGAAACCCTCAAGAAAACTGAAATCAACAACCTCATGACCATCAACCAAAGTGATCAAGACCTTGCCACCCTAGAACAAGAGTACAAAGCGGACCCCGAATTTGCCGACCTAGCCAAGGACCCGGTATCTCCCTACCGGTTTCATATGAGGTTGTTGAAACGAGGTGACCGTACGTGCATCCCCGCTGGTACTCTACGTCAAAGACTCCTCCACGACTACCATGACGTCCCGTGCCAAGGGCACATGGGAGTGAAGAAAACCACCAAGGCCGTTGCTTCCAATTACTACTGGAAATCTATGCGGCAGGACATCCAAAGATACGTACAATCATGTGATTCGTGCCAGCGGAACAAGGCTAGCACTCATTCACCTCTGGGTCATCTCAAACCACTCGAACCCCCAAGCCAAAGATGGGCAAGTGTGTAGCAATATGGTTGTCCGTATTGTGACCCTAATATCAGGGGGGCTACTTCTAATCCTTAACTTCCAATTTGAGAGTCCGAACTGGTCACGGTATCTATAAGTTACGTATGACCAGAGGGACTTGCATCTTGGGGTGGAGGGTAGTTAGTAGTGTCTCCGAGGGTTTATAACGAGGGGGCCGGTGGCGAATCCACCGCCGGCCAAGGAGAACAACAAACCCCTCCCATTTGGGCTCCCATCTTGGTCCCGTGGCTTGCGCTCCAAGGACAGCAACCTTGGCCTCCCGGTGACGATGGTGCCGATCCCCCTTGGTGAGTGTTCCCTGCGAGTGGACGTGCGACGGATTCCTATTGTGCTACATTGGTGGAGCAGCAGGGGACGGGTTTCCGTCACCCTTGTGGTGACGCCGTCTTCGGCCCTGGCACACGGATAGGGATCCGGTCCTTTTCTCGTACTCGTGGTGTTGCGACCTGATCGATTGTGTTGAGCTTTTACCTGTGACTGTGACATACTGTTACTCTCCCCAATCTACCCCCTCGCTCTCTTATTCGTGGTGATCGTTGCGTCGGTGGACTGATTGTGACTATGTCTACCCAAGAGACGGGGAACGTTCAAGATGACGGATCGGCGTCGACGCCGACTCCGGAGGTGACTACGGGAACCGGGATCGGGAACCCGATCGATAACATTGAGACGCCATTGCTTTCCGGTGCCGGATCGACGTTTGGCACGGCTCGGACGGCAGGAGGCGGGGGCCCGCCTCAACTGTCGTCGACCGACCTCACTCCGCCGCCTCCTTCACCAGGGGATTCCCTGATGGCATCATTGGCCCGCATCGAGGCCCGGTTTTCCGGTCTCGACGCCCGTCAAGATCGGACGGAGGACGCAATGGCAGTGTTGATGTCAACACGGCACACGACGGGACCCCGTCGTGTTCCTCCCACACCGGTACGGTTCGAACCGGCCGGACTACTTTCGGAGTCCACCAGGGTCAATCCCGGGGTCGCTACTCCTGGACAACCCCCGGACACAATGGGATATGGGTCCGACTCGTCGGCAGAGTTGGAACGGAGTCACACGGAAAGATACGCTCGGAGCACCCGAAGCGGACTCCGCGGACACGACCCGGCGGATACGTACGCCGGGGGAGAGTCGGTTATTGGGGGAGGGGGTACCCTCTCGCAGTACCCCCACGACGAAGGAGGCCAGGCAACTCGGGTTCCCGAGGTGCCGACGCCTGAAGTACCATCTTCAGTGGTGGAAGCTATGACCGCGCAGGTAACTGCGAGCCTACTGAGGCGGATGGAGTCCGATGAGTTCGCTCACCAACTGGCTAAGCGACTGGATATCCAGGACGCTGACACGGAGATCGTCAACGAGGTCTTCCGGTCGGTTCTTACTCCGGAACGTTATCGCTTGGAGGACCGCTCTACCACCGTATCGGAATCGATGCGTAATACGTCGCATCGGGCGATCCGCTCTATGCAGACCCTTATGAAGGGAGTCCCTATGTTCGGGGGGCCGAACGGACGCCCGTTGGCAGTCATCGACTTCTTGACTAGCTTCAAGGCAGCCGCAGACAAGGCGCTCGTTAACGAGGGGCTGGCCCTGGAGATCCTCCCGTTCTTTGTTGATGAACGGGTGCGAGGCATTCTTCGCCAGGCATCCCCGATGCCGGGAATGAGGGTCGCGGCCACCCCCATGGATTACCGTGGGATATTGAAGGAGCTGCTGAGCAGCTACCTCAGTGAGGACAAGTGCGAGGACCACTATCGGGCCCTTCGCACTGCCACCGCCCAGTCCTGGGAGGATGAGGAGATGTTTGGACGCCGGATCCAAGAGCTCGACTACGAGCTGGGGAAGCTCCTCGGAGAAGGGGAGCTACGGGCCATCCTGTTCGCAGGAGTACCCAACTACGTGCGGATATCCGCACGGGGCGCCAACACGGCACGGACGAACTTCAGTCGACTGATGCATATGTGCAAGTCCCTAGGGGACGCCTACCGGGTTCTACACCCGGAGTGTGCCTTGGCCCCGAAGCCCAAGGGTGAGGGAGGCAAGCCCAGTCTTACCCCGGTACCGAGGCAAGAGAAGGAGGAACGTAAGGCCGCACCAGTACTGGTGGCGACCGAACATACCCCTATTGGTGAGGATGACCCTCTAGTCGACCAACAGGGCCACCTGTTGCTACCGGCGACGCCGGTGATTGATGAACATGGTACGGTAGCGTACATCGCCCCGGCTGGAACCCAGTTCCAGGTCAACGAAGGAACGGGACGGCGCGTCCCGTATGTGCGGACTACGGGGTACTCCCCGGTGACGGGTGACCCTCACCAACCCTTGCCAACATGGGCGGTGCGCACGGAGGCACCTCCGCAGATTGCGGGCCGACCCAACCGGTTGGGGGAGTCCATGTTCCGGTTGACCCAAGGACCCAAGGCCTACCAGGGAGCAGGCACTCGGGCGCCCGAGGGAGGCAACCGTAGCTACGGGGCTACCCCTATGCGAACTCAAGGGGGGACCGGCACGTCCGGGTGTATGTTGTGTGGGGATCCCCAGCACTGGGTGTCTTCCTGCCCACTCATCCCCGAGGAGTCTCGGCGGGCAGCGGCGCAACGCAAGGCATCCACCGGGGGGTATCCCGCCCGAGCACCCGGACCCGCACCGGGTAGGCAGCCAGCTCCAGGTGGAGTACTGGCCGTCGAGGGGGCACCTCCTCAGCCGGATGTCCCGGCGGACAGCACCCTACCAAGGGCGGGAAACGAGTAAGAGGAAGGATGACCGGGGGGCGCTGGGGTTACCCAAGCAAGCCACCCCGGAGTACCGCGGGGAAAGCCCCACGGAGAGCGCGGTTGAGCCGACGCCGCATCAACCCCCGGGTACACCTTCCGGCCCCGACGACACGGCGTCAGGGGATTGATGACCAACCTCCAAGGTTGGGAGGAGAGGACGGGAAGCCCCGTCACGTTGAACCAGACAAGGGCCCTGTTCAGGTTGCCCGAGCTACACCGGATATCGGTGTAGGACATGTGTTGTTTACCTTGGAGAACTTCAAGGTATCAGCCACACTGGGGGTTGACCCCCAGTCGACACGATCGTACTACCCTGTACTGGACACAGGGGCTGGACCCAACCTTATCCGGAAGGATACCCTCCCGGACAAGTGGCTTCCACGAGTCAGAGTGACTCGGGGACCCACCATCAAGGACGCGAATGGTCGACTCATTCGTACGACCGCAGCGATGTCGCTGCAGGTTACCATCGGGGATCTCACCACGGAAGTTGACTTCCTGGTATGTGAAACGCTATCGGTGCCCTGCATACTGGGGTGCACCTTCATCAACGTTCACGTTGATGCAATCCGGCCAGGCCGGAGGACCGTCGAGCTTCAAGAAGCCGACGGGACGAAGCGAGGACACACGGCTATCGTCAGGGACCTGACGCTACAAGCAAGCCACGTTAACGTGGCTGAGGTGTACGCAAGCGTCGAGCCGAAGACACTTCGGTTGGCCAAGCGAACTCGCTTTGAGCCGTTGTCAGAGACAGTCCTCCCGGTTAACTGCGACCTCGCAGGCATCTGCAGAGTCCAGTCCAACCTACGGACGTACAAGCGCCATGGGTTGACCATGGCCAACGGTCTCATAGACCTCCCAGCAGGAGGGTCGTCCCTCCTAGTGATGGCGAACTATCGCCGTAAGGCAGTCACCCTCCCGAAGGGAACTATCCTCGGGATTGCCGAACTCTACGAAGGAGATATCCTTACCCCTGATAAGGAAGGTCAAGTGGAACCACTTGAAGTACTGGCGGTCGCCGAGACCACCGAGCGACAGCAACCCGATGACGGGAAGCCTAACCCATCGGCGGCTCCGGCGGACCTGCCGCCAAAGGACCAAGAGGCCTTGAAGGCACTGGCCGAGGCTGACCTCGACCACCTTCCCCCTTCGGTAGCCGAAGGGGTACGACGGATGCTAAGAAAGCATGACGTTATGTGGACAGGCGGGGCCTTGGGGACCATTGGGGCAACCCAACATCGTATAGACCTGGTACCAGGCGCACGACCCGCCCGCTCACAACCGCACCGAGCGGGACCTATGCAACGAGAGATCGTTGATGGAGAAGTGAAGAGGATGAGTGAAGCTAAGGTGATCCGACCTTCGATGTCGGAGTGGGGTGCCCCAGTCGTTATTGTGCCGAAGAAGGATCAAACCCCTCGGTTTTGCATCGATTATCGACGCCTCAACTTAGTTACCAAGAAGGACTCATACCCTTTACCAAGGATGGATGAGTGCATCGACTCCCTGGGGGAGGCTACGGTGTTTACCACCATCGACTGCAATGCCGGATACTGGCAGATCCCGGTGGCGGACGAGGATATCCCCAAGACGGCATTCGTCTGTCACAGTGGAGTGTACGAGTTCCTAAGGATGCCCTTCGGATTGTCCAACGCCCCCGCTACATTCCAGCGGGCTATCGACATCATACTGTCGGGGGTGAAGTGGCGTAACTGCCTAGTGTACCTCGATGACGTCATCGTCTTCTCGCGTAACATGGATGACCATGTACAACATGTTGACGAGGTACTCACCCTCTGGAGGAACGCCGGGGTAACCCTGCGTCTGAAGAAGTGCGCCTTCTTCCAACAGACGGTCGAGTATCTGGGCCACCAGATAACCCCTGGTAAACTAGGGGTACTCGAAGCCACTACCCGGGCACTCCGGGATGCCCGGTTCCCTAACACCCAGACACAGCTCAAGAGCTTCCTGGGAATGTGCAATGTATACCGACGGTTCGTCAAGGACTTCGCTCGGATAGCTAAACCGTTAACGGTTCTTACGAGCAGTACCTTACCCAAGGTACTCCAACCCCCTTCGCCTAGCGAAGAGGAGGCATTCGAGTCGCTGAAGCGAGCCCTACTAGCCCCACCCGTCCTTGCGTTACCGCATAGACGGGGTACCTTCGTCATCGATGTCGATGCGTGTGATACACAAGTGGGATGCACCCTGTTACAGGGAGAGACGTTGATAGGTACCGACAACGTTATCCCGGACCTACGTCCGGTAGGGTACTTCAGCCGGACACTCAACCCGGCTGAGCGGAACTATAGTGCCACCGAGCGTGAATGCCTCGGAGTTATATGGGCAGTGCAACTGCTCCGTCCATACCTAGAGGGCTCCAGGTTCATCGTGAGGTCCGACCACGAACCCCTACGATGGCTCCTCAACCTTGGTGACAAGGATTCCGATAGCCATGGGAGGCTAGCCCGATGGAGGCTGAAGATGGCCGAGCACGACTACCGCACGGTGTATAAGGCTGGGTCAACCCACCACCTCGGAGACGCGTTGTCTCGACTCGACACCCCGAGCGGGGATACCCGCCCGGTGGACGAGGACATCCCGGTGGTACCGGTGTGCATGGTGGGTAATGCTACCCAGGGCATGGCTGACCATACCATGGCACAACTTGCGTGCCCATTGACCCTCGCGGACTTCCGCGAGGCACAGGCCAACGACGATGACTGTAGACGTCATCGTGCTAACCTCCTGGCCGGTACGGCCGGCATCTTCTCCGAGAACGAAGACGGACTCATATACCGGCGGGCACCCGCCGATGGACGACATCAAGTCGTGGTTCCCGTGTCCTTACGGCAAGCCGTCATGAAACGAGAACATGAGAACCCTACAGCCGGACACCCGGGGGGTTCACGTATGTTCGCAGCAATGCGAAGGTTCTTCTACTGGCCAGCAATGGCCGTCGACGTGGTCGACCACGTAAGGGGATGCCACCCCTGTGCACGTAACCGCATGAGTCTACATAGGCGGGCGTCTGCCATGAAGCTATTCCCACCTGATGGGCCCAACGAGCAAGTCGCTATCGACATACTCGGGCCACTTCCGATAACGGAAGAAGGGAACAGGTACATCCTGGTCATGTCTGACCGCTTCACTAAGCTGTCAAGAGCGGCAGCCATCCCGAATGATACAGCATACACGATCATGAACGCAGTGGTTGACCACTGGATCAGTGCATACGGAGTCATGAAGCAACTCCTCTCCGATAACGGAGCAAACCTTACGTCGGCATTCTGCACTAAGGTCCTGGGCATGTTCGGTATCGAACCACGTCGGGCATCCGACTACCACCCGCAGTCCAACGGGCAGGTGGAGCGGTTCAACCGCACCATCGTAAAGATGCTACAGTGCTACGTGGCCGAGCACACGAACACTTGGGACAGGCTTCTGTCCGTACTCACCCTGGCATACAATGCCAGGCCACATCGGAGCACAAACATTGCTCCGCTGGAGTGGGTCATGCCACTAGGCGTCGGTAACTTGACGCTGCCACCCGGCAGGTGCACTCGGTATGATACACCGAAGGGCCGACCCGCCGAACGCATCCACCTAGCTTGGTTGGCCAAGCTATCGTGGATGATTCCTAAGCTAAAGGGTGCCCTTGACAGAACACAACTTCGATATAAGAAGAACTTCGACGCCCGACTACGGGTGCGCAACGCAACCCTGGTAACAGGTGACTGGGTCTATATCAGACACCAGAAGTTCCGAGGGAACAAGCTTATGCAACCGGTCAAGGGACCGTACCAGATCCTCCACAGAGATGACCACTCTGTTATCTTACACTCCGATACGGAGATCCAACGCATCAGTATGAATGATGTCACACCTGCTCCGAAGCCGGAACAGCCTCAGCCGGTACCGGCTGGGTTTCTACATGAAGCTCTTACAACTCACCGGGCAGATGACCCGGTGGGACCGGATGGGATTCCATACCAAGTAGAGAGCGTGGTCGGACACACCGACCCGGACCTACCAGGACCCTGGTACGTCAAGGTTATGTGGGTCGGATACGACTCACCCACCTGGGAACAGGCGGCAAATATACCCCGCCAACTCCTCATGCCTTACATGAAGCGACGACGCCTACTGTAACAACCCAACCGACACCGACTTCGGCTGTTGGGGGGTGAGGCTTATACCTACAAAGTAGGGTGTGACGTGGTTACGGCAGACTTAGGTTTCTAAGTCAAATCAGACTTAGGTTTCTAAGTCGAACCAAGCTTAGGTAACTAAGTAGAGCTAAGCTTAGGTAACTAAGTAAAACCTGAACCTTAATAAGTTAACTTAAAGGTAAAGGCTAACTCCGATAATATCGAAGTAACTAGGGAGCTTACACGGGAGGATGACCTCCCCAAGCCAAGACACAAAGTGAGGGAGGATAACCTCCCCAAGCATGAACCAACCGGAAGAAGTTGGACGGGAGGCAAGGCACCACTGAGCCAGAAGGGGTACTCCCCAGGGCAGCAAACAGAGGCAAGCAATGCCCCCAAAGGGGATGAGTTTATACTCACTACTACCCGGCTACCATAAGGGTTGCCGGAGCCCTCTCCCGCACAAACAATAGCACTCCTCAGTGGGTAGACCCACTGCCCGAGGGAGGCCACTCACGCGTAAGCGCGTAGACCTCCGTGCTCCACCGGTCGGCAACGTCACGACGGTCGACCACCCGAGTTACCTCGGTGCATAGCTGGACGAGGGTGCTGCGGCCAGCCTCCACGTCCTCCAGAGCTTTCTGGAGGCGGTCCAGCACGCCACCGAAGCAACGCGCTGACCCAACCAGCGCAGCACCTGGGGGGATATCCCCCCAGCTAACAGAGAGACCCCCACGCATTGCGCGGGTAACAAGGGCGTCAACGCCCTCATACCAGAGACGGGGACCCCCATCATGTAGGACAGGGGCGGGAGGTGACACTGGCGCAGCCAGAGGAGCCACAGGAGCCGACACGGCTACCACCGGAGCCGGTGGCACCTGATACGAGGCCCGGTAGGACCCTACCGAAGGGGCTCCACCGTAACCACGGCGGTACTCCGCCCGACGACGGGACACCTCACGCTCCCCACCCACAGAGCCCCACTCTCGGGGACGACGGCCAACCGCCGCCGGCATCGGATTACCGAACCACGGAGCAAGGACCTGAAGAGGGTCATGGATAACCATGGGAATACCCAGGTCAGCAACAGCCTCGGTGGATGCCCACCCATGGCAACTGGGCTCACCAGGCTGAGTACGCCGGACACGCAACGAGTGACGAGGCAAGGGGGAAGCCCCAGCCTGCGGGTCCCGGTACGGGGGAAGGGCCAACACCCCAGCCCAGTTCACGGCATCGTGAACAGCCAGCAGGGCTTCGAACTCCCGGGCCAACCCGGTCTTGGCGGCTATCAGATCCACGCCCAACTGCGCGATGTGCCGACGGACACCCGTCGGAAGATGAAACAGACGACCCTGCCGGCGGACGGACAGCAAGAAGGATGAAGCCTGCCCGAGGGTAACCTCAAGGGTGAAGGTACCCTGCAACGGGTGGACCGGTCGCGAGGCCAACACACTCCCGAAGTAGCGAAGACAGGAGCCGGTGTCAAACCGGAAAGCAGGGGCGGGTTCCCACCCCTCCTGCCATAGCGGCGGGCGCACGGGAGTGTATACCGGAGCACGACCGTTGCCGGTCTGCAACGCACACGTTATATCCGTGCGGAACGCATCCGCCATGACACCATGGTTACGTCGCCAACTCGACGCCGACTTCAACCCCGCCATGGGCGGGTAGGGAGCCGTCAACGACAGATACGGAGGTACCCCCGGGTAGTAGTCAAAGTCGGGATACCGACCGGTACTGCCCACCGTCTCCCCAAACGCAACCGGCTCCGCCGCCGCCGCAATCCCCCGAGCACTAGCCGGGTAGTCAATCTCCCGCGGCAACGCGGGGGCAATCAGGTCGCAGACCCCGAAGTTGGGGTCGATGTAGACCTCACCCCGTCCCACCCGGGTGCGCCAGAGCTGCGCATGCCGGTCGTCCGGCTGACTCAGGATCCAATGGTGTTCCACCCGGACCGCGTTCGGCTGGTTGACCAGCCGCACCAACTCCCGCTCCCAGCTCGGGTCCACCTTGACGCGCCGGGAGGACTCTCCACGGGGATGCACCAGGTGGAAGTCCACCCGCATACGCCCATCGGACTCCATCGACTCTTGCACCGTGAGGCCTCGAACCCGAGCCACCAAGTCGGACACCGACATGGCGGGTTGACCCGCCGCCACGGCGACGCCGCCACCCAACGGGGCAACCCGGGCAGGACCAGGAAGAATCGGGGGCGCCGGGGGACGCACCCCCGGCAGAGGGGCCGACGTCGGAGATGGACGAGGCCGAGGAGGAAGAAGAAGGGCGGGCGCCCGCCCGGAGTAACTCCCGGTGTCAACCGCCATGGGAGAAGGAGCGTCTTGACCGCTCGACACCCGCGGCACCGCAGGTATGGTACCGGCGCCGGCACCACCCGTCGGCGTAGCCCCCGCCTCGGAAGGGGAAGGCACTTGGACAGCCTCCGGAGCCGGAGCCCTGGCCGTGCGGACACCCGCACCGTCTTGACCCGCCGCACCGGGTGTCGCACCGCCACCACCACCCGCGTCAACGTCGGGACTGCCTCGAGGAGTCACCGCCCGGACACCCGGACCACCTTGACCAGCCGGAGTCGGCTGCGGGTCGCCACCTCCGCCGCAGGGCGGACCATCTTGAGGTAGCTGCGGTGAGCCGGCACCGGCACCAGGCTCCATCCGGGCAGCCGGCAGAGAGGGGGTAGAAGCCGCCACGCGCGGTTGACCGCCGGGTTGACCTCCGGCCGACGGCACCGTCGCGCCGCTGCACACGGACGACAGTCCTCCGGCCGACAGACGGACGGACACCGCAGGCTCGTCGTCGTCAGACGAGCTCACCCCGTAACGCGCGGCGTCGGGACCGACAGGCGCGTCGTCCTCCATCTCCTCCCCGATCAGGAGGTCTTCCTCCTCTTCAAGCACCTGGGGATAGGACATGTTAACGGGTGCAGAGTCCCCCGCGCCCACAAGCCGTCGACGGCTACGACCCGGTACGGTGGGATAACCGGGACGAGCCAGGGAAGCGCAGGCACCCGCGCTTATGACCACAAACGGCCACGAGCAGCGCCACAAACACGCGGGTCGACCCACGCCGCACGGGGCTACGAACGCGCCCCACCCAGGCACCTGGGCGGGACGGGGCCACCCCCACACACGGGGTAAGCAAGGGGGGTCACCCCCAACCGCCCCCGCGCAACGCGGGCAGCCCCCGCCCCCCACTCAATCGTCCACACGAGAGGGACCCCCCTACCACCAGGCACCTGGTGGCGGATCCGCTTGCACCACCCCTCGGAAAGGGGGGTCGTGAACAAAAACCCGCATCGGGAAATTAACGGTCCGGAAAACGGATCGTGTGTGTACCACACAAAGGGGGGCACCCCCCTCGGACAACCTCGAAAAGGGGTGTCTGTCGCGACGGGGCGCAAAGCCCCACCCGACGGGTAAACAGTCACGCGACCCACTTACATTCGGTAACCCGAATGCAACTCGACCCGAGGACGGGCCGAATCTAAGGGGGGGATATGTAGCAATATGGTTGTCCGTATTGTGACCCTAATATCAGGGGGGCTACTTCTAATCCTTAACTTCCAATTTGAGAGTCCGAACTGGTCACGGTATCTATAAGTTACGTCTGACCAGAGGGACTTGCATCTTGGGGTGGAGGGTAGTTAGTAGTGTCTCCGAGGGTTTATAACGAGGGGGCCGGTGGCGAATCCACCGCCGGCCAAGGAGAACAACAAACCCCTCCCATTTGGGCTCCCATCTTGGTCCCGTGGCTTGCGCTCCAAGGACAGCAACCTTGGCCTCCCGGTGACGTTGGTGCCGATCCCCCTTGGTGAGTGTTCCCTGCGAGTGGACGTGCGACGGATTCCTATTGTGCTACAAAGTGTCTCCATGGACTTTATCACCCCACTGCCACTGACACCACGAGGCCACAACGGCATTTATGTCGTTGTTGACCGACTCACCAAGATGATTCGCCTGGCACCAATGAAGCCGGCATGTACAGCGCCGGTCACAGCTCAGCTTTACCACGATCACGTCTATCGCAACCACGGCCTACCTCAAGAAGTCGTCTGTGACCGCGACCCCATCTTTTTCTCCAACTTCTGGCGGTCACTGACAAAGATCCTCAAGGTCAAGATCAAAGCCTCATCGGCCTACCACCCGCAGACGGACGGCCAAACTGAGATTATGAACAAGAAAATTGAAGAAATCCTCAGAAACTTCGTCAACCATCATCAAGGCGACTGGGATCTTTTCCTCGTTGGCGCGGAAGTTGCGTACAACCGGTCACCTAATGCCGTAACCACGTACTCTCCATTTTTCTTGAACTACGGGTTTGAACCAAGGACCGTGCCTATGGACATCCTCGACAGCAGGGACTCAAATCTTCCTGCTGTGTCGGATTGGCTATCCAGCCTCCACGATGCTCAAAAGACGGCTATCGCCGCCATCAAGAGCGCCAATGAGACGCGCGCGGCGTACGCAAACCGTCATCGCCGACCATGCACAATCGCTGTGGGCGACCACGTACTCCTCAGCACCAAGAACCTCTTGCCCGACGCTTTTCAAGGCGCTCGTAAGCTGATGCCCAAATACTCCGGACCCTACAAAGTCACGGAGAGCATCAATGACGTCACGTTCCGTCTCGATCTTCCTCAAGCTGTCCTCGATCGCAAAGTTCACAACGCCTTCCATGCCAGCCTCCTGAAGCCGTACCGCGCTGATCCGTATGGTCGACTTCCTCCCGTTCCACCCCCGGTTGCATTTCCGGATGGCTCGGTCGAGTATGAAGTGGACTCCATTATACGGTCACGAAAGCGCCGTGGACGACTGCAGTACCTCGTCAAATGGAAAGGCTGCGACATCAGCGAGAACTCTTGGCTGACAAAGCAAGACCTTGTGAACGCCCCTGAAGTTTTAGACGCGTTTCTTCGACGGGCGTCCTAAGGGGGGGGAGGTGTAAGGATTTGCCCCTTCAATCCCCACCCGGAACCCAGGGGATATGGACTGGGACCTCTCCTTACATGTCCGGCCCCGATAACTCCCCCCAAGACACATCAATTCCCCACTACCCTGGGCGACACCACGCTGTATCCCTGACATTTTGCGGACGTCGGCCGACCGCACGAAAGCCGCCGTCAACGCACTGTCGGAACCCTGTCATGGACGTCGAAACTCGACAGCGAGGAGCGAGTGACATCGTCCACCAACCACGGGCGGACATCCCCGTCTGTGCTGCCTGAATTTTATTCTCTGCGCTGCTTGAAAGCTGGCATCAAGGACCAGTCACATGATTCACCGACACTGAGGACACCGCACATCCTCGCTGGCGGCTGAGTGCGATATGACTGGCTCGCCGGCTTTTGGATTGATTGAATTTGGCCTTGCTGGCCCTTACAGCCAGTCGGACCTTCTGGCCGACGGGCGTGTGGAGCCGGCTGGTGGGGCGCGCTGGGCGCCATCCACGGGACCTCCTTCGTTTCGGGCAAACTGGGGCTGCACTCCTTTAGTGCGCACGCCCGCCCATGCTTTGTTCTGAGAGACATGCTTTGTTTTTGGACCGTTCTGTGCCTACCGGCGGTGCGATGGGGAAACGCATGCTTTGGGGCACCTCGGGTGCCCCGACGCGAGTATATAGTGCGTGGATGTCGGCGCCACCGGGGGAGACGAGAGGGGCAACCACAGACACATACCAAAGACACTGTTTACCTTTTGTACCCTCGATCCCCACCGACGTCGCGCCCATCTTCTTCCCCAGACCCACCCCCGTCGAGACCACCGTCCTATTCCCCGTGCCCCGCCGCCCCATTGGCTCGCAAGGCCCGCTGACACCCCCACGAGTACGTTGAGGGCTCCCCGGTTTTAGGTGGGTCCTCACACGGTAGTTGCCCCAATACGTGACCTTGTTCAGGGTGGCATCCCCGACTTGGTGGGCAGGGAAGTCAAACTCGACTAGCCTGCGCCGGGTGGGACCAGGGGATGCGTCCCAGTCGTATTCCCCCTTAGAGCTGGAGGAACTAGTCTCGCAGGTGCTAGAGCGACGACGACGACGCCGACGCCTCCGGCTGCTCCGGTTTCTGGTCTTGGAGCTCCCCGCCCCATAGGACGCAAGGGGAGGAAAAGCTTGGCCGGTCCCAGGAGTCGAGGTCTCAGGGGGACCCGTAGAACCAGTCACAGCGGTGCCTCTGGCACTGCTAGCGCCCACAGGAAGAGGTGGATACACCCAGCTGCCATGTGTAGGTCCAGGGGTAAACACACCAGGGGCTATCCCTGGAAGATCAGGAGTAGCACCGACAGGAAGGAGACGTCTGCTGCGAGCGGACTCCAATGCCGTTGACCCCGGGGTGGCTCCCACAGGAGGGACAGCCGGAGGAACGGGAGCAGGAGGTACTTGGCCGCCTGTAGACTCCAGTCGGCTACTGGGTGTCACGCCCAGGTCTGCTTCGCCCGTAGGGAGAACGCCGTGTTGGGCACCGTTCCCCTCGGTGACCAGGGATGCGTGAAGGGACGCGGGGTCTACCCCTTCGGGCACCGTCGTGCCAGGGAGGGTAGCCATGTTGGTCTCTTAACAGCCACAGTCCAGTTGCCTGCGTGTCCAAAGATCGCAAGACCACAAGAGAGGGGTTGGGGAGCCAGCAATGGGATTCCCGTGAACGGGTGCAAATAATTCCAAAGCCACAGAAAAAGACAGAACAGGAACAACCCAACCGCTGCTCCCAAATGTCTCTTCTCAAACACTCCACATCCTCTGCTGCTCCACATAATATTTGGTATAAAACTCGATCCTCTCTGACACGTGTCAATATCCCTCGGAGGAAAGGGACAGGTAACACAGAAAGGGGAGCTACGAGAGTGGTATGCCTGTTGCCTCACGTGCCTGCTCGCAGAGCGAACAGATACGCACGGTAGTGCACACGGGGAAGAGGAAAGCAATCGCGCAGTTGTCTGTTTCCTGAGGGCGCGGGCCAAGGGCGCCTCGCTGACCCTCTTAACGTGCATCAGGGGGAGCCTCGGCACGTTGGCCAGGTAGCCCCCCCATACCCCCGAGTGGCCCCAACCCGAGTCTAACCTCGTCAGGTCGGGGGCCACTATCACTACTTATTCGATTCCCACTCACTAATCTCACACTCAAATTCTCTCAAATCAAGTCCCGCACAAATATGCAAAAACCCATCAGAAATCCCTCTCTCACGTGTGGGTAGCGTAGTCCACCGCATCCCAGTGTCGGGCACGGGCCACGGCCGCCATCCATCACCACACGGCGGGCGTGTTCTGGCACCTGGTGCCCTCTGGTCGCAGTCCCGGGTCGGCGCCAAGTCGGGGCCAGGGATGCTACATGCAGCCGTCAATCCTCGCCCAGCACCGCCTTGGACCTTGAGCACATCGCGTTGATCGGGTGCATCGCCACGAGAGAATCGACCCGCAGGCGGAGGATGGTGTCTGGGCGGCGCAGAAAGTCTACAAAGGAGAGCAGGCCGTGTCACACGGCCCCCACCTCCAATAGGTTGATGTGCAGCCCCCGACGCCTCGACGAGTGGAATCCTTGCGCGGGAACAAGCCCGTACCAAGTGGCGCTCCACCCTGTCGCGCTCGCGTCGGTCTCCATCGTCGAGTCTGGCTCCCGGGGCCATAGGGCGCGCCCGCCCTCCGCGCGGACAGTCAACCGGCTCCAGTACGTCAGGTCCTGCTGCGCCTGCCTGCCCAGCCTGACACGCCGGCTGGACGGCTCCAGGTGGTCCCTCATCACCGTGTAGAGGGAGCGCAAGCGGAAGCGAGTCTCCGGGACCGCCAGGTGTGTCGACACCGCCACGCCGCACAAGGTGCGCAGCGCGGAGTGACGCACCCACCGTCGGTGGGCTTTGGCGTGAGCCAACAGAGCACTGGCCATGCCCATGATCTTGCGCGAGCGGGTCGGCTGGAGGAGAAACAGCTGGCGGCGGGTGTCGATCGTGAAGCCCAAGAGGGGCAGCGAGTCCACTCCGTTTAGCTCCCCCTTCGTCGGGTGCAGCATCAGGCCGAGGTCGCGCAGCAGGCACCTCACCCGCGAGGCTGCCCGCTCGACGTTCGTCTTGGCAGCTGGGCCCGACTTCAGCGTCGGTGGAGCCCCCCCAAAGTCGTCGACGTATATGACGATGCGGAATCCGTCCGCCCGCAGCTGCTGGACGACCGGCCGGCACACCTTTGTCCAAATGAACGGGGCGACCTTCAGTCCAAAGGGCATTCTGTTGCACTGGAAGACCCTCCCCAGGAATTGGAAGCAGAAGTACGTCTTCTCCGTCTCGCGCAAGGGGACGAGGTGATACGCGTCCTTGATGTCCTACCCCATTAACTGGTCATCGGAGCGCAGCTGCTGCGCCAGGTAGATGAGCCCCTCGTACTTGAAGGGCCTGTCTTCCATGTAAGCCATCGCTCATGGATGCCGGCAGTCGAGCACGAACCGCTGCTTGCCCGCCAACCCTGTCACAAAACCGATGACAATCTCCGTCGGCCGTTCCATGTCCTCCCAAAACAGCTCGGTCCAGTACCCTTTGGTGACGCAGCGCTCCATCTCCTTCTGCGCGAAAGCCACGTCCCCAGGTTTGAAGGGGTACGCTCTCGCTCGGTGGTAGGTGGGGCGCCGGACCGAAGGGATCTGGGCGCCGTCCAGGAAGTACTTGATCACCCAGCGAAGCGCGCCGAGTGTGCGCCACGCCTTGATGGCCTTACGGACCGCCTGGTACGGTGGGAGAGGGGGGGTGTCCCCTCCACCCGAAGAGCCCGATGTGGCAAGACGGGAATACGTACAGGGAACCGTGCTCAGGGGGAGGGTTGAAGCACCAACCCGCAGCCGCAGTGCCGAGGCAAAAGGGAAGTAAACGGTGCATTTAGACCTGCCGAACAGGGATGCTCACAACGAGACCGCCGGCGCGTGCCTAAGAAGCACCGCCGGCCGGTTGCGACCCTCGATCGGAGAGGTCGGTCCGAATGGGCCGGCCTGTCCTGATATACGGTTGAAAATCTCCAAGTCGATAAGTGCATGCGAAATAGTTAAGTACCCCCTCGAAAGGGCGTGATATAATTGGTAGTGTAAGGACTACCAATTGTCACGAGGAGTACCCGTCCGTGCATTGGATCTCCAGAACCGGATCTGGTCGCGATCCGCCACCCAAGTGCAGCCTTCTCCACCGCACGCCGTGCGGTGTGGCAGCGAGGGTGCACGTGCACGCACTTTATCCGTGGTGGGGCCGGTTCGGCACCGGGGGTATTTTATGCCACACCCGATGGTTGACCGGTGGGGTGCGCTAAACGCGCCGGCGCGCCCCCGCAGGGGCGTCTCACTTCCTGGCAGCTGCGGCAGAAGCGGCAGCTGCTGCGCCTTCAGCTGCCTTGCCCGTGCATCTGCCCTGGCCAGGCATATCCTTCTGGTTGGTAAATCTGACCACGGCGGGTAAATCTGACCATCTCCGCAATGGAAAGAATGCCAGTGTTTACATACGAACTCCGTACTCGACGACATTTCCGAGCCACTTTCTCAGGCTGATTTTTATTCTCTCTGAGTACAACAAGCATGCCCCCTGACGAGACACACATGGACAGACTCGTCGCAGGCTCTACTTTTCTATGGTGTTTTTTTTTCTCCGCACAGACATGTCCTCGTCGTGCTACAGGGCAGAAGAGTCCGAGGGGGGTGCGTCTCCCGGATGATTCCAATTGCATCAATTGGCTCCCTTTGGGGCCCTGAGACGCCGTGTGCGGCCCACAGACGCACATGCCGCCGGGCGTGCCAAGCGTCGTGCTCCACGACGCCCACGCCCAAACTGAACCGACCAGTAGACGTCGGCAGTCGTGCGCCTGCAGCCCCGGTTGCACCAATGGCGGGAGGCCGGGCGCCCAAGCACCCCCCCCCCCCCCCCCCCCCCCCCCCCCCGAACAAGAAGCTGCCACGATCGACCGCTGAGCAGCAGGCCCGCGTCGCTGAGCTCCTGCCGCGGTTCAAGGCTGAGGGATGGACGGTCCAACGCCTCGTGTGCGAATCGGGCGTGTCTCGTGGTCGCGTCCGGACAATGCTTCGGAACCAAGGGCAGGTGAAGCGTATGGGGCGCCCACCGTTCTTCTCGGCCGCTGAGGAAGCGGTGTTGGCGAAGTACCTCCGCCTCCAGGCCATCATCGGGTCGGGCCTCTCTCCGATGGCCTTTCGGGAGAAGTGTGCTGAGTATATCAACACTCTGTCACCCGCCCGCCGGGCATCTGCTGCGTCCTACTTTGGCGGGACCACAACTCCAGGTACGAGTTTTGTGCACTCTTTTCTGGGTCGGTGGCCGGATCTGCGTCAATACCGAGTTGGGACATTGGAGATGGGTCGTGCCCGAAACTCACGCCCAGAGATCGTGGCTCGTTGGTACGCGGCGTTGACGCTTCTTTTTCGGCACGAGCGTATTACCATGGGCCGACAGATATGGAACATGGACGAGACGGCCGTGAAGGCGAGGGAAATCATCCTCAACTCGCGGTCGACGGTGCTGGGGCCGTGCGGGCTCCACAAGCCAGAGCTCATTGTTCCCGACGTGGGGTCCGCGGCGGCGTCGTGCACCGCGGCCTTCACCGTGGCGGCGTCGGGGGACGTATGCCCGCCTTTTTCAGTGGTGGAGGGGGCGACCGAGGGGCACGCCTACGTGCGCATCCAGCGCGCCGACGGCACCGTCAAGGAGACTATCCCTTTGGCGTCCCTCTTGCAGGACGGTGCCGTCGTCATGCGGCGCAGCCCGTCGGGGTTCACGAAAGAGGTCTTCGACAACTACGCGCGCCACATGGCGAGCTTTGCTATGAGGTTTTTTCCGGGCGAAAGCAAGGTGCTGGCCCTGGACGGCGCCAAGGTCCATCTCGCTCCTCTGGGTCTGCGCCTGTTGTTGGAGGCGGGCGTACACGTCATCATTGAACCGTCCAAGATGTCCCACCTGATGCAGGCCTTGGACTCGCCCAGCGCCTTTGGGAGGTTCCAACCGGCGCTGCGCGCAGCGGTCGTGCGCCGGGCGGGCAAGTGTGTGCGGGAGCGGCGCGCGTTTTCAGTCGTCGACCTCGTCGAATGTGTCGGGAGCGCCTCCGACTCGGCGTTTACCCGTGGGTCACTCAAGGATGCTTTTCGGCGGGTTGGTACGTGGCCGTTGGACTGTACTCGGGTCCGAATTGAAGAGCTGAGTAAGGGAGCGGATTCCCCTGTACCAGCCGACACGGATGTGCCAAGGTTGATGCGTCTGTGCATCCCGGCCGTTAGCAAGGATATTAAGGTTGCGACCGTTGTAAACGGGACGCTGTCAACGGCGGGTCGCGCGACGCTGGCGAACGCGCCTCAAGTGCTCGAGACACTCGAGACCCTGGAGGCGGAACGGGTGGCCAAGGCCAAGGAGGCTGAGAAGGCCAAGGAGGAGCGGGAAAAACGGGCAGCAGAGCGGGCCGTCGAGAAGGAGCAGGAGCGGACAGCCGTGGCCGCCCGCAAGGCGGCCGCCGCGAAGCGGCGTGAGACGGCGAGGGTGGAGGCGCGTGTCAAGGACATTGCCCGGAAGTGGGCGGTTGTGGCGGCGGCCACTGTGGACGAAGCGCGGCACATGTTGAGGCGCCTGCAGCCGGGCGTTGCGAAAACGCGACGCCGACAGCCGGCGCAGCGCCAGAAGCAGAGGATGGCGACCCGCGCATCGCTGGACCCTGTGACTGCGCACTCTCCCCCCCCCCGCCTCGGACCCGCCTCCAAAGATTGACACGCACGGTAGTGGAGATGGGGAGCGAGGGGGTGCGGCAACAAGGGTGGGACATGTTTGGTTGAGTAGGGGGGCTTGCGGTAGGGGGCGAATGACGGTGCCGTTGAGGGTAGAGGATGTCGATTGGTTCCAGAGGGCTGGTGATAACAGGGGGGGGAAGCAGGAGACGGAGTGTCGGGCTATGGAACAACGATTGGAACACAAGAGCTTGACATGGCGACTGCAATGCAGTGGACGTGTCACGGGGGGGGGGGGGGGGTTGATGCCTGAGGGAAGACAGAGTGTGCCAGGAGGGGAGCGGGTCGGACAGTTCTGTGCCAGCGAGGCCAGCGGCCACAGTGGCTGCGTAGAGAAAATGGGCGGGGGGGGGGGGCCGAGGTGGAGGCGGGCCTCGAAGGGGGTTGAGGGCAGGCGGTCCGTCGTCTGGCAGCCTGTGGCGGCGGGGGGGAAGCGGGTCAGACAGTTTTGTACCTGCGATGGCGGCACAACTGCAGTGGCCGCGGTCGAGAACGGCAAACCGGTGGGGGGGGGGGGGGGGGAGGGGAGAGGTGCGTGGGTTGCGGGGGGCGTGGGCGGGCCCGAGGTGGGCAGGCTCTGCTCTCGGCAGGAAGTGGGCCAGACGGTTCTGCACCAGCGATAGGAACACGAGAGGCCCGGACGCGACAACGATCCACAGCTGTCGTGTCTTTTTCCGTCAAATATCCGGGTCAATTTGCCCGCTTGTGTGGCTCCATTGCTTGCGTTCGCAGACAACAGCTGCGGTCAGATTTACCCGCCGGTCTTTACCGGCCCGATATAAAGAAGAAATAGAAGGACACGTCTGTTCGTGAAGCGGAAAAAATGAGGGTGTGCGCGAGACTCTCACGAGCAAAGACATATTTTGCGCTTCAAAAAAGAAGCATCACAGCCGTATCTATGGGGGCAGACAGGGGCGATGGTCAGATTTACCCCCCAGACGGATAGCGCCTGCCGCAGCTACAGCTGGGTTCGGCTTCCCCCCTCCGCCCCGCCGCTTGCGCCGGGAAGCCGCTCCAGCCCGTACCTCGGCCGCCCTCTTGGCACTAGCTCGGACCTCATCGACGGCGACGGCGTTGAGGAACTTGGTCCAGCCGGGGCCACGCCCTTCGTTGCTGGGTACAGCGTCCGTCGCCTTACACAGCTCGGCGAGCCCGGGGTCGGTCTTGGCCGCCGTGAGGTAGTCGTAGCGCGCGGCCGTGATGCGGTAGTGGACTCGCGTGGCGACGGCGAGCCAGGCCAGTCGGGCCTCGAGGGAGGCGGTGGAGAGGGTGGCACGGTCGTGGTATAGAGTGTGGGCGGCGTTGGCGAGGTCTTGGGCGCCGCTCGCTGCTACATAGGTGGCGCTGGCCTCCTCGTGGTCGATGTCATTCCGTGGGAAGTGCTCGAGGTGCTCAGCGTCGGTCGGGTCAAACGGGATGGAAAGGCCGTCCGGCCGGCGGATGCGCTTGGGCACCTTAAAGCTGGCGATGTTGTCGCCGACGTTGGGGATGCCCAGGTTGTCAAACCCGTCCGGATGCTCTCCCGGCTCGCCGCGGTTGGGCTTGGACGCCCCGCCATGGCCCGCAAAGGTGAAGCCCTCGTCGTCGTCGCCGTCCGGGTCGCCAAACAGTAGGGAGCCGTCGCCGTCGTCCTTCTCGCCGCCGTCGCCCGTCCCGTCTGCGACTTTGCCGCCATCACCGCCTGCGCTTGACCCCGCAAGCGCCCGATCTCCACGCGCGTCCTGCCGGGCGCGAGCTGCGGCGTCGGTGGGAGGGGGGAAAAGAGATAGAGTGTGTACAAAACATGTACAGTACAGGTGCTGTACTGTACTGCATCCCAGAATGGGTCAGGGGGTTTGCTCGAGCAACACGCTGCCGTACTAAGTCTGACACCTTAAGTACACCTGTGAGTCGGCTGACCGTCTTGGCGCCCTTCCCCTTCCCTTCCTCCGTCGCCCGTACCTGCCGCCGCCCACTCCCTCACCGACCGCCGTCGGCCCCCTTCCATCGTGCCTGCCGCCCACTGCAGCCCCTCCCGATGCCTCCTTCCCCGCCGCATCACCTGTGCGGACGCACCCCGCCCCGCGCTGCCCGCTGCGCATCCCCACAGCGGCGGCGGTACATAGGCCGTTGCTCTCGCGGCGGGGCCCCCCCCCCCCCCCCCCCCCCCCCCACCCATGGGACGCTCGACGGGACGCACACTCTCCGCCCCACCAGCAGAGGGTGCGCCGCTCTTCCTGTGCTGGCTGGGTGTTCCCCCACATCCCCCGTCCGCCCGCCCCCTCCCCCAGCCTCCCATTCCCTCCTCGTTGCACGGCAGCGTTGCCGCGCGGCGCCCAGTGGAACAACCCCGCGGGGGACGGGGCGCGCCATGGGGAGCGTGGCGGGGCAGTGCCGCGCGCCGGTGCGCCCGCGCCCGTTGTCTGCTTTTCCGTGGGGGCTGGGGGCTTTTCTTCTCCCCCCCCCCTCCTCCCGCCCCCCCCCCCGGACCACCGCCTCTGTGCCTGGCAGCCGGTGCCGCGGCCTCCCGGCCGTTGCCCACCGCCGTTGGCCACCCGCGACGGCGTGTCGTCTTGCGCAGAGTGGCAGCTGTGCGGTGGGGGGGGGGGAGGAGCGGCAGCGTGGGGAGGCGTGCGGCACCATGGCGGGACGCGGGGGGGGGGGGGAGGGGGCGTGGGTGGGCGCCGCGCCCACTTGACACCGTCTTTGCCTCTGGCTGTTGCCGTCCGTGGGCTGGCGTTGGTTGAATGGCACGGTTGGAGTGGGGTGGGGGTCCCGCTGGGGATTGCCTGCGGGGGGGGGGGGGGGAGGCTCCAGCGTGTGTGGCCGTGCCTGCCGGTGGTCTTTCGCGCACAGGCTGAGGGGGGTCGCGGCGGTGGGGTAGAGGGCTGCTCCCGCCGCCCTGCCCTGCCCTGCCGGCGCTGGTGTGTATATAGTGCGCGTGGGGGCCCGCCCCCGTCGACAGAAGACCAGCCACGCACACACTCACTTGACTACAGTAGCAGTGTAGCGTAGCATCCCCTTGTGCTTGTCTTCCCCACCCATTCACCTTTTTTGTTCCTCCCCCG
Organism: Pyropia yezoensis; assembly: GCA_009829735.1. Taxonomy (NCBI): domain Eukaryota; phylum Rhodophyta; class Bangiophyceae; order Bangiales; family Bangiaceae; genus Pyropia; species Pyropia yezoensis. The sequence continues at coordinate 23,130,101 of CM020620.1, forward strand.
CCGTTCCACACCCCCCTCCCTCCCTCACAATGGGCTTGCGTCGCTGTTCCACCGCCGTGGCGGCGGCCGTGGCAATCTCGGCCACGGCGGCGGTGGCTGCCGCCCAGGCGGTCAGCCTCGGCGACGCGACGCGCGCCAACCCGGTGGATGTGTCTTCGTTCAAGCCGAGCCGGTCTGGCCGCCTGGTCGGCGGCCGGGTGGTGGGACCCAACGAGACCAACACAGCGGCGGTCTTCTTCACCAAGATCTTTGTCCCCAATGGGCTGGGCTTCTTCTGCGGCGGCTCCCTCCTCGACGCCCGCCACGTCCTGACGCGCGCCGGCTGCCTGGTCCAGGCGGGCGATGTCCTCCGCATCGGCGGGGTGGGCATCTTTGATGGCCTCGAGTACACCGTCGGCGCAGTGGCCAACCACCCCCAGTGGGACGCCGCGGGCGACCTGTACGACGTGGCGGTGCTGACGATTGCGGACCCCCCAACGACCGAGGAGATTGCCTCTGCGGGGCTCGTGCCGGTGCGCCTCAACGGGTGGCAGTGGAGCGAGGAGGACTCGGCCAAGCCCGAGACGTTTTCCGTTGCGGGCTTTGGCGCCGTCGACGCGGCGGCCACCACCGGGGGCTCCCCGCAGCTCAAGGTTGGGGAGCAGTCCCTGACGCCGTGGGCCACCTGCAAGGCCATCACCGACCAGATCCCCATCCCCCTGGCGATTGACGCGCAGGTGTGCACCAACATGGACGCATCGGGCACGACGGGCCTCTGCGCCAACGACATGGGGGGACCCCTGTACATCACGTACGGGACGGTGCACCAGCTGTTTGGGGTGGCGAGCTACTGGGTGGCGTCGCTGGAGGGGGCGGTGTGCCCAACGGCGGGGCTTCCCAACGTGTTTACGCGGGTGGAGAAGGTCCGCACGTGGGTGTGGGGCGTCCTGCAGGCGGGCTGGTAGAGGGTCGGTGCAGAGGTCGAACGGCCGGCCACGCCTGATCCCACGCCTATCGCAAACACAAGACTGCATAGATGGTTCAACTAGACTACGACACCGATGCTCCATTTGACTCTGCAGCGTTGGTGTGAGGGGATATGCTGGAATTCACGCGCGTGTAACGCTACGTGATGCCAGTGGGTAGAGAGCATCATGAAAGGAGGGCAAAATGGAAGGGACTTCAGGACACCCCAGATGGTATGATAGGCGGGTGTGGCGCCGCTTCCGTGGGGGTGGGCGGTACGCTTAACACTGTGGTATAGTGCGCGTCCCGTAAAAAGTGGACGTGCTCGTGTCGTGATCATGTCAAATATCGGCCACTGGACCAATCAAACCCACACTGCACGACCCGTGCACGTCCACTTTTTACGGGACGCACAATAGGGAGACGTGTTCCTGTGCAAGGCAACACAGGAGAGGTCTGAGTGTCTGAGAGTCCGCCCGTTGACTTTTGACACACAATAGGTATCATCGAAAACGAGCTTCCAAGTAAAACCATGTTGGAGCCCCCGGCGTGCCGCCGCCGTCGGACTCTTCCGTGGACGGCGACAGGGGCGGCGGCTCGCGCCGTCTAGCAGCCCCGCGGGTGCTCTCCCCCTCTCCCCCCCCCTTCGTCCACCCCCCACACGCGCCGTGCACATCAGTCCAGGCGCTTGCTCGCAGCACTGGCCAGGCGGCGGCGGCGGCGGTACTTGCCACGGACAGACCCAGCGACGCTGAGGCTGTCTTTGGGGTCCGCCCGCTGGCCATGCCGGCCGTCTTGGGAAGCGGTAGAGGGGGGAGAGGCCGTTTGTGGCGGCCGCTACCACGACGGGGGTGACGACGCGTTGCGGGGTTGTGGGTACGCCCCGCTGGGGCGTGGATGCGTACGTTGGGCTGGACAGAGCAGCGTTCTCTATGTATGTACATACGTACAGTACCAAGGAGCCAACGTGGGATGCGGTCGTCGAGACAATGGCAGTGCATCGGTGCGGAGGCACGCACCGGGTCGCGTGCCAGGTGTGGCTGTGAGACACGGCAGCGGAGGTCAACGTTGGTCTCTGACGCAGTCAACGCGTGCGCACGCTCCATCGCCCCTTGGGCCGCCGCCACCGCCGCCCGCAGCGCCGCCGCCGCTGGCGCCGCCGCCCCCTGTCCCACTCCCCAGCGGCAGGGGGGGGGCTGGGGGGGGGGGGGGGGGGGGGGGGGTGTGGCGCCAGCCCCATCGCTTGCGCCCAGAGGTGTGCGCCCGGGTGGTGGGCGCTGCCCCGCAGCCCTCTGGGTGCTGGCGTGGCCAGCCGGGGAAGGACCGCGGCTGCACGCCCATGGCGCCCCAGGGGCGATACCCAGCCGTGCCGGCCGCGGCCTCGTGTCCCTCCCCCACCCACCCGACGATGAGGTGACCGACGGGCGCCGGGCGTCGGTGGATCCCTCCCCCCAGCCACCGTCCTCTTCAACGGGCAGAGCCACAGGCCGGCGGCAACAGTTCACACCCAAAAGGGGTTTGTCGACGAAACCGCTGCGGCTGGGGCTCCGACTGACGGACCCCCACCCCCCCCCCCCCCCCTGACGGCCCGACGCCCCGCTGCCACCCGCTCGGCACCCCCCAACGGCGTGACGCAGCCACCGTCCCTCCCCCTTCCCAACCCCCCCCCCCCCCCCCCCCCCCCCCGCTCCACCGGACACCGCCGCGGTCGCCGGGGCGGTGCGTGGTGGGGGCGCGGCGGCGGCGCACGCTGGCGCCGCGGCGCACGCTGGCGCCGCGGCGCACGGGGCCCCCCACGGTGCCCCCCCCCCCCCTCCTCCGTCCCACCCCCCGGCCTCCCTCCCCCCTCCGTCCCACCCCCCGGCCTCCCTCCCCCCCCCTCGAGGCTGCCCCGCCACCGCCACCGCCGCCGCCGCCGTCGCCTGCCGCCTGCCGCCAGCGTGCCCCCCCCCCCCTGCAGCCCCCCTCCTGCCTGCCACCGGTGGCGCGTGCGCGCGCGCGCACGCGCGGCGCCGCCCGCCCGCCCGCCCGCCCGCCCGCCCGCCCGCCCGCCCGTCGCCGGTGCGCCCACCCGCCGTCTCGGCCGGCGCGCCCGCCGTTGCCGCCGGCCGCCCCGCCGCCCACCGTCCCCGTCCGCCGCCTTGCCCTTTGCCGTTGGGGCTACCGCCGCTGCCACCACCGGCGCGCCCCCCTTGGTGCTTCACCCCCCCAGCCCCCCGCTGGGCGGTGGGCGCCGCCTCCCCCTCGCCCCAGTGGGCGGCAGCTGTGCACCCCCCCCCGAGGTCGCGGCGGCGGCGCCCCCTTGAACAGGCGGCTGCCGCCCAAGGCGGGGCGGCCTTGCCAGCGTGCGCGCGGCCGTGCCGCGCCCCCGTCCCCGCCCCGCTACTGCCTCGGCTCCCCCCCTGCCCTCCCCGCTGCTGTCGTCAGCCCACCCCCTCGCCTGCTGTTGCTTTCCCTCCCCCCCCCGGCGCTGCTCCTCCATCCATCTTGCCCCTTCAGCTGCTGCCCCCCCCCCACCCCCCCCCCCCCCCCTCTCCCGCCGCTGCCCCCTGCCTTGTTCTTTTGTTTTTTTTCCGACGACAAGCCGCCCCCGCTGGGACGCACGATGCCCCCCGCGCCACTCCCTGCAGGGGAGGCGCCCGTCCCCCCTCCCCTCCCCCCCGCCAGCCACCCTTACGGTGGGGGGCGGGCGGGCGTGCCGCCGCCACGACTGCCACCGCCCAGCGGTGGCGGCGGCGGCGGCGGCGGCGGCGGCGGCGGCGGCGGCGGCGGTGGGTCGGGCGGGGGCGTGGCCCGCCACGCCGCCCACCTGTCGCCTGGTCACCCCCACGGCGGCGGCCACAGCAACGGCCGCGGTGCTGGCGGCGGCGGCGGCAGCGGCGGCGGTGGCGGTGGCGGTGGCGGTGGCGGCGGCGGTGGCGGTGGCGGCAGCCACGGCCGCGGCCACGGCCACGGCGTCGGCCACGGCCACGGCTATGGCGCCGCCGCCGTTGGCGTTGGCCACGGCCACCTGCACGCGATGGGGGGGTCGGCGCTGCCGCTGCCGCCCCCCCCGCTAGGCGCGGGCGGGTGGTACCCGCCGCCCCCCCCCTACGCGCTGCTCGCCTCCCACGCAGGGGGGATGCCCTATGGGGGTGGCGGCGGCGGCGGCGGCGGCGCATGGGCGGCCCCCCCCCCCGGGGGGGGACCCTACGCGGTGCCGGGGCTGGCATGGGCGCCGGGGGGGGTCCCGTATGGGGGAGGGGGGCTCCCCGACGGAGGGGGGAGGCTGGCTGGCGCCACCACCGGCAACTTGGCCCCCCTGTGGGCGGGCGCGGGAGGGGGGGCACTGGGCATGGGCATGGCCCTCCCCGGCGGCGGCGGCGGCGGCGGCGGTGGTGGTGGCAGTGGTGGCGGCGGCATGGCCGGCGGGGGGCTACACTCCCTGCCAGGCATACCCCTCCCGTCCTCCCACCGCCACCTCCGCGGCGCCGCGGCCGCCGCGTCCGCGTCGGCAGCGGCGGCGGCGGCCGTGGCGGCGGCGGCGGCCGCCGCCGCCGCGTCCGCGTCGGCGGCAGCGGCGGGGGCGCGGCGCGTGGGCGCGGCGCCGCCCCCCCCCCCGCCCGCGCTGCCCAACCGGCGTGAGCTGGACGCCGCCGCCGGGTCGGCAACCGCCGCCGCCGGCCGCGGGGCGCCCCTCCCCCGGCTGGCGGTGGAGGCGCTGCTCGCCGCCGCCGTCGGCGCCGGCGCCGGCGCCTCCCCGCCGGTGGTGGCACTTGCAGAGGTGACGCTGTGGGGGGGGGCCGCCGCCCTCCGCGGCGGGCCGGCGGTGGTGCCCGCCGCCGCCGCCGCGCGGGAGGCGGTGGGCGGCCCGTGGGTGCCCCCGCCGGCGGTGGCTGGCGCTCCCGCTGACGGGCATGGCAGAGGCGGTGGCGGCGGCGGGGGTGGTGGAAAGGGTGGCGGCAAGGGCGGCGGCAAGGCCGCCGCCCCCGCCGGCGCCGCCGCCAGAGGCGCGGACGAACGGGCGCTTGGCGAGGATGCCGAGCAGGCGCAGTCGCCGCGGGGCGCGTGCGCCCCGGCCTGGCGTGCCGCCGCCGCGCACGCCCACTGGGCGGTGCGGCGGGTGGCGGGGCTGGACGCGGTCCGCCGGGGCGGCCGCCTCCCGCCGGGGCCCCTCACCGACGCGGTGCGGGTGGCGTGGGCAGACGCCACGGCGGGCGCCACCGCCGCGGTGCGTGCGGCGGGGGAGGCGGCGGCGGCAGAGCTGGAGGCGGCCGCCGCGGCCATCACCGCCGCCGAGACGGGTGCCGACGCGGCAGCGGCGGGGGGGCGTGAGGGGGCGGCCGCGTCGGCAACGGGCGCGTCGGTGCCGTCGCCGCCGCCGCCGCCGCCGCCGTGGACGGCGGCGGCCAAGGCGGCGGCGGCAACCGCTGCGGCGGGAGCCGCCGCTCGTGACGCGGCGGCGGCAGTGACGGCGCTCGCCGCCGCAACCGCCGACCGGCGGGTGCGCGCGCCCGGCGCCCCTCCCGCACGCGTTGCTGCGGCGGCGGCGGCGGCCATGGCCGCCGACGCGGCGGCGGCGGCGGCGGCAACGACCGCCGCCACCGCCGCTGCCGCCGCCGCCACGGACGCGGCGGCCACCGTGGGCGCACTGGCCGCCCTGCGCGCCGCCGCGGCGGCCGCCGCGGCGGGCGCCCTGTCGCCCCTGCCGCCCCCACCAACGGCGCGGCTGTGGGGGGCGGCCGACGCGCTGGCCGCCGCCGCTGCGGCGGCGGCCGACCGGTTGCCGGGGGGGCCCCTGGAGGGGGGGGGGGGGGGGGGGGGGACCTCTCGGCGGGCCTCGCTGCCGCCGCCGCCGCCCTGCGGGTGCGGGAGCTGCGCTTTGCCGTGCCGTCGTCGGCGGCGGCGGGCGTCGCTGTTGGGGTAGGGGGGGGTGGGGGGATGGGCATGGGGGGGGCAGCGGCCGGCGGTGGCGGCGACAGCCCCGTCGGCGGCCGCGACGGCGGCGCCGTCACCCCCGACAGCGGCGGCGGGGGCGCCAAGCGGCGCCCCCGCCACGCGCGCATGAAGAGCTCCCCCGACGCGTTGCTGCACCTGAGCCCCCACGAAGGGCGCCCCGCCGCCACCGCCGCCGTCGACCGTGACAGCAGCGGTGGCGGTGGCAGCGGCGGCCGCCGGGGGGGCGGGGGCACACCGGCTGCCGCTGTCGACACCGGGGCGGGGCTGCCGCCGATGCAGCCCCCGTCGATGGCAGGCGGTGGCCCCAGCGGCGGGGGGGGGGAGGGGCCATGGGTGGTGGGGGTGTGGGCGGGGGTGGCGTCGTTGGTGGGGAGGACGGAGAGGGGGGGGCGGGGGGGGGGGAGGAGCCTGCCGGCGGCGGCGGCGGCGGCCACGACCACCCGCGGCCGATGCGGGGGATGGCGGTGGGGGGCGGGGGCGCCCGTGGCCGCGGCCGGGGGGGGCGCCCGCTGGGCGGCAGCGGCAGCATGAGCGTCAGTGGGGGTGGCAGAGGCGGCGGCGGCGGCGGCGGCGGGCGGCCTGCCAGTGGGGGTGCCCGCGTCGGTGGGGGGGGGGGGGGGTGGCCACCCGCGGCAGCATGAGCGCTGGCGGTGGTGGCGGCGGCGGCGGCGGCAGCGGGAGCGGGGGAGGGGCAGGCGGCGGCAGAGGCGGCGGCAGCGGTGGCGGCGGCGGTGGCGGCGGCGGCGGCGGCGGCTGCGGCGGCACTGGCGGCGCGGCGGCCGCCGAGGGCGGCGGCCGTCCCGCCGCTGGCGCTGGCGCTGACGCGGCGCGGGGCGCCGCCGAGCGGATGTCGCGGCTGGGGGGCACCCGCATGCGTGGTGCCGGCGGCGGTGGCGGCGGTGGCGGTCGGGCGGGGGGGGGGGGCGGCGCCGGGGGGGGGAAGGCGCCGGTGGCGGGGGGGGGGGGGGGGGGGGGGGGGGTGGCGCCGGCGCCGGCGGGGACCACCCCGACGGGGGGGGCGGGGGCGGGCACGCGCGCTCCTTTTCGCTGGACGCGGTGCGGACACTGGACCTGTGAGGTGGTGCATTTAGGAGGGGCGGGGGGAGGCGGGGAGCGGAACCCGGCTGCACGTGCGAGAGGGGGTGGGAGGAGGGTGGGGCGCCCGCCGACGGGCGGCAGCCCCAATCTTTGTTGGACTGGTCGGGACCACGAGCGGCGGCGGCACGCCATGGCCATGGCGGGACCGCCAGGGAGACCGGGGGCGGGGGGGGAAGGGGGGGGCCAGATCGCCCGCCACCACGACGCGCACCCCCGTGCGGCGCCGCCAACAGGGGGGGGGCAGAGTGGAGGGAGAGGACGAGGGAGGCTGCGGTGGCGGCCAGAGGCGGCCAGTGGCTGGTGGGCGGCCGGCCGGCCGGCCGAGCAGACGAGCGTTGGTCCAGCCGCCCAGGCTGGAGGGGCGGCCGCCGCCTCGACCGGTCCTCTGCCAGCCGCCGCGAGCCGCCGCCACCCCCGCCGCAGCCCACCAGCCGCGCCACGCCACGCGCGGCGCTTGGCGGGTGCCACGCAACGCGCCCCCCGCCACCCACCCACACTCCCGCCCTCCCCCGCGCTTCCATCCTCTGCCCCCCCTTCCCCCCCCCCCCTTCCCCCACCCGACCCCCACCCCCGCCTGCCACCGCCGGCGCTGCCGCCATCACGTCAAAAACACCAGCAGCGTCAGGAGGAGGAAGAGGAAAAAGAGCCCCACAATCCAGCAAAACCGCGCCGGCCCCGCGTCGGCGGCAAAGGCGCGGAGCTTGGCGGTCAGGCCCCGCATGCGCTCCCCCGCCGCGTCGAGGCCATCGTCCAGGTCCTCCATCAGCGCCGCCTGCTCGCCCAGCTCGGCGTGCATCACCCGGCCGAGGGAGCCGATGCGCTCAACGGCGACCGACAGGTCGGCCAGCTCCTCGTCTTGCCTCTCGACCAGCCGAGACTGTGTCGCCATCTCCGCGTCGATAAACCGCCCATTCTCCCGCGCCGTCGACGCGGCCAGGGCGGCCGCGTCGGCAACGCCGCCGCCGCCGCCGCCGCCGCCGCCGCCGCCGTTGCTGCCGCCGCCCCGCCTGCCCACCGACGCTGACCGGGAGCGGAGGGGCAGGAGGGTCTCTTGGCCCCCGCCCCCACCGTTTCCCCCCGCCTCTTGCCCCCCTCCGCCCCTGCCCCCACCGAGCACCCCCCGCAGGCGGGCGGCGAGGCCGTCGACCACGGCCCGGCGGCGGCCAACGTCGGCCGCCGACAGGCCAAACCGGGCGGGTGCAGCGGCCGCCACCTCCACCGCCCGCCGCAGGTCGTCAATGTCGGTGGCGGCCGACGCGGCCGCTGGGGGAGGGGGCGCGCCGGGGGGGGGGGGGGGGCACCCTCCAACGCCGACAGCGCGCGCTCCGCGTCCTCGCGGACGGCGTGGAAGGGGTCGTCGATGGCGCCCCGGCCCATGATGCCAAGGTGAAAAGGCGAATAGGGAAGAAAGAATAGAGGGCGGGATGGGGCACAGGGAAGAAGGTTGCGGAGCGTACTGGACTCCGGGGCCGCAGAGGTGGCAATGGGAGTATATAGGTGAGGGGTCAATGTTGGTCGCCGCACACGACCAGACGCGGGAAGAAACGATTGGCGTCGAGATGTGTAGAAGGTAACGCTTGGGGGGATGAAGAGGTATCGAGAAGGTAAAGGGGTGGCGGCAGCATGCGGCCGGGGGGAGTGTGTTACATGGCAATGGAGAGCAAAGAGTGGTGGGGGGAAGGGCTCGAGCCGCTACGAAGTGCGTGCGGTGTCATCGGTAGGTACGCCGGCTGGCCGAGGCATGGAGGAGGAGAGCTGACAGTAGCCGGGCTGGCCCAGTCAACTTCTGTAGTTACTCATCATACTTCTCAATATTCACACCAATTTCTACAACATCCAGTCTCAGAAGAATTGTCTCGAGGAATTTTCATTCTACGCGTGCAGTGGCTATATCTTCGGAGCTCTGAGCTTTGGCCCCCGCTTCATCGCCCCATCCGCCGCCCTCCCACTCTCTTGGCACGTCTGTGGCTCAACGGGCCTTCCGGAACAGATGCATCCTTGCTTGCCGTTTCCATTGCCGCACAGGTGCGAGCCGAGGAGGGAGCATGGCCACAGGCTGGAGCGACGCCGCCACCCCTCCCAATCACGCCGCCGCCCCTCTGGAGCCCATCCGGACAGGAGGGACCGGTGGAAGCTCGTCGCGTTTGCATCTGCCAGCCAACGGTGGAAGCGGGACGGCTCGTTGCGCGTCGGGTGGCCGCTACGCCCGTTGATGTCATTCTCACCGCCACTTGGAGGGGTGTGTGGGGGTGGCTGTCCTCGTGGTGGCGATGTCGGTGTTCGCTGGATCACTGTTTCTCAGAGCTGAGCGAGCCGCAGGCAGCGGAGAGGCGGCGAGGCCCATAAGAGCTGCGACTGGTCAACACACCCTTGGTTGCCGGTCATGTCACCAACGCAATCATACACCTTCTATCCACGCATCTCTCAGTCCCCCCCCCTTCACCTCTACAACCCGCCCCCGCACATCCTATTCTTCTACCTCACGTCCCCCCCGCCTCCCCACATCCCTCTTCACCATGGCATTTGTGTCGGCTGTTTCGATTGCCCCCCGTAGCACCGCCCGCCCGTCGTCGCTGAGCACCTCCTTCACCGGTGCCCGCGTGGCCGCCGCCCCCGTCGCCCGCGCCGCGACGCTGACGATGAAGAAGACGCCGCTGCCACCCGTGACGGAAAGCCTGGGCAAGAAGGGCCTCGCTGCCCAGGGCTGGACCCGCTGGTCCGAGACCCTGAACGGCCGTGGCGCCATGCTGGGCCTCCTCATCGGCTTTGCCACGGAGCAGCTGTCGCCGACTCACGCGTCCATCTTTGAGCAGGTGCAGACGGCAGTTGCCGGTCCGGCGGGGCTCCTCGCCAAGTTCCTGACCGGCTAAGCAGGTAAGGCGGCCTGGCGCTGGGCGCGAGGCCCTTCCCTGCGGGAACGTGTTTCTTCCTCTTGACTGTACATTGGGTGGTGGATGATGAGGTCTGTCAACCGTGCCCTGCAAGAGGGCATGTGTATATATTCTGTAGAAGAAAATTGTATCACTTTATTACTTCTTGTTTGCTGTCTTCTCTCCACACGACGACTGTTGCCATACCAGCTGTCAAGTGGGATGGGTAGTTCAGGTGAGGGGCAGTTCACAACGAACGAGGTGCGTTGTTAATGCCTTGACTTCGTATGGCAATGATGCAGAGGGAAAGGGTGCTCATGAAGGGAGCTGGACCAGGCGACTGTATCGCGCCGGGGGGTCTCGGGTTCGCGGCAGATGGTACCGGCGGGAGATAGCGGTCAAGACTGCGGGAGTCAACGTGGGGCTGCTGGTGGAGGTAGGAGCATATTGTTGACGGCGGAGACTCCAGGATGTGGAGGGGAGCGGTCGAAAGCGGCAAAAAGTGGCACAGGACGGCCAGGTGCTGGTAGGTCAGCTGCATCGCAAGACAAAAGACCTGTGGCATCAGTAGGCAGTTTCCGTCGCGTGACGTGTCTGGTTGCTGGCGACAGTTAGGTATCTATGTCCGAAACCATTGCTACTGAGCTTGAACTATTCTTTGAACAGGCGCTCCCTTGTGAGAACACCGGGGGAGTGTCGAAGCACCGGGATAAACATGAGCACCCCACTCAGGAGGGTCAATTTGAGGGATACCCCCTTCAGAAGCCTTTTCCGAACAGCAGGCCAAGAAGAAAGTATGGACACGCAACGATCTGCTCGCTTACTGCACATCCGAAAATAGACACGTATGTCCATGCAGAGAAAGCAGGAACGACAGCTGCTGCTCTCTAGTGTGAGGCGGTCGCACTCTGATGGACGGGAGGGCACACACATGCATCAGCCAGCTACTGCACGAGATTCACTCCTGTTCGCACGATCTGGCAGTCCGGACAATTTTTGGAAAAGCACAATAGCGAAGTTCACTACAAAAGGGAAGCCTTTTGGAAGTTGTTAATGAAAACGCAAGTGTGGCTGCGTAAGTGCTCAAAATGACTGGATTCATGTTTGCTTTCTGGCGATATTTCTCCACATCGTTTCACGTCTCCAGCTTTCAGCAAGGCATAAATGGCGCAGTTCCTCTGCACGTGAACAATGGGCACAGAGAGAGCAAGCAGGTAAAAAACAAATCGCATCTACAAGAAGCATCAGAAGCATACGGTATTGCACTGTGTGTATTGCAGTTCCCCAACTCTTTGTCTCATGTGGAAAAGAACAAGAGCAGACTAATGGCATGTGTCAGATGGCCCGCATCTTCCCAATCACTGCTCCCTGTTGCCGTGCAAACAGTGCGATCTAAGTTTTTTTCGAGACTGCCGGCCTTATCAAAGAGGAAACAAGCATCAGCAGGCCCCAGGTGTTGCGCCGACAATGGCGGCGAGGAGAAGTGCTTGCCCCTCGCCGACTTTGACACATGACGCCCACCGGGCAGCCATTGCCTGGACAAGTCCTCGTAGCAACCGATGTCAAGCAGGACTTTGGACATGCCTGATCTCGGGACCGGAGACACCCCTCTCTCTCTTCGCTTTGTGTTGGCTCCTCATACGCGCACACGATATTGCAGTTCTCCCAATTTTTGCCGATCCGGGCAAGAGCAAGAACAACAGTCCACTAATCAATGACATGCCCCACAGAATGCCTCTCTGACCAATGAGAGCTCCGAATCAGCCTCCATTCTTTGGCAAACAGTACGATCTGCGGCTTTCTCGGGACTCCGAGCGCATGGAGGGGAGAACCCGAGTGGAACAGACACCCGAGACCAGCAGGACAACTGTTCCGGAGACGAACGAGCCGAGGTGGGGGGAATCTCCGGCGATCTCAGCCGAGAGAACAACAGTGCTTCAACCAACCAGAGATCGGTACGAGGCCCACTGTGGCTGCAGCAAATTATGTGCTCTGGGCTTTCGGGCCCCTAGAGCACGCGATTGGCTCGCCCTCACCTGCCAGCACGCGATTGGCTCACACAGTTGTTAATGCAGTGTTGTTTTTGTCCAGATCGGACAAACTTGGGAGAACAGCAATACATAAACACGAGGGTTGCCTCGTACCTATAGTGCGTCCCGTAAAAAGTGGACGTGCTCGTGTCGTGCTCATGTCAAATATCGGCCACTGGACCAATCAAACCCACACTGCACGACCCGTGCATGTCCACTTTTTACGGGACGCACAATATGTGATGTGTTCCAGCCAGGGGCTTACAAGGGCATGTGGGTCATGGGTAGTACCAAGTCCATCCGAATCGGTTGGGGCACCAGGTTCGGAGGCAGGCACTCCACTCACAAGTCGCAACGTGACATACGTGGCATTCTTGAACAAATACTTGGGGCGTTGGGATGGACGTGGCCAGTTGTTCTCTAAGAAGGTACTTCTTTTCGGTCGATTACGGTTCCTAATCGTAGACCGCCGGCAAGAGCTCGACGCAAGCTGAAGAATCCTTCCCCGTGCAAGCGCACGGCCCATCTTGCACACTCACTTCCCGGATGTCTCGCACCGAAGAAAATCTGCGTCGGGCTGTACTGAACCTTGTGATTTGATGCATTTTTTGAGAGCTGATCCAAAGCTTCACGCGTGTACTTTGTTCTGTGGTGTTTAGTCAAGTATTACCTCCCCTAGCGTGTATTGTTCTCTAAATAAATTGCTCATTCTATGACCAACGGCGGTTCGACCAGAGGCCTCAGTGCCTCACAGCCAAGCAAATAGCCCAGCAAGCACTGCTCCGCAGCATTTCGGTCCTCATCACCAGGGGCTGCGGCGGCCTGTGTCGCCGCACTCCCACATCAAGATGATTATAAAGAGCGGCGATGACGGCAATTAAGGCCACCGTGGTACCGGGAAGGCATCAGAGTGGGTACAGCTACCCTGAGTATGAGCATCCTTTTCAAGAGGTCAAAACGAGAGGAAGCTCTCGCTCAGCAACGTCTTAAGAACTTTGTGGAACTCTCATGGACATCTCAGGCATTTCAGAAAAGTCTCACAGATATATCAGGAATACGATTTGGAGCTCTTTGAAGGTCCAAAAGGGTCCAGCACGACCTGAACTTCATAATCGCCTTGTAAACCGCTCTAGGTGCCGGCATTGTACGCGGTGACACATCAATAAATGTATGCTATTGCTGTTCTCCCAATTTTGGCCAATCCGGACAAGAATAACACTGCATGAACAACTGTGTGGGCCAATCGCGTTCTGACAGCTGAGGGCGAGCCAATCGCATGCTCTAGGGGTCCGGTCGCCCTAAGCTGATGATTGGCTGCAGCCACATTGGGCCTCGTACCGATCGCTAGGTCGTTCATTGGTCGTCCACGAAACAGCGGTCATGCTCACCTCCCACACGTACAATGCTTGTATCATCATGATGACGAGGAATGCATTCGGCCAAGCGAATGAAAAGCGTTACAATGACTTTCGTCGGAGTATTCCCTTTACGTACGTACTGCCTTTCACCGCGAGCTCCGCGGTCAGGTGAGGCTGCTCGCCTCCCTATTGTGCCTCCAGCATCGGATTACTCGTCCTTAATGGGCCCGCTTGCATAGCACTCCCTTCCACGTCATACAGGACACCTAAAACAGAAGACGCGGGCCTTGAACACAGTCTCGCACGCATCTCTTTGGCCTGCGTCTGGACACACTGTTTGCCCCCTGCTCAACATGACATTTATTCAATTTACAGTCCTTTTTTCCCTGTTAACCTCACCATCGCCCGCGCCTGCAGGTGCGCTGCAATTTAAGATGCCGGACAGATGTGCTCATTGGAGCGGATTCTTCCGACCCGCCGAGCGAGTGCGGCACCTTATTCGGAATCAGTCATCAGCTGAGGGTCATCCGCAGCGGCCAGATTCCTCGTCAGGCTGGAGGGCGGGCGACTATTGAAGGCAATTGTCTCAGCGCGTTGTCCTTAAAGAATCCACGTGCTTCATCGTCGGGCGCGCCACATTTCTTGTCACTTCGTAGACAAGTTATTTTCGCGCTGGGGCTCCCGAAACGTCCATGTGCTGAACGTGTCCGTTCCAAGAATCTCCGCCCCAGCAGAGAGAACAAGAGTGGGAGGTGACCATGGATTTTTTTTTTTTTTGAGCGCGTCCGAGCCGAGATAGCCCGCTTTGAAAATTGTGCGTTCCACATTGGCCTGGTCCTAGATCGGACTGGCACCTGACAGAGAACAGAAATGATTGGATTCGGCTCAGTCCTGGAGGCGTCCCCGGGCTCACGCTTCGTGGGCAAGGCACGGAGCTGTGCACGACCTCCACGCAGGGTCCCCAGACCAGGGCCTGTGAGGTGTCTGGGCGAACGATCCCTCCTTATGTTACTTAAAGCATCTGCGCATTCTTACTGTTCGCTAAAGTATGCAATAGTGTCAGAAAATAGCTTACACAGTGGATGGTTTCTTGAATTCGCCGCACTTCGTAAATCACACGGTCTGCGGTTTGCTCACGATGAACCCGATCCAGTGGTGCAGCAGCCTCGAAGAGAAATTGCCAGTAAAGAGATATTTCTATCATCACCAGCCACTTGCCACGTTAAACAAGTGCAAAGCGCCCTTTAGGCACTGTTGGAGAGCGTCACTTGGAGGATACTAAGGCCCGAGTAAGGTGCGACGCCCCCCAATTCGCCCTAGCTTCAACAGCGCGATTTAGGTGCGATCAAATATGAACAACATGAAGTAAGGCAGCTGGATGTGTTTTGACGTCGAAGAGGTGAGTCGGAGACCAGAACGCGATCACGTGCCGCCAGCGACGAAATAGAAGTACCTCTTCAACCAGTCAGGGGAAAAAGCACTCCGAACAGCTTTCAACATCTTCTTCGTAGGGGGCTTTATGGGCGCTCCCCGTGCCATGGTAGATCCAAGGGCGCTAACAAGGCGCGTTTTACCGTCCCCCTCGGCTTCGTAGCAAACACCGTAGCGGCGCACAGTTCTACCAACTACGCTTCTTGCGCACGTGCTGTGGGCTCCGACCAAAACAATAAGCATAACTCACAACTTGCAAAACCCAGAAAAACGTTCTTTTTGTTCGCTGAGATCGTACGAGCTCAAGTGTGCTGAACGAAGGCATGATGCCAACTGAAAAGCTGGGAATATGATTTGAGGGATGCACTTTCGCTCTGAAACGAACTTCTCGGGGATTGTCCATTGAGTACTCTCGCTACTTCTCGTATTTAAGCTGATAAGAGTGGACCCACTGAAATCTCTCCGAATGGGGCAGCTGACAATTTAAAGCTCATCTTCAAAACAGACTTCGTCTGGGATTTCTTATACCGTTAGTAAGACAAACAGCGGCTGGTCATTTAAGCTGCTACTACCTAGAAGTTGTTAAATAGTCAACTGAGTTTCTGCATTCAGTATTCAATTTGACTTCGTGATTCAGTCTCAGTCTCCGAGGACAGAATCGTTCAAGAACTACAACGTTCATATAAGGTATCGAGGGACTCACATGCGACTTGCGTATCAATTTTTGATGTAATTTCAGTGTACAATCCACGGCCTTTTTTTTACCGGGATCGCGCCACGCTTTCTCAAAAGGAACTGGGGTTGAATTGAAACGACGGTCAGCAAATTTATACAGCTTCTGGACGTCTCTATGAACAGGGCATGGGACTGCTTAAATACATATACACATTCCTTGTAACCGTTATTGAATGAAGGGAATGGTGTCCTCGTGTAATATAGAAAGACAGTCCGAGGCACTGTTCCCCAGCTCTTCCTAGGACCGCTCGTGGAACGAGAAAAGGACTCGTGTGAGCCTGCTTAAGTGCGCTCTCGTCGGTCAGGCCCGTTCACTTCTGCGCTGTTCCAGCATCCTCAATTTTGACCCATCTTGACGGGAACAGAGGCGCAAGAACAACAAGCTGAACCATGGCGGGCTGGTGCACCGGAACACCCAATCATCCAGTCTGAGAATCGTCCTCAGACATCAGATGATTGGCTTGTGATGACATGCACCTGGACCCGAGCGCGGCTCGGACCCAGCTCTGCTCCCCCAGATCTGGTTGTTTTCTGTACAATCTCACGGTGGTCTCGGGCAAACTAGTTGTCCAGCTGCATATCTACGACTGCCCACGACGACGACTTCTGTTTCCTCATCCATGCGCTCGAAGGCCTCTTAGATCGCACTGTTCGCACAACAAGAGCTCCTCATACAGAACAGTCATTGGTCAGAGCTGCACCACATGAGGTATGCCATTGGTCATCTGCTGTTGTTCCTGTTCCCGTCCAGATCGGCCAAAACTGTGACGGCTGCAGTATTTTGCAAAGCACGACGTTTGTAACCGTTCAGGGCCACATACTGGTGTATCAAAACTAACTCTCTTGGGCTTAGCCGTGCCCTTCATGTCCTGACGCAGGCCGACCTCTAGCCCGACCCAAGCATCAACGTCACGCGCAGTCGCAAATTACTTAAGAACTCTTCCAACCGTCGCTCAATATTCCTTTCATGATGACTCTTTTTGAGCAGGCTTCAGAATAGTTCACTGGATTATCGTTCAAATTAATATCTGGGCACGAAAGACTGCTTTCTAATTTTGCTCAAGAGCGATCCTGGGTCACTTTATCTCGAAGAAGCTAGGACAGTTCGGAAAACTATCTGAGCCATGTATTGCCCGTTGTTGTTTGTTAATGGACAGCTTCGTCCTAGGTTTTGTGTGCAGAATTACAGCACGGTGGTGAGGACTGTAATCTGATTGATCGATTTTTGTTTCTGGGGAGCAAGGACAAAACACTGTGTAGTTGGGGCGGCCACAAATAGATAGGTGTCGATGTCGATCGAGTCTTTTTAAAAGTGATCCAGGTTTCTTTGCCTCTGGCTCTGTAGGAACGTATGGACACATGAAATTTACCACCATTTGGCACACCCCCTGCAGACCGCGCCGCTCCCGAACGAACGACGATGAGGTGAAGTTACAGGTTCCATGCAAATCAGGGGTCGTCAGGCGTATCTGGCTCAAGCGAATACGCGCGTATTTTTTCAAGCGTAGTGACGGTACTCGTGCCTTTTTTGCTGAGCATCTCGAATACTCACTTGCATCATGAGTGTGTATCCACGATACACTTGGATGGAATTTACCAGAGTATTGGCGGCCAGTACTCAAGAGATATCTTTTCGGCCTGTTATACGCGGAGTTCGGAAACTCAAGCGTAGCACACCCGGTCAACTCCGATTTTCATGAGTTTTCGCTCCTAGAACAGACGCCTTCAAGGCGCACCCGCTACAGAAACCCTGGATGCCTCACCGAAGTCTCGCGGGCCCTCGGGGCGGTCTCCATGGCGGTGCGGGTGAGGGGCTGACAGACTTCTGTGCTGCCTGCTGATGAGATGAAAGGTCAAGCGGGGCTCTCGGGCAAGCCGAACTCAATGACATCCACTCTTGCCAGCACCCGTGCACCACCAGATTCTGGAATGTGTGAAGAAGTGGTGACAACAGACAGGCCCAGCGCAGGATCCCATGCTCCCTTCGCTTGTCAAGCATGCAGAAGAGCCATCCGAGTAGAGAATCCACTCATACAGAAATGTAAAGTGCGGTGCATTTTCTTATCTGAAGAACTATTTTTCATGCGCTGGGTACTACTGCAGTAGATAGATACTCCTACTGTTGCCGAAGCATACCACTTGCTAGTGCGCTTGCGAATATTGCACGTCCGCCAAAGAGTATACATGCCGAGAATGACCTGGAAGACCTCTCCCCCCAGATGCCTCGTCATGCGCAGGCCAGGCGAATCTTGGCTTTGGTCTGCCGACTGCGTCGCAGTCTCGATGCACATTAATGGGCCCTCCAGCCTAATTGTCGCCCTGTGCGCCCCTCTGGGGGGACCACAGTGATTAGGACCAGAGCGGAGAGAGAACTTTTCAGAAACTAATGCTCCTCGAGCATTAAGCCACCGAGGCAGGTCCTAATCCAGGCTTGGACGGGGGGGGGCTTCGAATTGGGATGGCCGGGCCCAACACTGAGACCTATTCTTTTCAGAAACTATTGCGTTTCCTGGGTTAACTTGGAGGTTGTTTTTTTTTTGTCAGGGAAGGGCTCGGGGGCCTGGTGGCTAGCAGGGGTGCTTCTGATTGGTGAGACGGCAAGCGGCGGTCCTCACGGGATCATCTGCGGATGGCGTCTCAAAAAGGCACGTTCCGACGGGCAGGCCCGCAGGTCCACTGGACGACCGCCAGAAGGGCATGGTCCAATCACCAACGGAGATAGCGATCAGATCATGGCATGGTCCGCTACAGGGGCACTTGGCGCGGCCTTTCATTGGACAACGACTCGAACGCGAGATCAAAAAAAGTTTGATGCGCGTCGGAGACCCGACCACGTGCATGTATACTTGGTGGCGGACGTGCAATACTCAAGATTCCGGTCATGGGCTCCACTACACTTGGCGAGAAGTCGTCTGGCTGACAGTAGATACTCATGCCCCGGCCACGACTCCCAATACCTTATGTTGGACCAAAACTGGTATGCTTGGCAACCCCTGATGCAAATCGTCGGGAGTAATTAAGTACCAAATGGCTGTCGTGCAACTTCCGGCGCGACCTCGCCAGTCTGCACAGGCGGCCACGACTTCAGCACTCTCCAGCGTCACTCGCCAGCGTCACTCGTCCCCCTCCGCCACTCTCCGCCCTTCTTCATCCACGGTGGCGCTCCCTTGCCGGCTGATGGCCCGCACGTCCTGAGGCGGCGACCAGCAGCGGGCGGCGCCATGTCGCCTCTGGATGAAGAGTCACCGCTCTTGAGAACCAAAAGAACCGGTGGTAATGGAGAGGGCCATGAGAGCGGCCCGGAGGAAAACATCTGCGGCAAGGAAGGTGGCGGGAGCAGGTTGCCCAACCCGTTGGAACAGGTGAAGGAGGCCGACAACGACGTCGCCCTGACCGCTGCGGAGCAGGCTGCCTGGGTTGTGGAGGAGCTGCTCCGCGGGCAGCCCATCTCCTCGGCGTCTGAGGTCGGCTCTTCCCGCTCTGCACGTACGGCCTATCTTCGGTTACGGCACAGCGAGCCGGTG
The DNA here is from genome assembly GCA_009829735.1 of Pyropia yezoensis. Lineage (NCBI taxonomy): Eukaryota > Rhodophyta > Bangiophyceae > Bangiales > Bangiaceae > Pyropia > Pyropia yezoensis. Next base: position 23,149,030 of record CM020620.1, read on the forward strand.
CAGCAGGTTCTTGTGGTTGCGTTGATGGTCCTGAGCTTCCTCGAGCCCCCCGCGTGGTGTTCCGGTATCGGTTGCCCTGAGGCCGCCCACGAGAAGGCCGCGTATGTCATGTCTGGAATCCAAGGCCAGTTGTCACGGGTGGTGGCCGTGCGACTCGAGGGCCTGCTTCTGAGTCTGCTTCTCGCCATTTCGGTGGTGGGCCTCGCATTCGTGGAGCAGCCGCTGGTCAGCCGTAAGCGGCTGCAGGTCAAGGCTGCGCTAGTGGTGGTTGCAGCGGCTGACTGTGCCGTCTGTGTGTTTGGCGGCAATACCCGCTGGCGACTGGCCGCTCCCCTCCGTGTTGCCCTTGTCATCATCTACTTCGCGTCGCTGTACGACGTGACCGCAGGGCTGGTGACGGTGCTGCCCGCGTTTGTGTCGGTCTTCTCCATGGTTTGTCTCTTCACGTTGGTAGCCGGCTGGACGGCGGCGCTACTCTTCCATGACATGGCTGGCGGGTCTGGCATCCAACAATATTATGGGGGCCTGCTGCGGGGGGTGTACACGATGTTTGTCGTGCTCACGACTGCGGACTTTCCGCTCCAGATGATGGATGTCTACTACTCGGCTGGCGCGTCGGCGTTCTACTTCATTTTTATCATCGTGACGGGGGTGGTATTCCTGCTCGGGCTTGTGACCGCGACTGTGTACAACACGTATACGGAGCATTTGCGAGGGTGGACGGCGCAAAAGGCGCGCGTGCATACGGTGGGACTCTCGGTGGCCTACGACCTACTGAGGAGTAACCGGGGGGAGAAGCAAGCTACGATGTCTCCACAGCACCGGCAGTGCGCAGTGAAAGAGGAGGGGACTACGGGGCCCGGAAAGGGTCACGGGAGCACTGCCGGCGCCTCCTCCATTCTGTCTTCTGCATCCCTGAAGGAGGCATGCGCAGATGGTGACGCGGACAGTGATGGCGGTCGCGATGTCAGTGGTGACAACACCGGCGGAGGAAAGCCCGTTGCAGAGGCCCGCTCTCCCCCTGCTGTGCCCCGCGTAGACGCCGAGCTCCGTCCCAAACACCTGCGCGCCCTCTTCCGGGAGATGAAGAAGAATGAGACGCTGGCTTCTGCGGACCTGTCACGCGCCGACCTTGTCTTTAAGGTCCTTGATGACGACGGGGATAACACGCTGAGCCTGGAGGAGTTTGAGGACCTGTTCGACGCTCTAGAGCTCAAGTTCGAGGCAATGCAGCGCGAGACCTTGCTGGAACGGCAGCTGCCCTGGCTGTATCGTGCTCCCCGATTTGCGCAGCTGATGAAGTGGGTGCGTGCCGACAAGTCGTTTTCCTCGTGCGTTAACTTTGTGATGGTGATGAACATGCTCGTTGTGATGGTGGAGACTCACCTGGACCTGGCGGATGTGGACTCGTCTTTCTCGGTGCTTGTTTTTGCGTGGTTGGAGCTGGGGTTCTCGGTTGTCTACGTTTCCGAAGTGGTGCTGCGTCTGATGGCTTCGGGCTGGCGCGTCTACTGGCGCCAGTTTGGCAACCGCTTTGATTTGTGTGTCGTGCTGTTGCTGCTGGGGTCCACGTTGTATGTGGTGATGGACCCTTCGGAACAGTCGACACCGACCGTGCGAATGTTTATTTTGCTGCGACTGCTGCGGCTTCTGTCGCTGATGGCGGACACCAGCCATTTTCGGCTGCTGGGCCGCACGCTGTGCGTTGCTGGCGCCGTGTCGCTGCCACTGCTCACGCTTCTATTCCTGTGCATCTTCAGCTTCTCCTCCTTGGGCGTACAGCTGTTCGGCGGCCTGTTGTGGACGGGCAACCCAGCACTGGACCCGGAAGTCAACCCGAGCGTGTCGGCCTTTGTTGCGAACCAATACATGGCACTCAACTTCAACGACGTCGCGTCTGGGTGCCTCGCACTCTTCTCCGCCATGGTCGTTGCGTATCTGACCGAGCTGGCAAATGCCATTGTCGTGACGAGCGACTCGCAGTTGTCGCTGCTCTTCTTTGTGGCCTTTTACGTCTGCAGCGTTCTCATAATTGGGAATGTGGTGTTCGCGCTGCTCATCGACGTGCTCATCTCCACACAAGAGCGTCTTAGCGGAGATGGCGAGAGCGCCCAGGACGTGAGCGTAACGCAGCTGAGCCAGCGGTACGGCCTGCGGCACGTGAAGGTCTCTCACAGTGGGACGACGCTGACGCACGAGCGCGTGTTCTGCAAATTCTTCAAGGAGCAGCTCGACACCATCTGACGTGTCCTCGACGGGTGACGGCGGCAAGGGGACAGTGCCCCATTCCCATGCCCACTTGCTTTGTGTGGCGCGCCATGATGGGGGGGGGGGCGCTAAACACAGTCGGAACATGCGTGTAGACTTGCACCTGATGTCTGCCGACCGTTGCTTCTTCCCCTGCGGCCGCGCGGATTCGGGGTCCGCGCCACGGTACACACCAGGGGTTGTCAAGCGTATCCGGCTCAAGCGTATACGCGCGTAATTTTCAAGCGTAGTGACGGTACTCGTGCCTGTTTCGCTCAGCATCCCACACACTCACTTGCGTCATGAGTGTGTACATCCACGATACGAGTGTGTATCCACCACACTGCGCAGTGGTGCGTAAAGGGAGGTTCAGGAAAAGCCTGTTTTGACCTGTTTATGGACCCGCAGGCGAGTCCACAGACGGTTTGCGGACGGCCGTGTCACGCCGTTTTCTCTCGGTTTTTGCGAACGCTGCGGGCCCTATGCAAAATTTTACGGGGCACACGTTTGCGGGAAGGCTCCGGGTAACGACTTCGCGAGGATCAACCAATAAAAACTCAGCACGCGGTCTGGTCTTGATGACTGGGCGAGTATCAGCCAACCAGCACTCTTTCACTCTTTGACGTCCAGCACCTTCATCTGAGAAATGCCCGTTTTAATGCTCCTTCCACAGCGGGTTTCTCGCTTCCACAATATTGTGCGGGTCTGCTTTGACAGCTGCTGTGGGGCGCACACGACGGTGATGGTCGGGAGACATACGCCCTGTCGCGTTATATGCTCTCGTAGCATAGTGCATGATGCTTCACGTGATGGTCTTATAGTGCGTCCCATAAAAAGTGGACGTGCTCGTGTCGTGATCATGTCGAATATCGGCCACTGGACCAATCAAACCCACACTGCACGACCCGTGCACGTCCACTTTTACGGGACGCACAATATGCAGCGCGTACGTCGCCCGACGAAACGGCCACAGAAGGTACGCAAAAAAATATAGATTGCTGGGGCAGACGGTACCGTGAGAGGGGGTCCGCAATCGCATTCCACAACCCGACAACCCGATTTAGGGCGTTTTCCTGAACCCTCCCTTGAAGCACCACTGCGCTGTGTCGTGCCAGGCGGCTCAAAAAAAAACCAAGATGAAAGACAGTTCAATTACTGAAAGTAACGAAGGGTGCCCGGAACTGTTCACAAGATTCTTCGGGATCAATAATCCCATCATTGTTTCACCCCGTTTTGCATAATGTTCCGTATAATTTTCTGGTCTCTTGTGCAAGATTGACGATGAACGGTTTACAAAACGTGATCACGAATGTGCACATGAACTATCTTAACGGTAAAAACAAACATTTCGATGAACAGTTCTCGGAAAATGATAAGACTTCTGACGTCTGATCTCCTGCAGTCGCGTTGCGAGAATAATACGCTATATGGTTTGGGAACGGAAGAAGAATTTGACCACTCCCTCAGGCTCAGTCGTTGACTTGTTCTTATTCAACAAGCAGCAATCCTAGTGTGCTTCCTGTAAAAGGTGGATGTTGAAGGGACGTAAGGTGAAGAATGCTTTGGTCCAGACAGCGATTTTCATCACCTACACGTACCGTCAACATCCATTTTTTACAGGAAGCACTATAACCCCGCTTTGTTGTGACGAGCATGTGCAGACTGTTTTCCATGAATCGTTTGGGAAACATAGCGCCGACTTCGCATGCAGGTGTACTCATTTCGGATTACGTATTGCAGTCGTCCCAATTTCGGTGCTCTGCTCAAGGACAAGAGCACAACAGTGGTTGACCAATGGCGTGCCTCCGATCTTGCTGCTGCGACCAATGGCAGCCACATTTCGGGGTCTGTTGTTGTGCTGACAGAGCTGTCGGGCATTTCCGATCGGTTTCTCAGTCGATCCACCGGAGAGCCGAGAGCGTCTGGGGCTTGCCAACTGTCCCTGCCCAGGACTCGCCTGATATCGAGCCTGAAGAGGGGAGATCGACGGAAAGAACACAAATGCTCTGACCAATGAGCTCTCGTATCAGCCCCAGGACCTGCGGCCAATCGCGTACTTCCGGGATACGAGAGCCTCGGCATTACTGTGCCGTTCTCATGCCCTTCTCGAACGTCATTGGCTGTAGAGCTGTCAGCGACTAGACATTGTGCAGTTGTACTCATGCACAACCGCCACAATCTGGACTACTGCAATGCACGCCATGAGAACAACACATTTGAGTGATTTTGTTATGTGCGGTTCAGAGCCTTGGCCTTCTGGATTGTGTGCGAAAAATATTATGATCATGGATGGATAAGAATGTCTTTTTACATCCCAGATAGACTAATCAATCTATTAATCTATTAAATCTCAATTTTCAAGTAGTCTATTGTTTTTTGCTGAACTTGGCCTCACCCTCGCACTTTTGTTGCTGACCTTCTTGACGCATGCTATGGCGCTCGAAGTGGCCACTGGCTGACGCTTCACTTTTCAACATCCTTGGTGTCAACTCGTGGACGCTTTTTTTGGTCCGTTTTTGTGACCCTAATTGCAATGCATGCAGAATGCGACCTTCTTTCGCAAAGAAATTGCAGACGGCTCTCCCCCTGTCTCCGTGAGAGCACAGAGAAGTATGAGAAGCCCTCAAAAGCTGTACCCAATACTTTTGGCTTCCGCCATGACGCGGTCGAGGATGACCCTGATGAGCATGTCTTGATGCCAAAGAAGTGTCCGTGAGCTTCTTTCTCTACTGCAGCTGTGTTTTCCTCAATGGCGTCCCTGGTTTCGAAAGTGCGCGTCAGTGAAGATGGACCTTGGCCACGTGCTTTAATAAATGAGATAGACCTTTAGTGTTCTTCAGCGTCGCACCGACCCCTCACCATACTTGGCGCGTGCAACCATCAGAGTGGGAGGGTCAGCGGCCAGGGCGGCGGCGAGGAAGTCTGCGGTGTCAGCGACAGCAGGGATGGCATAAGTAGCAGCGTCCGCATGAGCGACTGACCGTCGCGCAGTGCCAGTTCTGCTGTGGCTGCTCCTTAGCGTAGCGGGGGCAAAGCATTAAGTTAAAAACATATATAAAAAAGGGGAAAGTGCCAACTGATTCATCTACAATTAAACTATGAATAATTGTATTAATTAAATGTATCGATTTGATTAGTGCCATCCATGATTACGATGTCTACAGTGCGACCCGCTTCAGGTGCAGCGCTTTGCTAGTTCTGACAAACCAGCCAACCGTTCTCTTTCGTACCATGCAGCGCATACTTGTTCGGTGGTGCCGTTGGAAACACCCCAAGAGTGGCGTCAGCCTCTCTCAACGGTTATTCTAATATTGGACGCGCAATCATTCTGCAGTAGATACAAATTTCGGACTCTTCACAGTCTTTGACAAGCGACGACTGGAAAATTGGAGACAGTGCGATGAGCAGATCCTTCCAAAAAATACTGCAACTGGCTTTATCAAAGGCACGAAATATAGTGCTGTGCATACCGCATTTTCTTGTCATGGGGCGGGGGTGCTAAATCGATCATCGCTGGCGCTTGTGGATCCTTCGTCGCATCAAGGGAATCTCGCTTGTGGCTTTCTATCTTTCTTTCTTTTTTCAGACTTCGGAACGGTAGTTCCCGTGACCGGTTGAACAGAGTACATCTTCTCAATTGTTTGCGGCTCCTGATCGTGTTCTGGTCCCCCCCTGACCTCAACGTCAGTGGCTGTTCAGGAGAATTGCAAGCCTATTTCAGGGCTGTACTTGAAGTCATGGCAATTGTCGTGGAAGGCCAGATCTAATCTGATTTATTGGAATTCCCGCTTTTATGACCACCGAAATGCCTGCTCTGTCGCACGGGGTGTGCTCATTGGCAGGAACAGGCATATCTACTGGTGCCCGTAGACAAGAATAAACACCCAGTCAGTTCAATTCATATTGTGAATGTTGGGTGGCGCCCAAGTCACACCTCAACAGCAATGGCGAGTTGGGACGCATTGCGCTCTGTTCGCGGCTTGGGAGCACCCAACAAACGGTGGCTTGATCCTTCTTCCTTTCTAGCAAATGGCGTACATTTGCACGGGAAGATGTTCATGCTATCGCTCTGTGCCCAGTTTTTACTCTTATAAAAGCCTCCGACACAGACACAGTGTGGAGCCCGTTGACCAATCAGAACAGCGTATTTGACGTGCTCTGAGGCCAATGCGACCCCAGAGCCTGCATTCGCAAATAAAATTCCAAGTTTTTCTCAGGATCTCCACAGATAATGGCAGATGCGGCACGAACGGAATCGAGCTGACTCGGGGCATCGGGGGAAGCCCGGGTATCTCAAGAAATCCGATGGGATTTCTCACTGGCAGCAATCTTCGGAGTATGACGGGAGAGCCTTCTTTCAATCCCCCCGCCGCCGGGAAATTATTTTGTCGAGTGCCCCATGAATAAAACGAGGACTGCTTAGGGCATATCCCCACCGCGGTGGTCACGCGGTCAGATCGCCATGGCTCGTCAGGAACACGTCTTGTGCGCACTAGTTTGGCGATACCGACGTTACGAAGTCCATGCAGAAAGGCCGACCCCAGGCGCTTGCGCTGATGTTGCGGCGATATGACGTATTGCCAGCACCACTCCTAGCCCTGCAGCCAGCTGAGCCCTCCGCGCGCCCTGCTGTGTGGTGCCGGGTAGATCTAGCAAGAGCATGGGAACGCGCACCACAGACGGGTGGACGTGACGAGCTCGTTATGAACTGAGACAAAGAGGGCTGGACCTGTCACAGCCACTTAAAGACAACACAGGGCGAAATCTTGTACGCGAGGTCTCAGCGACCGACAAAACAATTGAATTGCTGAAGCTTAAGACACCCATTAATGTATTGATTGATCGTTCTGAGACGCAAAAGGAAGACCCAACTCTTTCTGTTTGAAAACCCTCCGCCTCATGACTGGCAGTATTGCTGAGTGCCCAATCTTGATTGTAGACATCTAATTCACAGAAGAAACGGCTTTGCTCGCCGAGAGAGGAAAAAGTTCCCCATCAATTATAGACTGCATCGTCTATCTATCTATCTCGGCCTGCACCAAGGTTGCAAGATTATCGTGAATATATCCTGGGGCCGTAAATGATAGATAAATTATCGCAATCAATATTGAATGTGAATATAAATCATGGATCACCACATGGATGGATTACGTTATTCACGTGGAGCCACGTGTACCAAAAGTCACTTCAATTCTGCGCGCGGCCTCGGGCGGTCCTGGACCCTGACTCTCTCAACCCATCCCACTCGCCTGCGCGTGGCCGGCGCCGGCAGGAAGCATGTCGACGGCAGGAAGCATGTCGACGGCGCCGGCAGGAAGCACGCCGACGGTACCGTCAGGAAGCACGTCGAAGGCCCCAGCGTCGGCGCAGTCGTCGTACCCGGCGCCAACGCGGAGCGCGTTGGCGGCGCCAGCCTCAGTAAAATGGGCGTGGCCGGCGCCGGTAAGATGCACGTCGCGCGGCTCTTCCTCCCCGTCCACTTGAGCCCCCTCCCCACGTCGATGGCGCCGGCGTTGGCGCGGTGGTCGTAGCCGCCGCCAGAGGAGAGCAAGTTGGCGGCGACAGCGCTGACCGGGTGCGCGTGGCTGCTCTCGGCTGGGAGCAGGTCCGCGGCGCGGGCGCCTGCGGGGTGGTCGTGGCCGCCGCCGGACCCCGGTGGGGTGGTCTTGGCTGCCACCGGCCGGTGCGTACTCGCTTTCTTCCATGAACTGCGACAAAGCGTTCTTTCTCGCCGTGCCTGCTCGCCGTGCTGGTTGCGGCCGGCGCCGCCATCGCGGCGGTTGCGGCATGCTAGTGGAGGAGGCCGTGGGTGGCGAGCAGGGACGGTGCTACCCGCGGCGTTGAGCGAACGCTTGAGGTAGGCTGCAGCACCGACCCCCAGGCGCTGCGAAGGCCTCGGCAGGGGACTGCGCCGTCCCCACCCGCCTTCGTGTTGAGCTAGCCAGTGGGCACCATATGGGCGGGCGGATGGCTGAGGCCTTCCACGCATGCCAAAGAGCGGCTGCAGCGCGCCGCCGTAGATGTAGAACGACGACCCGACTGCTGGGAGAGGGGGGGGGAGTGCCGGGCGCTGCCAATCACGGGGCTGCTGGGGAAGAAGTGGGGGTGAGGGATGCTGGGCGCAGCCAACCCCATCTCGGTCGCGGGCCTCCGCCGCACCCTGGAAGCGGACCTTGCCGCCACGCCGACGCCACTGCCGACGCCCGAGGGTGTGAAAACTTAGCGGCGCCGGGTCCCCCGACCTGGCCGGCTGGCGCCGGCTTGACAAAGCGGGTCCCGCCCTACAGAGGGCTCGCGGGAAGCCTTCGGACGCCGTCGCACTGTCGTTGGTGCCGCCCCGCCCCCCCTACCGCACCTGTCTCCGGAGGGCGGAGGGGAGTGTTTGTTGAATTGTTGAGGGGTAGCAGGGGCTGCCAGACGCAGCAGGAGGACGGTCGCAGCACGGATGCCAACGGTTCTCGCCTGAGCGGGCCACCGACACAGTCGACCGCCACGCTAAGAGCGGTCGTGGGGCGCCCACTTAGGGCCCCAGAGAAGTTCTGGCGGACACGCTGGTCAGCCCGCTGCGCGTAGGTCGCGAGGAAAAGTCGCAGGAAGAGGACATCTACACACGACAAGTCGAAATACAACCAAGTGCAGAGAGAGGACCGCTTTTTCATCGACGGTGCAGAGGGGAGATACAAAAAAAGTGAATACACGCAGGATCACTTGTAGAAGGTAAACTCTTGGTCGTCATCCTTCTTAATGCTGCTCTTGTAGGCTTTCTCGAAGTCCCGGGGGAGAACCATATACCGGTTGGCTCGCACTGCCTGCATCCCCGCCTCTTGGCAGATGGCCGCAATCTCAGCACCTGAGACCTTGTCCGGCCGGCTGACAAACTCTTCCAAGTCCACCTCGTCGCTCAGGTTCATGCGCCCGGTCACGACTTGGAAGATGAGGCGCTTCTGCCGCCGGTCTGGTGTTGGGAACTCAATCTTCCGGTCCAGACGACCCGGTCGCAGCAGTGCCGGGTCTAGCGTGTCTGCCCGGTTGGTGCACATGATGACCTTAACGTTGGAGTGCTGGTCAAATCCATCCATCTGGTTGAGTAGCTCCATCAAGATGCGCTGAACCTCCCGGTCCGCACCTGTCTGCGCGTCAAACCGCTTGGTAGCAATGGCGTCAATCTCGTCGATGAAGATGATGGCGGGCGAGTTCTCCCTCGCCAGACGAAACACGTCTCGCACCATGCGGGGACCCTCACCAAGGTACTTCTGCACAAACTCGGAAGCGACCACGCGGATAAAGGCAGCCGTAGTATGATTCGCCACTGCCTTCGCGAGCATCGTCTTGCCCGTACCAGGCGCACCATACAGCAGCACCCCCCGCGGCGGGTCAATGCCGATCTGCGCGTACAGGCCGGCATGCGTCAGCGGCAACTCCACCGCTTCCCGGATCTCCTGCTTCTGGATGTCCAGGCCACCAATGTCCGAGTAGGAGACATCCGGTTTGTCGCCTTCCGCAACCATGGAGATGGTCGAGTCCGCCTCAGGGGGGAGAATGTCCACCAGGGCATTGGAGTGCCGGTGCAACGCCACCGAAGAAGACGGCTTGAGAAGTTCACGGTTGAGCGTGGACAGGATGCGAACGTAGTAGTTGGAGCCCGTGGTCGAGCCCACAATGCCCGTGGAGGCATCCACCATTTCCAGGAACTGGCCAATGACCAGTGGGACTGACTGGATCCGCTTCACTTCCTCCTGCGCGTGGAGAAGCTCTCGCTTCAGGCTCTTCATCTCATCCTTGACGTACTCCTCCTGGATCTCCAGCAGCTCATGCTGCCGCTGCAGCTGCTTCAGCTCGGTGTAGACGTCCGCATCGGCATCAGCATTAGCAGGCGCACCGCCACCGATGGTGCTGCTGATGGCAGCCTCTGCGGGCAACACTGCCGTCGCCATGGTGAGCCGCGCACCCACTGCGTGATGAGGAACGTCGGAGCAGGACAGAATGGAACGGGAGGGGAATGGGCATGAACGTGTACCCGGCACACCAGCTGAGTGGGTGGGAGTGACTCTGGCGGCACAACAGCAAGCCAGCAAGACACGCTGACAGCTTTTTCGGCAGGCACAGCATGATGTGCAACACAAGTATGTATTTATAAAACGTTGTGTCATAATTCTCGGTGCTGTTGCGTTCAGTCAACGGATGCAGTCCAGTGCTGCCGCGTAAAGTTTCAAAATCGCGAAATCAGACCGTGAAAACTGACAGACAAGACCTGAGACAACTCTCAGAGAAAACGGCGAAGGTCATGGCGAGACGAAGTGATGGAGGTGGCGCCCACGTCGAGCACCACCCTGTGGAGATGAGCAGGAGTCGGCCGTGCCCTCCCCCCCCGTTTTATCTTCGCTTCTTCGCATGCCTCACGCGGGGCCTTCTCTCTCCTGACGTAAACCTCACGCGCCACCGCTTGAGGACCACAGGGACAACACCCACCCGACGCCATGGCTCGGACGCGGCCACGGCCGCGGCTGTCGACTGCACGGGCCGTCTCCACCACTACTACAAGCGCAGAGGCTACCGTCACTGCCAAGGCTTCCGCAGTTTGATTCGGCCACCACCGCCCCTCCTCCGGGGTGCCCGTCGTGGCGGCGGGGGGCAAAGCCGCGTCAGGGGGGAGCGCCGCCAGTAGGGGCGAGCAGCCGGGGGGTGGGGGAGACGCACGGGGTGCTTCTTCTCCGCTGCCGCCTAGCCTCGGGGGCTTGGCGCGGGGCCCTCGCTGTCACTGAGCTCACCGTCTCCTCGAAAAGCTGGAAAAAGAAAGAGCGCGGACTTGCCAGTTTCCCTGGCACGTGGGGTGCCTATGGGAGAACACACTGTAAGGTGTGCCTGGTTGGGTCTGACGCCTCGAGGCGTGGAACCTCTCGCGGTCGGGCCACGGACGGGCGGGCGCACCTCGTCGGCGGCGGGGCCGGCCAGGCACTCTCTTTCGTGCACACGACCTAGACCGCGCTTGCGCTGTTCGGCCACCCTCATCAAGCGACATCTTCCCTGCTCCCCCCCTGTCCCTGCTCGCCCCGACCTCCTGTCCGTGACCAACCACCCTTGCCGGTGCACGACTGCATTTCTTTTTGCCTGCCTGCCCCGGGTGTCCGTTTTTCCTCTAGTTTTTCTCCCCCTGTGCGGCCTTTTTCGCCTATCCCCGTCGTTCCCATCCCCCGCCCCTGCCGGCGACTGCCATGGTGGACGGCGGGCCCTTCCTCCCACCCGGCGGGCGGTCTCCCCCCACCGCGTTTGTGCTCATCCCCCCCTCGTTTCTGGGCACCCCCGTGGGCGCCCCCCCCGCCTGTCGCTCCCACACCGCGGCGCCCCCCCCCCCTCGGAGGCAGGGGACAGTTGGCGGCGGCGGTAATGGCGGCGCCGCCCCCATCACCATGATTCGGGGCTTCCCCAACCCGTCGTCTGTGACGGGCGGGGGCGCCGGCGGCGGCGCGGGCGGCGAGCGCGTTATTGATCAGCTGGTGGACTTCCCGTCGGTGTTTACGTTCAAGGTGGTGGGCCACCGGCAGGGCGACTTTGTGACGGACATTACTGACCTGGTGGCGGGCGTGACGGGCGTGACGCGGGAGGACGTGCGGGTGAGCGTGCGGGATACGCCCAACGGCAAGTGGCGGTCCATCACCCTGAAGGCGCCGTGCAATACGGCCGACAATGTGTACGCCGTGTACGATGCGCTGGACCGGGACCCACGGGTGCTGTTCAAGTTTTAGTTGGTGAGGAGAGCGGGGGAGGAGTGGCAAGGGGGGGGTGGAGGGTGGCGGGGGAAGCGACGGTGAGTGGGGGGGGAGGTGGCGCTGTCGGGTCTCGGCGGGGTGGGGGAACGTTGAGGGAGGCTGCTGCCTTGCTGTCGTCAGGGCGGGAGGTGGGGGGGGGGGATGGAATGGAGTGGGCAAACTGCCTGTTGGGTGGTCTTTCGTCCGGGGCGCTACGGGCAGCTTATGGGTGCGCCATACCGCGCCCTTTTTCCGTGGCGGCTGCGGTGGGGTACTCCCTTCCCCGTGAGTCGCGGCGCCTCGCCTTTGTGGAAAGGGGGCCGCTGGTGGGGGGTTGACATGCTGGGGGGACTGGCGCAGGGGGAGTCCCTGCCCCGGGGTGGTCCGTAACGTGCGGGTCATTCCTCCCTCCGCGGTTCCTCCCAGCCGCCTCGTCGTTGGCGGCCCTGCCCGTCGCGGCTGGACCACCAGTCGGTGGCCGCCAGTCGCGCTCCTGAAGGAAGAGGGCGGGTGTTTGGCGTGGTGGTCAGACTGCGCCGTTGGCGGGCCGTTTTCCTCGTGGCCTCTCCCACTCCCCGCTTGTCTTCCCCCACCCTCCCACCTTCACTGCGCCGCGCGGGGTGTGGCGCTCAGGTTTGCTGTCCGTGACCCACCGGGCGTGGCGGTTGCGTTTCCTGCTACTCCCCACCCACTACCGCCGCCGCGTTTATGGCCGCCCTGTGCTGCCGGCTGGCCAGCAACGGCCAGTGCCCAGCGTTCCCCCCTATTTCCATCCTTGACACACCCTGCCATTTTCCTCATTACCGTGACTCCCCGCCGCCCTGGCAGTGTGCATGCAGTGCAGCGGAAAAGCCGTACAGGGTCCTTCCCACCGCCGCCTCACGAACCTCCCGCACGAGCATGGCCCCCACCAACGAGCATCCGCACCCCCCGCCCCCCCCACCCCCGCCCTCACCCACGCGCCGTTCCACCTCGTGAACCTCGCCCTGCCCCACTGGGAGCGTCCTCGCCCCCCCTTCCCACCCCCTCCCCACGCACGTGGCCCCCATCCAGCCCGCGTCACCCGCTGGGGAGAAGCCCCGCCGCTGACAAGCCGGGGCCGACCCTAGCGGCTCAACCCCCCCCCCCGGGACGCCGCCACGCGCCTGACATAGCCGCCGTCCTCGTGCGTTGCGTCGCCGTCACGACGGGGAATGCGTGGTAGGTGGCGGCGGCAGCGGCGACGGCGGCGGCGGGCCATCTGCGTCGCCATGGTCCACCCGGCCCCCGCCCTCCCGCCGCCCTCAACTGCCGTGAGGGGGGAGGGAGGGACGCCCCTCCCACGCGCGTGCCACCGTGGCGGCACACGCCGCCGTTGGACTCGGGCAGGAGCGCAGTCGTCGCCGGCCGCGTGCGCACGTGGGCAGCAGCGGCCCCGTGGGGGGCAGGTGGCTCGCACGTAGGCACAGTCGGGGGACGGATGGGGGCGCGGGAGGAACAGAGCGACCCAAGAGAGGCTCCCGGCCCCGTACGCCCTATGAGGCTGCCGTGCACCTGTGGCTTGCCCCCCCCTGCGCCCGTCCCCCCCCCCGGTGTCCCAGCGTCGTCCCGCCCACTCCCTCCTCCCCCCCGCCAGGACCGTTGGGTGCCCTCCTACTACTCGCCGCCGCCCACAAAGACGGGCGAGCCGGTGCCGTCACGGGTGGCGGCGGTCCCCCCCCCCCACGAGTTGACGCGCCCCCCCACAGCCCCCCCCCCAAGGACCGGCCCGTCGCCCCCTCCCCCCCGCCCGGCGGCCGTGGCCGCCGCGGCGTTGACCGGGCGGCGGCAAGGCCGGCGGCCGCGTCGGCCGCCGCCGCCCGGTCGGCGGCCAGCTCGTCCACGCGGTGGTGGAGGGCGGCGAGGCGGGCAGTGACGTTGGCGGCAAGGCTCGTCGTCGAGCCAGGGGAAGAGCCCCCAGAGGAGGTGCCTGACGACGACAGGGACGCGGCCGGGGAGGCCGCCGCTGCGGTGGACGACCCCACCCCGTCGGCCGCACCACTGGCCGCCGCGTTGGCCGCCGCAGCCGCCGCGGCAGCGGCTGTCGCGGCCGAGACGGCGGCGGGGGGGAGCGCCCACCGTCGCCCCCGCTCGCGCGTCGGCGGCGGTGGCGGCGGCAGCGGCAGCCGCGCAGGGGGGGTGCAGCATTCCCCCCCCCCCGTGGAAGGGCGGGGGGTCCCGTCAATGGCCGACCCCTTTGCCAACGGGGTGGCGCCGTTGGCGGCAGCAGCAGCAGTAGCGGCGGCGGCGGCGGCGGTGTCCCCGCCAGCCCCACCCCCCACCGGCGGGACGGCCTGCCACGCGCGGCCCGCCGGGCGGACGCCCGCGCCCGGGACGCCCGGCGAGGGGGGCGGGAAGAGGGTGGCGAGAACAGAGAGCACCACGTCCGCCTCGTCGCGAGGAGGCGGCGGCGGTGGCAGTGGTGGGGGCGCCACCACGTGGGGGGGGGCGCCCGCACCCGCCAACGGGAGGGGGGGCACAGCGGCGTGTGGGGGGCGTGCCGCCCGGAGTCGCAACGCCGTCGCCGCGGCGGCGTGGAGGAGGGCGCCGAGCTCCACACGGAGGGCGTCTGGATGGGGTAGTAGGGGGGGAAGAGGGGGGCAGGCAGGGCAAGCGAGCCAGCAACCGTCCAGGTAGTGGAACCCCGCCGGGGGGGAGAGACGGACCAACAGGCACGACACACCAATGGTCAGCGGCGGTGTGCGGGGGCACTGCGGCCGCCATGGGGCCATCAAGTGGCCGCCATGGCCGGCAACCCCCGGGCATACGGGACGGCTCCCGCCGTGTCAACGTCCAACTCCCCCCCCCCCTCAGCTCTTCCAACCAGCCGGTGCCCCCCCACCCCCCCCGTCCACCCCCCCGTCCACCCCCCCGCCGCCGCGTGTGCCGTCCACGTACCCGTCTCATCGTCGGCCCAGGCGCCCCGCAGGCGCGCCCACACCACCACCCCCACCAGCCGCGCGGCGGCGGCCCAGTCGGCGGCGGGGACGATCAGGCGGTCGG
The DNA here is from genome assembly GCA_009829735.1 of Pyropia yezoensis. Taxonomy (NCBI): domain Eukaryota; phylum Rhodophyta; class Bangiophyceae; order Bangiales; family Bangiaceae; genus Pyropia; species Pyropia yezoensis. The sequence continues at coordinate 23,164,044 of CM020620.1, forward strand.
CGTCGGCATTGCCCCCGCCCCCCTCACCGGCGCGGCCGCTCTCCTGGCAGCGCCGGCGGCGGCGGCTGCGGCTGCGGGAGGCGGCGGCAAAGGCGGCGGCCGCCGCCACCGCCACCCCTACCGCCGCCGCCGCGGCTGCCCAGCCGGCCGCCGGTGAACGCCGTCGGCCGGGTGGCCGCACCGCCAGGGCCATGGCCATGGCCGGGGGGGGAAAGGGGGAGGGGTGGGCGGGGGACGTCCAGAGGGCAATGCGCAAATGCGAGGGGGGAGAGGGCGGGGAAGGTGAAGGGGGGGATGAGAATGCGCAGGAGGGCCGCGGCGGGTGAGACGCAGTGCGCTTGCGGTAGTGGTTGGGGGAAGGGCGGTGGGGAGGAGACACACCAGAGCCGAGTGACTGGCGGCGGCGTGAGTGGCTGCTCGTCCCCTCCCCCCACCGGCAGCCTGCAGCGCGATCCCTTTTGGTCGCGCCGCCGCGCCGCCAGGCACGTGCCACCCGCGGAGCCGCCCCTGCCTCGGTCCGCCTGCCCGCAGTGGCGCCTTCCCTGCCACGGGGGGGCAGAGGGAAACGAAGGTGGGGGCGCCGGGCCACCAATTGGTTGGCCAAGCGAGCAACGGCGGCCTCGGCGGCTGTCCAGCGGGGAGGCGCGGCGTTGTGCCAAGCGGGAGGAGGCAGGTCGGGAGGGCGCAGGCGGGGCTGTAACCCGCGGCCGGGATAGGCCAGCACCACCTCAGCCGACGGGTGGATGACAGGGCCTTCCGGCGCGCTGCAAAGGTGTCTGCGGGTGCACCGCCAGAGTGGGGCCCCGAGTGCAAAAGAGTCGCAAAATAGGCGGGCCGCGTCCCGCCCCCGGAGGCGTCGTGCGTCGCGGCGGCTTCCGGGCAGGGTGACGGGCGAAGGGGTGGGGCGTAGGCAGCGCGGGGATCCCTCTCCCGATGTCAGCCTGCAGTACGTATGTACATACCTTAGAGCGGGCCGACCGGCCGCAGTACAGTACGAAGGTGCCGCGAAGCAGAGCCGAGTTAAAACTCAAACGTTTGTGTGGAACGCCAAGTATGAGTAATTTTATGATGACATCGATCAAAATTTATATAAGTATTAAAGTTATCCTGGTGGGGAAAGGATGGTTTAGCCCCCGGGAAACACTATATCATTCTATGCATGTATTAGGCACAAGTCTTTCCCTAAGCATGACGTTTAAGTCAGCTCCCGCCCCAGTCTATAGGAGTTAGAATCGTCCCATTCGTGGATATACTGGACAGGAAAGGTAGTCTCATCTACGTGAAGTTCATGACGAAGACAGGTGCCTACAAGTCATCCTGTCCATTGAACTATTTACTGTCAACCAGACGCATGCTGGATGCTCCTGCCGCTTCGCCTGCAGCATCTCGTCGGATCTGAACCTGACGAAAGCCCGAGCCCGGAACGCCCGGGTGTCTGCTCAACATATGCGCGTCCCGCCGCGTTCGGACAGCCCGGCGTCGAGTCGGGGCGTTTGTCAGGAGCGCATCCGAGACGTTCTGTGCAACCGAACCGTCAGTGCTGGATAGTGGCGTCACTGCCGCGTTCTTTCATTACAGATGCTCCCGAGGACAGCATACGTCATGTTCTCTGCTCTGGTGTACTCTCAACGGCGTTCCGTTATCGATTCGTTGTCTCATTGAGAGGGTTTCCTGGGCGTTTCCTGGCCTGCAATGTGTATTTCCTGGGCCAAATAACCAGCATAAAAACCGGGTTATTGTCCGCAGGAAACGGTCCGCGGCCGACGCCGCCGACGCGGTGCCGACCGCGATCGCCAGCTCAGGCTGAAAAGTTGCGCACCAGCTGGCACCGCGTGGCGGCGTGGCGGCGCCGCGCCGCGGTGGCGGCGTGGCGGCGTGGCGGCGTGGCGGCGTGGCGGCGTGGCGGCGTGGCGGCGTAGCGGCAGCGGTGGCTGTGGAGGCGGCAACGGAGTCGGCTGGCCTCCGCCCCCACCCATCAGCAGCAGCACCACCCCCACCTCCACCACCACTGTGGCAGTATTGACCCCCAGGTAGGGGGGCAACACGTGCCATGCAAGGGGCGGCAGGCCACAAGCCTGATCCGTTCCTCCCCCTGCATTTGGGTCCATATTCCCTAAGTTTGGGATAGTTAGCTTAGTAGTAAATCCAACTTGGATTTGAGGGTTTTCTGCATTTATCGTCTTGAATTTTCGTGTGGCCCGGTGGGCAGGTGCTGGGGTGGGAGATTCTGAGTGGCGAGATTCTGAGTGGACCCTGGGGGGATAAGGGGAGGGACAGCGGGGCTTGGCCCTGCGTCCCCGTCCCGACCAAGAAACTGTTGGACCACACACCATCCTCTTGTTTGTCCGTGGGGGGTTTGCCCCACAACAGGGACAGAGTGTGTGCGACTTGCACTTCTTCCGGTTCCCCCGACACGGGAGGCAGCCCTTGCACACCGCCCCAACTTGGGTGCCGTGTGTGCATGTGGTTTTTGCCACATTTGGTGGAGCAGCAGGGGACAGAGGTAAACTTTACCTCCGGGTGCACCCGGGTGTAGGGGGCCCTCTGTCTCAGAGGAACGGTGGACTTGGACCGTGTCATATGGATCGTCAGCCAACATGGCTAGTTCGGACCCCCCGTCGTCCGGGGAGTACACGGGTGACGCACGTACTTCAGTGCCTTTGAATACTGGTGAGACACAGGTGGGTTTACCTGGGGTCGCAGAGGGACTAGAGGTCCCTCAAGCCAGCAGGACTGGAAGTACGGGCGGGCAACAGGCCACCCCGACTCAGTCGGGAGTTCACTCGGGTGACACTTCTGATGTGGGTGGGCCGAAGTCTGGCCACCGTGTGGTATACTCAACGGGAACGTCCCAAGGGGTGAGGACTGTCCCCGCGGGTTCCACTCGGGTTGGAGCCAACTTTGGCTTGGAGCCGTCGCCAACTAGGCTTTCGGAGGACGGCGGACCTCCGTTGGTCGGCGATGGGCTCGCGCCCATGCCCCCGGTTGAGACCCCTGAGGAACGTGGTTACACCTCAGGTGGACTCCCGGAGGCGGACAGAGACTCAACTGGAGTCGTCAATCCACTCCTCGCGGAAACTGTCCGTCGGGAGGCGACCAATGTGTGGCGGCAGACTTTGCCGGACCTGGTGGTCACGATGACGAATACTATTCTGAATCAGATTGTGGCGAGTTTGCCAGATGGCCTTAATGTCCAGACCGGATTGGGGCTTTTGAGCCCGCAGGCGCAGGGGGAATCTCCCCTGACGCCTATTCCGGGTCGCCCCGAACAGGGGGGGACCCCTGTGACTCCCAACGTGGGAGCCGCACCATTCTCGGGGGGGCGTACGCCCTTCACGGGGGAGCTCCCCTCGGAAACGCCGGCGGCTACACCAAGCTCGCCGTACCAGACTACAGGCGCTGAGGGACAACTTACCCCAGTGCCACAGCGGCTGTTCCCTCAACGTGAGGTGCCGCCCAAGATCCAGGTAGCCAACCCGGTCTACCAGCGGATCTTTGACTGTGAGACCTACGCCCTCCACAACAAGTCGGTGGCGTATGGTCCTGACCAGGCCCGAGTCATGGGCCGTGCCAAGAAGAATGCACTTTATTCTTTTGGGCACAAAGCGGAGTGGGATGGAACTCCCCCCCTCCGTGTCCTTGAGTTCCTACGTCGTTTCACAAAAGCCTGTGACGACAATGCCATAAGTGAAGGCATGGCTTTTTACATGCTACAGGAGTTTACAAAGGGCGACCTACGGACAGAACTTATGTCCGTCATGCCCAGCTCCTCAAGTGGAGGCGCTGGGGAGGTGACTTCCTATTTGGAGCTCGTCAACTGGTTGTTGAGGGCCATGGTTGATGAGGCAGCGTTGGCCTCTCAAGTCGAGGAGTTTACGCAAGCCCATCAGGAAGAGGCGGAGGACGAGTTGTCCTTTGCGGAGCGAGTCCGTAAGCTCAACAATCTTTGTGGGTTTCTTCATCCACAAGCTGTGGTGAAGAGTCGGTTTGTGGAGGGACTCCATGGGTCAGTCCGGATGGAGACCCGGGAGCATAACACTGCCCGGGCGACCCTGGCCGAGTTGGCCAGGTTCGCTTACCGCAGAGGTGAGGCCTACCGCAAGTTGCGGGAGGAACAACGCCAGGAGCGTCAGGCCGAGTTGGCCAAGGAACGGGAGGAGGCGCGCCAGGTCAGAGAGTTGAGAGAGGCACGCCGAATCCGCAAGGAGAGGGTGGTAGCTGCCGTGGGAACTTCCCAGGGTATCTCTTTGTCTTCCCCAGTTGGGAAGACCCCTCCGGGAACTGACAATCGGTGTTGGAACTGCAACTCCGATGGACACTGGGCATATGATTGCCCCAAGTTGAGTAAACGCATCCAACAACTTGTTAGGAATGCGAGTAAGAAGACGGCTACGAACGAAGTACGTCCACACCGCGAGGGTGGGTCTCGACCGGTCGTCGCGGTCGCCACACCCTCGGCGGAGGAGGCGGACACGTCGTCCTCGGACTCGTCGTCTTCCTCCCCGCCCTCAGATTCGGACGCCAAGTCGGCGGGAAACGAATGACCGTTGGGGCTGGTCGTCCGAAGCTCACAACGGCAGCCTCGGCCAAGTGGGCCAGGAGGACGAACCAACCGTGCCGGATACTGCGGCGACCTAAGGGAGTCCGCCCACCTCGGGTAGGACTCCCCAAGAACGTAAACCCACGTCGGGTCATCGCGGTGCTGACGGGTGAGAACTTCCAGGTGGCTGGACGGGTGCAACTTGCCCCCGGCCGCGCCTGTTGTGCCCGTATCGTACTTGATACCGGGTCAGGAGCCTTCTTGATACGCAAGTCGCTATTACCAAAGGAGGTGAAGCTCCAACGCTGGAGGTCCAAAGCTGACCATATGATTGACATCAATGGTGGGGTACTTCCCATCGTTGGTGCCGTGACCCTACCAACTAGGTTGGGGACCCACGAGGTCGACGTGACCTATGGTGTAGTTGAGAATATATCGGTACCCCTGCTTCTGGGTACCCCTTATGTTGTTACACAAGTGCCTTTGATTTGTGGCCCTGAGTACTGGGTCAAGTTGATGAATGGGGAGACTATCCCCATCCTTGGTAAGAGAAAGTCTGTGGCTCCTGTGACAGTCTCACAGTCGAAGCCTGTTTGCTCTGTGAGGGAAGGGTTTACTGCTACCCTGCGTCTAGCCCGTAAAGTCACGTTGCCCCCCACCTCGGTGGCGCACGTTGATGTTGTAACTGATTATACGGGGAACGGGTTGGTGCACCCTCACCCCAGTCTTGCTCGCAAGCACCAAGCGCATGTTGCCCTTGGCACGATGGACTCCAAAGCTGGAGTCCCGTGGGGGATACAGGTGATGAACCTGAGCTCGTCGCCCCAGTACTTCAAGTCGGGAGCCAAGTTCGGCTATATCGACCAACACGAGGGACCGGTAGTAGCGGTCACCCTCAACGCGGGCGCAAGTAGCGACCCGAAGTTCGGGAAGGAGAAGCATCAAGCCAAGTCGGCCGCCTCTCCTCGGCCCCATGTGAACATGGAGGGTGTCCCCCCCAGGTTGAGGGTTCAAGTTGAACGCCTCTTGGACCAATATCACAAGTTGTGGGATGGTCAATTGGGACTCATGAGAGCCACCCAACACCGAATCGAGTTGAAGCCCGGTGCACCCCCTATACGCCAACAACCGTATAGGGGAGGACCTCGTTCAAGGGCCCTCGTTAAGGAGCAAGTTGCTCGCATGGAGGCCCTCGATGTGATCGAGGCCAGCAACGCCGAGTGGGCGAGTCCGGTGGTTATCGTCCCCAAAGTTGATGGGACCCCCCGGTTCTGTATCGACTACCGTAAGCTCAACGAGAGCACGGTGAAGGACAGTTATCCCCTACCTAGGATGGATGACTGTCTGGACTCTCTGGGGGAGGCAAACGTGTTCTCTACCCTGGACTGTAACGCGGGGTACTGGCAAATTCCCATTGCCCCGGAGGACAGGCATAAAACTACCTTTACCTGTCACTGTGGTACCTACCAGTGCAAGCGCCTACCGTTTGGTCTGTGTAACGCGCCGGCAACTATCCAGCGCGCTATGGACATGATTCTGGCCGGAGTACGGTGGCAGATCTGTCTTGTGTACCTAGACGATATCATTGTGTTCTCCCGAAGTCCGGAGGAACACATTGGCCATCTTGGCCAGGTGTTCAAGCTACTTGCTGACGCCGGTGTGTCACTGAAGGCGAGTAAGTGCCACCTCTTCACTCAAGAGGTGGAGTACTTGGGACATGTTGTCCGTCCGGGGCGTCTCAGTGTTAACGAGAAGAACTTGAGGGCCATTCGTAAGGCTCAGTACCCCCGGACCCAGACCCAGATGAGGAGCTTCCTCGGGATGTGTAACGTGTACCGACGTTTCACCAAGGGCTTCGCCAAGGTGGCGAAGCCGTTGAATGAGCTAGTGAGCTCAACGCTACCGAAGAACCTGCCTCCCCCAAGTCGGGTGGAGCAGGAATCCTTTGAGACTCTTCGGGACCTTCTGCTGAAGCCCCCCATCTTGGCTATTCCCAGGTTGGGAGGCCACTACATCCTGGATGTGGACGCTAGCTACGACCAACTTGGTTGTGTGTTGCTTCAGCAGCAGCCGGACAAGGAGTACTTGCCGGTGGGATACTTCAGCAAGGGGCTGAACTCGGCCGAGAAGAACTACGGAGTCACCGAGTTGGAAGGACTCGCAGTGGTGTGGGCGGTGACGTCACTTCGTCACTACCTAGAGGGTGAGAAGTTCCTCATCCGCTGTGACCACCGCGCTTTGCAGTTCATCTTTAAGACGGACTGTACGAACACTCGTCTCAATCGGTGGAGGGTGCGACTGGCACCCTTCAACTTTGACATTGAGTACCGACCTGGCAGGCAACATGCCCTTGCCGACGGCCTCTCTCGGGTACCTACCGAGGGGCTGGACACTAACCCAGTCGATGAGGACATCCCCATCGTGGGGGTAGTCACGCGCTCGGGTCAGGCGTTGAACCCCGAGGCGCCAGGGAACAAGAAGTACTTGCCCCTGTCCCTGGACGAGGTGGTGAAGGCCCAGGCCGAGGATCCCTTCTGCAAGTCGCAGAGGGATACACTGGATACAGTGGTGGAGACGCGTTTCTTTCTGGGAGACGATGGCCTCCTCATGAGGAGGGGGGTATTCCAGGGGACCGAACAACTTGTCGTCCCCGCATCCCTCAAGGGCAGTATCCTTGAGAGGGAGCACAACGCTCCCTCGGGTGGACACCTGGGGTCTAGTAAACTGTACCAGACCCTGAGGACCAGGTACTACTGGCCGTCCATGGTGGTGGACATCTACAGTTGGGTGGCTGCCTGCACAAGTTGTGCACAGAACCGTCTGATGGAACGGCGGCCTAGTACGGCTATGCTATTGTTCCCGGCCAAGGAGCCCTTCGCCGCGTTGGCGATGGACATCCTTGGGCCACTGCCAGTGACCGAGGAGGGCAACCAGTACCTCCTGGTCATCTGTGACCGCTTTACGAAACTTACGCGAGCGATCCCACTGGCAGAGATCACGGCCATGTCGGTCGTGTCAGCCTTCCTAGATCACTGGGTTGCCGCGTATGGCATCCCAGATAGTACACTATCGGACAATGGACCGCAATTTTCGTCGGTACTATTTCAGGGAGTGCTGGATATGTTGGGGGTTAAGGCAAACTATGCCACCCCCTACCACCCACAAACTAATGGGCAGGTGGAGCGCTTCAACAAAACTATTGTTAGGCAGCTGCGCCACTATGTGAGTGAGCACGTAAAGACGTGGGACCAATACATTTCTATCCTTACTACTGCCTACAATTCGCAGGTTCACTCATCTACCGGGGAAGTACCCCTCGCTTTTGTGACCCCCCGTCGTGTGCGGTCTATTGCCGTGCGGCGGTCACTCCCAACTAGGGAGGATAGTGGCAGTACGCCTACTCCTACTGAGAGTAAGGCGGAGTTCGCTGCTAGGCTGAAACACCTCATTCCTAAAGTCAGGGCTGAGATGGACAAAGCACAAAAGCGCTACAAGCGTACCTTTGACAAAAAGGTGCGCAATGCTAAGCATGTCCCCGAACAGGGTGACTGGGTGCTGGTTCACTCACACACCCCAACTGGGGGTAAGTTGGTATTCCAGACGAAGGGGCCGTACCAGGTCCTTCGTACTGATGGGCGGCGCTTCACCATCGAAAGTGACGATGGGGTCCGCACAGTGAACGGACAGGACGTGGTCAAAGTTGCACCACCGCCTGCAGGCGACCCAGCTTGGGCGCGTGCTTTAGAAGCGTGGCGCCTCCCCTCACTGCCTGCGGCCAAACAGGGCCCGCAGGAGTACGTGTTCGATAAGTTCATCGACCACGGATGGGATGAGGACACTAACCGCCTCATGTTGAGGGTGCGTTGGTTTGGCTACAAAGCCAAGGATGATACGTGGGAGTATGTGGAGGATCTTCCCGCTGAGAAGGTCCGGGCGTACTGTGCCCGGAATGAGATAGACCCTAACAGCCCTCCCTCAACGTGAGGGAAGCCCGAACAACAGTGCCAAGAGAGTGCTTCAAGTCGAAGTGGTACGCAGAGTGGCCTTTAACTACAGCCCTAACCCTCACACTCTCACAACAAAGGCAGCTGCCAACTAGGCACGCATGCTAGACTCTCCCACTCCACGGCCCTCGCCCTCACGTGGAGGCGAGCGGCGAGACCCACGCCGATAACGGTCTCCACTCGTTGGAAGGGGCGGCGGCTCCAAGTCGGAACCGTCGCGCCCTTCACGGTCGCGCAAGTGGCGCCGACCGTGGTTACTCTTCTGCCTGGTCTTGCTCGCAAGTTTGCGACGCAGACGCAGGACAGACTCCGTCTCCAACGGGGTAGAGGACTCCGAGGCGGAGTAAGACAACTCGTCTTCCGACACGGAGGGAGAGCGTCGCGAGTGTCGGCGACGACGGCGAGGAGGCGAGTATGCCCGGCTCGCGCGACGTTTGCCACGCCCAAGTGGGGCTGGCTGGGGCATAATAGCCCCAATGCGAGCCATCTCGGCTGTCATAAACTCCGCCACCGACTCCCAACTCGCGGTCGCCACTGCAGTACGAACGCACTCCTCAAGATGAGGAGTCTCGGAACTCTGGAGGGTTGCGGTCGACGCGGCCAACCAGGAAATGGTGCGCACCAACGTGGTGATCATCATCTCTGAGGTTAGAGGCGTGGGCGGTAACACCAACTTGGGGTATACCGTCAGGAGGGTGGCCCCCAAGTTGGGGGACACCGGGGTGGATGACTCCACGGTCACGCTGATCGGGATGTTCCCGTGAGGCTGGAAAGGAACAGGAGGAAGCGGAGGGGCACGCCGAGGTGGCGGTACCCGGGTATAACTGCGACCCCGACTTGGGGCCCCCGCAGTAGGTTGAGTCATATGGTCATCATATGAGGGCACAGCCATAACTATGGGCTTGTCCGGGGGTGGCGCAGTGTGGCGATCCACCCCCGGGGCATACGGGTAGTCCCCGATGCCCAACCCCTCTCGTAGGACCACACGGCCGTCGTGAAGTGCACGAGCGACCCACACGAACTGGCGAAGTGCGCCATCGTCCTTGGGCCCACGAGTGGGGCGACGCAACTTGTGCTCAATGCTCTCCCACTCGATAAACTTATGGAGCCGGAGCATCTCCTCAAGTAGAGTGAGTTGTCCTGATGAGCACCCCTCAGCAACTAGCTGAGGGGTGAGCTGTTCCAACCCTTGGATGAGCCGGAGGGGGAGATGCCAGAGCATCCCCCGCCGCTGAACACAGGACACCCAGGTCGACATGACCTCGAGGAGCCACTGGGTGGCCAATATGGCCCACACCAGGTGATCAGGGCCAGCCGTCAACATGACGGAGCCGAAGTGGTCAAGCAACCGTGGCAGCAACGCCGGGAACCCGTAGGGGACCTCAACTTGAGGCCACCACTCGGGCTTCTTCGGATAGTACTGCTCCTTACTGGCAGCAGACTGTTGAGGAAACTCAAGTTGAGCCGAGGTCACCAAGTAGGGACCTCGCCGGAAGTCTTTCTCCATCCGCACATCAAAATGATGAGTGTGCGGATCGGCCTCGTGGAGGTACGGGGGGCGAGTTGCCACCGCGTCCCACGTGAAGGTCGGCAAGTCGCCGGGACCCGGGATAGTTCCCCCGCGGTCCACCATGGCCTTGGCACGCTGAACGTCCTCAACCTCCTCATCGTCCAGGAAGGAAAACTGGTCCGTCCTGAAGCCGGCAGGGAACCCGACCCTACGGGGATACTTCTCCCGTAGGCGGTCCCATACCCGACCCATCGCTGCGCCAAGTCGGCCACAGCGAAGAACAGTCAACCCCTCCTCATAGAGAGGCCAAGCGGGGTAAAACCCCCGCCCCAAGGCCTCACGCGGGACAACTTGTCCCGCCTTCGGGGGAGACCCCGCCGTCAACCCAAAGCCGGGTGATGCGGGAGTCCCATCCCCCGGAGCGATCGCGGAGCCCCCGCCGGAAGTCCCGGCGGGTGCTGCACCGTAGGTGGTGTCCTCCATACGCTCATCTAGAGAGTCCGTCTCCACTCCCGGGGTCGCCATGGCTCTCCACAAGTTGGGGAGAGACGCTCTGGCTATCGCCGCACGAGACCCGCCTCGAGTTGAGGGGGACTCGGATCGTGGGTATACGGGTGGCCTCCCCAGCGTGGGGCGGCCCAGTGGAAGGTGAAGGGGAGGTGGTGGTGATGGTGAAGTGTGAACTGAGGAGAGCAAGCTGCCGAGTGGGCAAGCTTGAGGAGAGGGGCGGTCAACGTGACCGCCTCCACATCCATGTTACGTACTCGATGGGGGACAGCAAGTCGCGCCCCCAACAACGAGACGTGCGTTTACACACCCCTTCACAGGGCCGACCGGGTCGGTCGGAACTGAGGAGAGGGGAGTGTGGCAGTATTGACCCCCAGGTAGGGGGGCAACACGTGCCATGCAAGGGGCGGCAGGCCACAAGCCTGATCCGTTCCTCCCCCTGCATTTGGGTCCATATTCCCTAAGTTTGGGATAGTTAGCTTAGTAGTAAATCCAACTTGGATTTGAGGGTTTTCTGCATTTATCGTCTTGAATTTTCGTGTGGCCCGGTGGGCAGGTGCTGGGGTGGGAGATTCTGAGTGGCGAGATTCTGAGTGGACCCTGGGGGGATAAGGGGAGGGACAGCGGGGCTTGGCCCTGCGTCCCCGTCCCGACCAAGAAACTGTTGGACCACACACCATCCTCTTGTTTGTCCGTGGGGGGTTTGCCCCACAACAGGGACAGAGTGTGTGCGACTTGCACTTCTTCCGGTTCCCCCGGCACGGGAGGCAGCCCTTGCACACCGCCCCAACTTGGGTGCCGTGTGTGCATGTGGTTTTTGCCACAACCACCACCACCAACCCCACCACCGACCACTGCCGACGGCGCGCCGCCGCCGCCGCCGCCGCCGCCACGGCGTCGGCCGCCCCCCCCACACGTTGCGGACGGCGGTGGCAGCGGTAGCGTCGGCGGGGCGTGTCGCCACGGCACCGCGGCCCGCGCCGGCCTCCCCCGGCTGCGTGGCCGCGGCGGGCGGCCGCCCCCCCCCCCACCAGTGGTGGTGGCGGCGGCGGCGGCGGCGGGCGTGGGGGAGGCCCGGGAGAAGGCGGGGGCGGGGGGCGCCCGTCGACGCGGCCCAGTGGATTGGGCCACCCGCACGGAATCTCTCCACGCCTCGCTCCGCGCAGTGTTCCTCAGGAACGAATTCCGGCAAGTGCCGCACACCTGTGGGAAGTCTGGTCGCTACAGGTGAAGCGTCAAGAAGGCGTGACAGCCCGTATCCCAGAGGCACACAATACTATATGTATGTGTACTTCTGAGATAAGGCCTGTCCAAAGGCCGGCCGACTGCCCGCGACGGTCTGTCGGGTCACTCATAAAGCACACGGGATCCGCCACCCCTCTCTCGTGCGCACTCGTGGGAGTCCCCCTCCCAGCAGCCCCGCACAGGGCAGTGCACGGTGGCGGGCCAATGTCAGCACGGCACTGCGGTATCTACCGTGCACTGGCACCAACCTAGACAGGCTGGCGCCATCAGAATCACCTCCCGTTTGACCACGCCGGCAAGGATTAGATATCCTGCCGCTCGTCCCGCCAGGACATCGCCTTGGCCGTCACACCAACAGATGTGACGGCCAGAGGCACGTGCGGGCGGTCTCACACTCCCCCCGGCCCCGTGGTCGGACGGGGCGTGGAGGCCAGCGGGGCACGGATGATCCACTGCTCCACTGGCGTGTCGTCGACGCCAGTGTCCAGGAAGCGTTCGAGGGCATCGTTAGACTTGGCCTTGGTAAGGCCGTCTGCCATGTTGTCCTTGCCTTGGACGAGCCCAACGTTAGACATGTCCTGTCGATCGTGTGCCCCCCGGGCGGCAGCGATATCGATGAGGAGACGCTGCTCTGTCGGGTGGGAAGTGCGGGTGATCACGTCAGACATCTGCTTCGAGTCGATGAAGATGTTAAGGGGGATGCGGCAGCTGCGCAACTGCTCCAGGTCGTCACGCAGAATGAAGGCCTCGTAGAGACAGGCGGTGAATGCAAAGACTTCACCCGCCATGGCAGAGCGCACGATGCGCCGGCTCTTGCGGCTACCAAAACTCAGCACGTGGGAGTTGCCCATCGCGTCTCACAGCAAGATGGGGTGGCCAATTTGCGAGGAGTAGTCGGCATTGGTGGCGAAGGATGCGTCAGCGTACGCGCGGATGCGCAGTGTCTTGATGTCAAGGGGCTTGTCGGACAGGACGCGATCGCGGTTGACCTCGGCGCGCTCAACGAAGTTGTTGTACGACTTGATCGCCGCACGACCTTATCTCGCCTCGCTAATTTGCACCAGCTGGTTGATACCGCAGGCCAGGTCCGGCCGCGTATGCGCCATCCAGGCCAAGCTGGCCCGGGAGGAGGCAAACTCCCTAAACGACGCCGCGATGGCCAGCATGGAGAGGTTGTCCACGTACTCCAGCTGGCCGGCCGCAAAAGTGCTTGGTCGGCTTGGCCACTGCGCCAGCCGGACGCAGACAAATGCACCGTTGTCCCATTTGCGCTCCTTGGCTTGGAATCTGGCCAGGGTCTTCTTGGTGAGCTCCTGGAAGCGCTCTCGTCGCCGCCGTTGAACAGGTCGTCCACGAAGGCGCCGGTCATGCCCTGGAGCATTGCAGTGGTGGCCCGCTTGGCGAACATAGCGGGGTCGGAGATGAGGGGAACAATCCCCAAGTCGCCACGGAGGTGGCTCGACATTGTGTCACCCCAGTACTCCCCGCGTCACAAATGCCGTACAAGGGAAGGATGAGGAGAAGTACCTCATCGTCGGCCAGGCCGAACAGCCCCCGGTCGGCTGGGCGCGGGTCAAGGTAAATTTCCCGCGTGAACCCCTCCTGACTCTGAAGGTAGGCCTGCCTGGGTGACATCGTGGAAAAAAATGCGGAAGTCGTTGTTGATTGAGGTCGATAGGATGATACGGGCGGAGCGTTGTCGCAGCGTCGAGGAGCTGTGCACTACGAAGGCCTTGGCCTTGTCCGACTGGCCCTGCGCCACGTCACGTGCCTTGGGCTGCTCCTCGGGGGTGTTGAACTCCTTGAGGGTGAAGACGAAGCGGCCCTTGATGACGTTGGCACCCGGCGGCAGGTCACACCGCTTAGTCTTGCGGAAGGCGCCACGGTCCTGCAACCCCCTTCGTTTCCTTGCGGGCGGCAGTCCTAAACCGGGCGGTCTTAAGGCGGGCGTCGCCCGGCGGCACGTCCACGGTGAGGTGGATGGACGCGTGCTCGTTGGTAAGCCCGGGCATCTCCGGCACCTGATTGCGGTGGCGCAAAGCCTCGGTGCCGGCCTGGTGCACTTTGCATAGCAGCTGCTCGCCGCGGCTCGCCGCGCCAGCCCCGGCGACCGTGCCGCCGCCCCACCCCCCCCCGCACCCCCTGGACGATGATGACGACGGGCCGCCTCCACGCCGTCCCCCCCCCTCGTCCCCTCCATTCCCCCACCCCCCCCTCCCCCGATGACGACGCGGCGGCCGCCGCGGCAGAGGCGGCGGCGGCGAGAGTCTCGCGCCCGGCCCGCGGACGGTCGTGTAGTGGGAGCCCCCCCCGGGCGGCGGCACCCGCCTGAGCGCGAGCGTCCCCTTGTGCAGCCGCACCCCACACGCGATGCACAGGGAGCGCGGCTCACCCGCGCCAGTGTACCACAGCGGCGTCGCCGTCGCCGCGCAGTGGACACAATTGAGGGCGGGGGGTCCCCGCCACCACCGCCCCCGCCGCCGCCACCGCCGCCGCCTCTGCATCGGCCGCCACCAAGAAAGACGGATGCCGCAGCCGACGCAGACGCCAACGAGCCGCCGCCGCCCCCCCCGCCCCTGCCACCGGTCGCCTTGGCCGCGTTGGCCGCCGCTGGGGGGCTCATCATGCCGCGCGGGTGACCGCGAGCGCGCGGCGCCCCGCCGTAATACCTCGCCGGCGTGCGCACGGCATTGGCTTTGGCGCCGTGGCGGCAGCGGGAGCGGCAGGAGCGACGGCAGCAGGAGGATCTCGGCAGAGCTGCGAGGGTGGTGGTGGGCAAGGAGCTGGCCACAATCATCTCGGGCACCTGCGGTGGGGGTGAGGGCGCGGCGTCGAACCGGGCGGCCAGCCAGGCGGCCAGCCGCGCTGTGTCCCGCCGGGCTGGCGGGCGAGCCTCTGCTGTCGCCGACGAGCCCGCGCAGGGCGGCGGCCTCCTCCTGCTGGACTGTGTCGCCCGTGGGGGGAGGGGGGGTGGCAGGGCGGCCAACGCCGCACCTGGTTCCCTGCGACTCGCCGCCAGCCTCCCCCCCGCCCCGCGCCTCCTTCCGCGCGGCTTTCGAGGGCCTGTGCATGGCTGGAAGGCAGCTACAGGCCGGGGGGAGGGGGAGTTGGTGGTGCTGGCGCTGGCGGCGATGGTGGCAGCAAGCCCGGGACCGTCACGGCTCGCCGCCGCGTGCGCGTGCGTGCGGGCGGGCGTGCAGCCGTGCGGGCGAGCGACCGAGCAAGTGAGCAAGCGAGCGTGCGAGCGTGCGTGTGTCGCGGAGAGAGGGGGCGGGGGGGCTTGCTGACTGGCTGTTTGTTAGGTACCGCCTTCAACCGGGCGGCCATGCTGGACAACGTTCCCCGTCGGGTAGAGCGTCTGCCCAGGGCCAGGGCGGTGGGCGCCACGCTGTCTCGGAAGGTGGTGTCCTTTTTCCACTCCTCCGCGTCAGGGCTGTCCTTGGGGGCCTGCGCCTGCACGACCGGAAACATTACCGAGCTTCTGCGGGAGGCGGCGGTAAAGGCGCGGGGGGGGGGGTCGGGGACGGGGGGGAGGCATGGGGCGGTTTTGGGTGCGAGGACTGGCGCGGGGTATGAAAGTCGTCGCGTGGGCCGGGCTCCTGTACGGGTATGCGCCGGTGAGACGGGGAAAGGCACGCGAGTGGGGGGGCAAAAGGATCGCTGTCGAGGACGGCACGGCTCAGTGGCCCTCCTCAACCCCGTATCTTTCGTACACACACGCAAACAAAACCCGCGATTGAGACGACGGCACAGCTCGGTGGCCCGCCTCAACCCCGTATCCTTCGTATACACACGCAAACAAAACCCGCGATTGACAAACGCTACAACGAGAAATCCGTCATTCTTCGCACTCGTCAGCGGCAAATGCAGCACGCCTGTGCATCAGAGAGCACTAGCAGGAGTGCGAAGAAGCGGCGGCGGTACCCATTGACGACCATCCAGTGCTGCTCGCGGCGGCCGTCTCCGTCGCCGTCGCGTGCTGCGTCGTTGGGGTGTCCACGCCCCACGTGCCGACGGCAGAGAGCCACCTCCGAAAGTGCACGTGCGCCTGCCGTGGCAGGCAGAGGCACACGACGACGACCACTACCACTCCCAGGGGCGATACCATACGGCCCCCACACGACGCTGCTGCTTGTGGCGGCGGCGTCGATGTCAAGCACCACGCGCGCGGAGCGCGGATGCCAACAATAGCTCGGCTGGTGGAACTGGTCGTGGTAGGTTGGGTCGGCGGGCTGCCTGGCGGGAGCATCCGCGAGAATGGTGATCGGCAACGTCCGCAGCGTAACGTGATGGAGCACCAGCGACGAGCGCGCCAGGTGATGAGCCGTCAGTGCTGGATTGTGGAGTCACTGCCGCGTTCTTACATCAGAGATGCTCCCGAGGAGAGCATACGTCATGATCTCTGCGCTGGTGCACTCTCACCGGCGATCCGTTATCGATTCGTTGTCTCATTGAGAGGGTTTCCTGGGCGTTTCCTGGCCTGCAATGTGTATTTCCTGGGCCAAATAACCAGCATAAAAACCGGATTTTGTCCGCAGGAAACGGTCCGCGGCCGACGCCGCCGACGCGGTGCCGACCGGGATCGCCAGCTCAGGCTGAAAAGTTGCGCACAAGCAGGCACCGCGTGGCGGCGCCTCGCCGCGGTGCCGGCGTGGCGGCGTGGCGCCGCGCCGCGGTGCCGGCGTGGCGGCGTGGCGGCGTGGCGGCGTGGCGGCGTGGCGGCAGCGGTGGCCGTGGAGGCGGCAACGGAGTCGGCTGGCCTCTGGCCCCCACCGCCACCACCGCCACCACCAACCCCACTCTCGACGCACACCAACAATGCGCGGCTCACAACCCCCACCCCCCCCCCCCCCCCCCCCCCCCCCCCCCAACCCCCCCCCCCCCACTCACCCACCCCCTACCCCCACCCCCCACCTCCGCCCCGCACCCACGCGGATCCACAGAGGTGAAGTGATCTGGTAGCAAAAACCCCTAGATACACTTACCTCTTAATTCTCCGAGTACTTACAGAACCAATACTGCACTCAGGCGGACCGACCACATCGACGGGGTCGCGTTATGTACATAACATGATGCCAAGAGATCTCACCGGGCCGCGACTATTTTCATGTGGGTTCGCGAGGATCGCGAACGGTACACACTGAAACAGTTGGACGGAAATGTGGTTTATCTGTCAACTAAGAAGTGGTCCTCGCCATCAGTTGAAAAGGTAACCTGAACACTATCATATGATATGATGGCGTGATTCATCAAAAATCGGATCACGTCATCGATCGCACGATTTCGTACGTGGGAATGGCACTCGTGAACAAAGTTGGTGTTTATGTCTATCACGATCTCATTGGTTACCGACATGCCCCGACAGCGGTCGAGGTCACACGCACCTGTCTTGTTATGTACATAACGGAGCGCTGCGCGGCACTCGCAGGAAATATATTTCAAAGTACACGCACAACTGATAAAGTAGACGGTGTTGGTCACTTGAATGTTGACAATTTCTCTCAAATACTGTGCAATGGGTTTGTCAAGGTGCTGTATCGCGGTTTCACTAGACGGTTTCCTTTGCCCATGCCATGGCGGGGTGGCTGCGCCGCACGCCAGTCGGGCGTACCGGTGCCGTTGTCGACCGGCTTTGGGCGTACGTACCGGGGCTGTTGTCGACAGCCGAAGTCGCGACGGCCGCCCGCCTAGACATGCCCAGTCCTTCCACCTCCCCCACCCCTTTTTGCCACCACCCCGACCATCGCCGCCGCCTCGGTAGTGACGGGCGCGAGCACGTGCCCGCGCCAAGTGGGTGGTTGCCGATCCCCATCCGCGTGCTGTCCCATTTGGAGACGGTCGGCCCAGCTCATTCGGACACGTTTGCGCTGTCCATTTCCCCTGTCCCTGGTATACAGGCCGCTTCAGTGCCCGGTCACCCTTTTTCGCCGGTACGGCTGTTGGGGCGGTGACAGTGGCGACGGGACAGCAGGTGCTCCACCCATTCGCATCGGAGGGGCCATATAGTGCGGCACTGTGGCTGATGTTCTGGCCGGCCGTTGGCATGCAAGTATGCTTGTTTTTCCACAACCACAATGACCCCTTTTTCTAAATCTACACACGACAACCCGTCATGGCAGGGGACCTCAGAGAACACCTGGACACGCAAACACAAGGCCACCCGACCCACAGGACAAGCAAACGTTGACGCCCAGGCGGTGCCAGCCCACCTACTCACGAGCCCCTCCCTGCTGTCAGGGCACGCACTCGGCTACCACATGTCCGCCTCGTGTACACGAGGCGAGCCAGCCACTGCTGCCACCACCTCCGCCACCACTCGACTACATGCTGGCGGGGAAGCCCTCACCAAGGCTCATGGGGGGGGGGCGGAATGATAGGCACCGGCGCCACGCTAGGCATCACGACGTCCGCCAGCACGTCCGAGGTGCAGGGCAGGCCCGGGAGATCCACGCTTTCCCGCAGGTACACAAGACCAGCGCCGCCCTCTGGGCGGTACTCGCAGCGCAAGGCGCGCCGTTCGTCTAGGGTTTCCTTGAGGAATGCCTCCACCGCGTACTGATCGATCCACAGCACGCGTAAAAGCTCGAGGGCTGCCCCCAAGACGTGGCGCAGCGTGTCGTCCCCGTTGCACAGCGCCGCATAGTCGGCGTCGGCGAGGATGTCCACCAAGGCTTGAGGGATGAGCCACAGAATCTTTTTCGATACGTCGGACCATGCCAGCACGATGGCAACGCTCAGCAGCCACGAACTGGACAAGGCGGCTGCGGCCCCACTTTCAGGCCGGTCGGACTGTAGCAGACTACCGCGGAGGGAGACGACGTTGTGGAGTGCCACGGGCATGCCGTACGGAACCTCCACCTGGACCCACCACAAGGGAAGCGCCGGACACAGGGCAGTGAGGTTGTCGTGCGACATGGACACACACTCGACCTGGGAGGCACACACCAGTACCCGGTGCTTGCGACGGAAGAAGCTCTCGAGGTGGGCGGCACTCTCCTTGTACTCGAGCGCCTCGCGGATCGCCGTCGGGATGTCGCCCGGGTAGTTGTCCGGGTCAAAGGACGGCAGGCTACCTACCGGCAGGTCGGCCTTGTCGCAGACGTGCTGCATGACCATCAACTCCACCCGCTCTGACGGAGTGTGCAAGAACAGCCCGTCGGTTGCCACGCCATTGGACGGTACCGGCGCGGCCAAAGGGAAGAGGGACGTAAAACGCGACCACGCAAAAAAGGCGACGTGCGTCGGCAGAGTCGCCCAGCGGTCGCGAGCACGGCAGTCGCGCAGGGTCGCGGTCCACGACGGGCCGCGAGCGGCGGGGGGGGCGGCCATCATGGGCATAGCAGGGGAGTTGGGCGCGTCTTGGTTCTCCATCAGGGCCGGATGCCGGGCGGAAGGCACCGGCGATGTGGGGGGGGGGGGGGGGGGGGGGGGGGGGCGCGCGGGGAAACAATCGAGGGGCGGGGGTCGCGGTGAGGCGGGACTGGGGAACGGGCAAGAGGTGCCTCGACGACAGGGGTGGAGCACACCCATGAGGCCCGCCTGTCTCTTTGCCGTGAGGGCGTGTGCGGGGCGGGCGGTGGGTGGGGGAGCCTGCGACGACCCCATGCCGAGGCACACTCGCGGCAGGGCTTTAATAGCCCGCGGGGATAGAAGGGGGTGGGGCAGGATTGTGATGGGGGCGCGGCGACCCTGGCGGGTGGGCGCGGGGAAGGGCGCAACCACCAACAGTGTGGGTGCGGGTTTGGTTGAGTCGGAGGCTGCCTGTGCACAGGCGTGTGTCACAGAGAGTGCTTCCGTAAGGGCGGATCGGCAACACTTGCGCCCCTCCAGGAGCACGTTCCTCGACCACGCACAGCACCCTCCCGTGCGTGACCATTTTTTTCACGCCACGCGTTTGTCCACCTTGCCCGCGGGCCCCGCCCATGGTAGAGGGGGGAGGGGTGCTGCAGGGCCCTGGCACGCCCGCCCGCACCATGCGCTCCAGGGTGCTGGCCGCGGCCGCCCCCAATACTAGTCAAGCCCCCCCTTCACCCGCCATGGGC
The DNA here is from genome assembly GCA_009829735.1 of Pyropia yezoensis. Classification (NCBI taxonomy): domain Eukaryota; phylum Rhodophyta; class Bangiophyceae; order Bangiales; family Bangiaceae; genus Pyropia; species Pyropia yezoensis. The sequence continues at coordinate 23,183,892 of CM020620.1, forward strand.
GGCTGGGGATTAGTGCGAAGCCGCGCGCCCCCGGCGCCGCGAGGCAAATACCTGGGCCGTCCGCAGTGCTCGACAAGCGCACCCATCATCCGTCACGGGCAAAAATAACCGGGACGGGGTGCACCTCCAATGACGGTTGAGAGAGAAGGGCCGGGCGGGGCGCTCGCTCTCCGGGAAGCGTCTAACCCCGGGGGCGAGTTGTGTGTGGGTGGGGGTGGGGACCAGGCCGCCCCAGGCGGCTGAGGCGACATGCTCTATGTGTGTGCAACGGCCCCTCCGCGACAAGGGCCAGCACTGTATGCCCCCCACTGCAGCCGGGCCCCACATTGGTTGGCAGTATCGGCAATCGTGACCGTGTCGCCGCTGAGGTGCAAAGAGATGCGATTTGTGGCCGTGTGCTCGCGTTCTTACCGTGCGCATCGCGACGCGCGCTCGAGCCGCGCGCATGTGTACCGATTGACGATCCACGTACAGTGTGCGTGTGGGGCCTGTCCACAGCCTCCCAGGACGCGGGTGCGCGGGTGGCCTGTGAAGCCGTGTTTTTGGACGGTGCATGGGAGAGAGGGTTCCAGAGCTCCATTGACAACAGACTCACGCGAGACCAGCACGGACGCGCGCCCGATGATGTGGAAGCAAGCGCTGCTTGCTCAAACACCCATACGCGACCCCCCCCCCCCCCCCCCCCCCCCGTGTCAGTCGGAGGCGGGCGTGGGAGCGTGCCCCGGACGCCCCTTTGCCTTCTCCAGGGGCCCCGTCCCGCAGAGACGGGTAATTTCGTACCATCCAATCAGGGGGTGGCTTTGCTTTTCACGTGGCGCGTCTCGTCGCCCGCTGTGGTGCACCAGGGCCAACGGGGGGGTACAACTTCGACGCGGGTGCCACAGCAAGCCGTTGTGGTAACAGGCCTCGGACAATGCACACGGGCGGTACCACCTGCCGATGGACACGTGGGGCACGGGGAATCGCGGTTTGTAGATACGACCCTCACCCACCCCTCAGCCGCTGCAATGGACACGTGGGGCACGGGGAATCGCGGTTTGTAGATACGACCCCCACCCACCCATCAGCCGCTGCTGTGGTCCCCGGGGATGGGGGGCGGGCACCCTCCCCCCCCACCCCCCCCCTAACCCCCCCCCTGCTCCCCCACGCTTCCCGCCCCGTCCCGCCCGAGGGCCGCCTTGCTTTGCCATCATGGCATGATGTCGTCGAGATTATTTACACACGGTGCGGACGCACGGCCCACACAACCCCCCACTCCACCCCACCCTTCGGCCCTGCGTGTGTGCCCGGCCGATGACATTTATTCAGGAACGGGCCAACTTTTTCGCTAGAAGACGCCGTGTCCGGCTGGGCCCCTCCACACCGCCCCGCCTAAACCCCCCCCCCACCAACGTCGCCGCCCCGCCACGCCCAGTAAAGAGTACCTGTTTGCGGACGTCTGGCTTGCTACCCCATTCAGCAGCGTGAAGCACAGCAGCTCAGGACACAAAAAAACGCGCATAAAACAGGATAACTCATAGCGCTTTTTATGGTATAGGGGTCCTCTGTTTCTCTTGCGCCAGTCTGTCTCCAGGTACCCATTGGTGCCTGTCTGGCGCGTCTCTCTGCGCATTTTCTCGGTGTTGTGGAGAGTTTTCAACCAATGAGATACACCCGTTCTGACCCAGATGTCCGCCCTTAACTGGGCGTGCCGCACACTGCCGCCCACCGACCTAACCGCCCCGTCTGTGTAGCCACAGCCCGGCCCCGCCACCGCCATCACAGCCCGACCCCGCACCTCGGAGGATCCCCCGTGGCGGTGCGCACGTCCTTGACCGAGGGCGAGACACGGCTGGCCATTTGCGATCACGATAACTCTCGACTACACCGCGCTATTGCTATGCGCGGCAGGCTGTTGCGCGGTCGTCGCCGCCTGTGGAACGGCTGGCAGCGTAACGGCCTCGTGCAGGGGAGCATCAGTGTAGGGATGGTAAATCTTGTCCGGACAACGTCACGGAATGAATTCCCATTGGCTGAGAGACTGGATGCAGGTGGCACCCAGCTGGGCCCTCGCCCGCCCCAGTCGGCTGATCTTCTACCGCTGTGCTGTAGCATATCCCAATCCAGGACACCGCAATGGCCGCTGAGGAGGCCATGCACGTACAGTGTACTGTACTGAATGTACAGGTCACCCCGTTGGAAATCCAGCCCAAACAAAAAAAAAACAAAAAAAAAACAAGACAAAACTTGCTCGGATTTCTGGCTGGGGCTCCCCGCGCCTTCGTACATACAGTACTGTAACCTCTGTTGACTTCCACGTTTTGGTCCACCCCCTACACCCCGCGAGGACGTGAACAGGAGCTCCTCGCCTGTGCGGGTCTAATATTTTTATTTAGCGGCCACGGCGATCATTGGTCGCCCTTCTGCCTCTCCCTTTGCGCGCTTTGACGGTCCATGGGGGACCTCGTGGACCATCTGACGGACGCAGGTTCCTATGTAAACACTATGAAACTGGTGATTCTCTGGCCTGTCCTATTTACCCGCCGTGGTCAGATTGTCCCGCGAGAAGGATACAGCGCCAGCGCCTCACGGCCATCCCGAATACCGACCAGTCATCCGCGGTCAGGCTACGTACCGACACTCCCCCGGCGAAAAAATGGACCAATCAGGCTGCGACTCGGACTGGGGCGACCGAGCAAACGCTGACATGGTGCTGGACGGATGCTTGCTTTGTGGAAAGGGTGTCAAGTTAAATATTCCTATTATCTTCCTGTGTGCTGTGTGCCCTGTCCCTGGTACATTCCCTGTGTGCCCTGTCCGTGCGCCGCGGGCGGTACTCGTAACGATGCCGCGTCGGTCCATCCATACGGCCAATGGTGGCGCTCTGCACGGTGCCGTCGAGACGTTTGTGCTCGTGCTGCGGTTTTTTGGCCTGCTGACGGGCGTCCCCGGCGCCGCCTCCTCCCACGTCAACGACCTCACGGCGGGGAGGAGCCGTAGCGGAATGGCTGCGGCGGCGATCTTTATTGCCCTTGAGTGGGACAACACGTACTCCGTTCCTGGCCGTCTCAACAACCCCCGGCCGGCGGCGCGGCCAGAGCCTGTGGCCGCCCAGTATGTACCGACTGCCATGCTTATTGCCTGTAGGGCCGCTTGTGACCGCCTGCAGGGATCGGGTCTGACACCCCGAGGGGCGGCAGCCGACGAAGAGCCCCTGCGGCTGATCTCCTCTGTGGTGGCACTCAACGCGGCCGACGGACCCGCTGTTGCGGTTGCAGAGCTCGCCCTCCGGGCGGTGTGGCAAGACGCTCACCCGCCAGTGGCACACGTGGCACCGGCGTTTGCGGCGGACGTCTCTGCAATGCGACACTGTGTGGACGCTGCCAAGGCCCCTATCGGGGACAATGGGGACCCGCCCGCGTCGGCGCTGGACCCCCCCGCCGGCTTGTTCAGTGCGATTGGGTATCCCGAGGGGGATTATTTTTCGAATTTCCCTTTGTAGGAGGTCCACGGCCCCGGCACTGTGTGGGTGGTTTTTCTGCACGACGGGTACTGGGTGTCCGTGGGGATGTATGGGTGGTTCTTGTACAAATTGTTTTCCATCGCGTTGTCCATCACGTGTCCAGGCCCCCACACGGGTGCCTGGGAAGCCCATTGCGGGCGCCCCCCCCCCCCCCCCCCCCCCCTCCCTATCTGGCGGCTACTGTACGCCATGGCCTCGTCGGGGTCCCCGGTCTTTTGTTTGTGGTCCATGGGTCCGACACGGAGTACCCTAGACGCCCTCGGCCCGTGTGGAGGTCCCATTTCGAGGCGCAAGAGGGCAGTGACGGCCAAGCAGGTCAGCACGGGCGCCTGGACGTGGGCCGACGTGTCTGTCGCGTCGCCCATCGTGGCGCGGCAGCTCGCGTAGCGTAGCTGCGCGAGGACAAGAAGGTGAAAAAGTACTTGTCTGCCTGCCCCCCCCCCCCCCCCCCACATTGTGGCCCGCATTGGTGAGTAGGGCGCGTGGACGATACGGTTCTTTGTACAGGCGGTGGGCCGGGGGCACGCTACACAACGCCAACGCACGGTCGGCCAAGGACACGACCACGGACACGACGTGTAGAAACATGGGAATGAGCTATGCAAAACATGACACGCCTCCAACCCGCCCACATCTCTTTCACCATAGACAGAACATGTGGTCAAGTGTTTGCACAGAGGCGTTCCACGTGCGACAAAACAGCTCTCATTGGTGGGGCATGAGAAATCGCCCCCCCCCCCCCCCCGAACAGAAAAGGCAGCATCCTTTACATGCTTACCGCACACACGACCAAGAGAGTCGTCGTGTGAGCTCCCGTAGGCGCTCTCCAAACGGGCGTTTCCCGACACGCCGTGGATGTACCGGGTGATACACGGCACAGGGTCAAAGACAAAAGAAGGCGGGAGCGGTTTCTTGGGCCCTTACGTCCACTATCGCCCCCGTGTGCTGCGCATGGCCAAGCGCAGACTCCGGCGACGGGACGGCGGGGAGGCTTCCGGGACCGCCGCCTCCTCAACGTGCTGCCCTGTAGCCTCTCCCGCGACAGCGGCCGCTGTCGCGGTGGTGCCAGCTTCCAAGACGAGGTGCATGTCAGGGTACTTAATGACAACGGCCAGGTCCGCCGGGATACAAACCGCAGACGGCCATGCACCCGTGCCCGTGCCGGTGGGAGCCATTGCCGCGTCCACGCAACGCCGCATGGACGCAACGTCTGCGACGGAAACAAACGAAGCGGCGCACACGGTGGAATAAGCGTCCTGCCACACCGCGCGGAGGGCCAGCTCGGCAATGGCGACGGACAGCCCCTCAGCCTCGTTGAACGCCATCAGAGAGTAGATCAGCCGCACGGGCTCTTGATCGGCTTCCGCCGCGTCCGCCGCCAGGCCACAACTCTGCAGCCGCCGACAGATGGCGCGACACGCAATGAGCAAGGCCGTGGGCACGTGCTCGCAGGCCACCGGCTGCTCCCGAGCCGGAGGGCGCCCGACACTCGCACGGACAGCCACACAGTGCAGGTTTTCCCACTGGACAGCCACGGCCACCGTTGCTAGGGCCATTCCGCCGTGACACATTGCCGCGGCGTCCTCGCTGATACGGGAAGCGGCGGCGCCGGGGGCACCCGTGCGCAAGCCAAAAAAGCGCAAGCAGTCTACAAACACATCGACAGCAAAGTGAGCCGCCCCACCATGAAGGCTGTGCGCCGCATGCCCCGGCATGACGGCAACGTTCCCCGGGGGGGCTGCTGCTCTCGAAAACCCGTCTCACAGGCGACACACGTACCACACCGCCACCACCACCCGCCGACTTGGCCACCACCCCGGGAGGCGGGCGAGGGGGGGAAGGGCAAGGAGCAACGAAGAGGCCACGCGGCTGTGAGGCGGGGGCGCGGCTCGGGGGCGGCACGCCAGCAGCGGTGCCGGCGCCGTTTGAAAAACCGCGCCGACCGTGCTGGCGCGATCCGCCCCCCTCCCCCAACAGAGCCGCCGCGCCCGTGGTCCCCCCTACGGCCAAGCCGCCGATCCACCTCCCTGGCGACGCCCTCCCCCCCCCCCCCCCCCCCCCCCCCCCCTCCCCCCCCGCCCCAACCAACCCTGGTCACAAACCCAGCCCAGACGACGATCGGGCAAGTCGCAAAGGAAGGTCGTGGTGGCGCGACGGCGTGGGTGAGCGGGCGTCCCGACAATGGCGCGTGGTGGTGCGGCTTCACGGTGAGAGGGCGGCGTGCGTGCGGGCCGCTTCAATATACAGACATCGCTGGCAGGGTAGGGGGCCGGAACGAGTGTCGCATCTTGCCATTGCGAGACGTGTCCGCAGTTTCCATGGGCGACCCGACCGCGCTTACAGCAGTGCCGGACGGCGTCCAAGATCCCTCGATTAGGCAGGCCACGGGTGCTGCTCAGCGCTCAGCGTGTCCACGCACTTCGTAGCGTAGCCAGTCTGGACCTAATGTCGACCACTCTCGATGCGATCCTTGGTCTCTGTGTACTTCATGAGATGTACGACATACCACGTTGTAGAGGAGACGGGGGGGAGTCAAATGGTATTTTTCATTTTCTGAGGCCTCTTGTTCTCTCTAAACTATGAGGAGGGAAGGCAAAAGTACGGTCAGTTATGTGCTCCCCAAAGTCGACCACGTGTTAAGGCCAATGGGGGCACCCGATGTGCTCACCGTCGCGGGCTGGGTGGGTGCCCTGCCGGCGCGCGTGCGGGCGTCCTTTGCCGCCCGCCGGAACGGGACCGTTGCGCGCGCGGGCGCTTTGAGCTGCATTGCCGGCGGCTCGCCACTGGTGCGCCGTCGCTTTTTGGCTGTCCGCCGCGTCGCCGCGGGTGCTCGGCCACTTTCAGCCGGCGGTCGGGTGGCCGCGGGTGCTCGGCCGCTTGTGGTCTCTCGTCTGGTCGCCGCGGGTGCGCTGGTGCTTTTGGTTGGCCGTCGGGTAACCGCCGATGCCCCACCGCTATTGGACGGCCGTTGGTTCTTCGCGGATCATTCCACGGCTCCTTTTTGGGCGGCCGTCTGGTTGCGGCGGGTAGCGGAGCGTGCCTGGCCGTGCTTCACCTTCTGGGTGGTCGCGGCGGGTTCTCGGCCTGGCTGGTCTGTCTGGCAGTCTGCCACGGGTGCTCGGCCGCTCCTGGCTCCCCGCCCGGTCGTAGCGGTTGAGCGGGTGCATTTCGCCACCCGGCTGGTCGCCGCTGGTGCCCCGCCGCTTTCAGCCTGCCGTGGGGTCCTGGCGGATCATGCCACGTGTGCGTTCGGCCCGCCATTGGGCCGCCGCTGGTGCGCCGCCGCGTTTGGCTGGTGGTCGGGTCGCCGCGGAGTGCTCGGCAGCATCTGGCATACCGCCCGGTCGGTGCGGGTGCGCGCGCGTCCTTGGCCTCCCGGCGGGTCGCGGCGCGTGCGCAGGCGTGCTTGGCAGGTGTGCACGGCAGAAGCTACAGACGAGCTCCCGTCGCCGGTCGACGCTGCAAGACTGCTGGGCTTCTCCCCAACGCATCGGCTGGTGTACCTTGCTCGTATCCTACGGGGGACGTGTGAGCAGGTGGCGTTGTGCACCAATCACGAGGTAACTTGTGCACAGAACCGACAGGACTGGCGCGTGGACACTCTCACACCCAAGCTACGTATGCTCTCACGGTTCTGTCCACGGCGGGCGTGGTACCTCGTCCAGTGCATTGGCGATGCACCTGCAGCTACAACTGTGTGGGGCGCGGCCCGCGTATCCACACAGACACACACCGGGTAGAAATGTCGGATGGTTAACGATGCCAGTGCTTCGTTCTTGCTCAGTGAGCACAAGTGATCCAAGTACGCGTCCAGCATTCAAGTACTCACGTTGGACGCCACGTGGCATGAAATGCATACTACGATCAATTACTACGTGTTCCGACGTTCTCCAAGACAGGGAACCAGGGCGTGTCCGTGTTATGTACATAACGACACCAGTGCGTGTTGGTCCTACAGGTCGCTCTTTGCGGCCGCACTCGATTTGTACAAAACACAACCACTTGAACCGTTCTTCATTAAACCGCAAAGAAATCCGTGCCGCATCATGCGCCATCGTCATCGACTGCAAAAATGGGCACGATCGTCCGAATATTTTATGTCTGTCGATTTCGTTCGCGAGATCAGTCCGCAAGATTTGCCGCCTAATAAACGGTCATGCCGCCTGTAAACCACATTCATGTGATCGAGTGCCCGATCCGCTGTGTTGACAAGTCTTGGGGTTGGGGCCACTCGATCTGTGTCGCGTTATGTACATAACAGCACCCCCCCCCCCCTGATCTTGATGGCTTCCTCGCCGGCACACTCGTCAGTGTAAGTCGCGGTACTTGTTACTGTTAAATACCCCCTGAAATGGTTGTGTAATAGCTTGAGCAGCTTTGTTTGTTGTTGATTTTCTCACACCCCACAAATCGTTCGTCGGATGCGCTGGCGGGTCTTGTGAACAGGGCGCTGAGTGACACGTACAGTTGTGCGCGTCCCGTTCCTGTTCACTCCCGCCAACCGCGCGGTGGCGGGTCTTGTGATCAGGGCGCTGAGTGACACGTACAGTTGTGCGCGTCCCGTTCCTGTTCACTCCCGCCAACCGCGCGGTGGCGGGTCTTGTGATCAGGGCGCTGAGTGACACGTACAGTTGTGCGCGTCCCGTTCCTGTTCACTCCCACCAACCGCCGTCGTCCTGCCGGACATTTCCCCCTCTACTCGACGGACGTCCCCCGCCTTTCCACACCGCCTTTTTCCGGCTGGCGATTTTTTCCAGCCGAAGAACAATCCTTCCCGGCTCCCTGTTGTCCTCGACGGCAACCTGAGGCCTCTGGGCGGTTCGGGTGCATATCGACGGTGATGGACGCCAATGGTGGTGGCCATCATGACCACGAACGCGACCACAGCACCGGTAGCTCTGGTTGCGGCCGTGTTGGTCACGACGGTGGTCCATACGGCGGATGCACTCGTGTCGGTGTCAGCGGCGGTGGTGGCGGTGATGACCGCAACGGGGGTGGATCTGGTAGTGGTACCGGCGAAGGACACCGCCACCGTCCGTCCTATGGCGGTGATCGCAACGGTGGCAACGAGGACCGCGACGTCGCTCCACTCTTGTCGTTCCATGGAGCTGGCTACGCGGCCTCGATTGACACGATGTGCGTGCATCGAGAGTTTGGTCGCTCCGCCCACGATCATGCCTTTCCTGTGGTGGACGGCTCTCATCGCCTGTACACGCTGCGGCGTATGCTGGTGGGGGCGGACAGTGCGCCCGCCCACGACCATGCTTTTCCTGTGGTGGACGGCTCTCATCGCCTGTACACGCTGCGGCGTATGCTGGTGGGGGCGGACAGTGCGCCCGCCCACGACCATGCTTTTCCTGTGGTGGACGGCTCTCACCGCCCTTAGCTCTCATCGCCTTTACACACTGCAGAGGCTGGTCGCTGGTACAGCGTTTCGGTTGTGGTAGGGCCCCCCAAATCCCATTCGATTCTACTCTGGTACGATGGGTTTTCTATACATTGACCACCCGACGCGCCCGTTTGGGCGATGGCGACTGCCCTGTACGCGCTGTACAACTTGGACCGGGCGTCTTTGTTCGATTCATCTCTGCCCCCCCTTGCCGTCAACTTAACTTTGCTTCCCCACCACGACGCTGCTCCAGCCGGAGGGCCTTCCCGGGTCGTGTAGGCAACAACGGCCAAGACAGTCACTGAGGGAACTTGAGGAATGCGGGCTGGGATGGAGGGGGGAGGGGGACAGCTTGGGGGGGGGGGGGGGGGGGGGGGGGGGGGCGGGCACATTGGCACGTGGAAACCCCAAGCACTGTGCCGCCCGCCTGACTGCAGCAGCCGCAGCCTCCGCCGGTACCAGCGGCCCCCCATCGGTAGCAGTCACTCCACACGCGTTCCAGTACTTGGCCTGCCCCATCCAATCCATGGAGCACGTTGCATTGCACCGGCGGGGTGGACCAGGGGCGAAGGGTGGTCTGCTGGGGCGTGGGTGTCGGGCGGGCGTGCGAGGGGGGCGGCAGGTGCTGGGTCCCCAAGCGTAAATGTAGTGCGCGGGGGGCCCACACTTTACCCTTGAGTTGATTGGCGAGTGCAAGGCTGGCGAGGGCAATGACCGTGTCAGGGTGTACGCCCTGCCCACGTCACGCTGGTGGTGACTGTCGGGCGCGGGGAGAGGCCCGGTTTTTCACAGATGAACCACCGCAAAGAACTTGGCACTCGTGCACGCGCACACATTAAGCGTATCGCCGGGCAGTCTTGAACTCCCGCCCGGCCTGCGACCGCGCGCGTCGCCTCGCATTCCGCTCCCGCCAGACCGTCTGCGTGTGAACGCCCTTCTACTCGTTCATGTACTACACGCTTGCCCCGCTACGGATCCCTTCCAGAAGGGGAAGCGCCGGCGAGACCCCATTTTTTTGAGAAGCAAGAGGACAACCTTGTCGAGGGGTATGCACAGAGTTTTTTTTTTTTTTTTTTTTTCGCCAGCACATCCTAAAGGTGCAGGAAGACGCCCTCAATCGGGTTTGCGGGTTGCGGATGCGATTGCGGAACCCCTCTCGCGGTACCGTCCGCCCCAGCTTTCTCTATTTTTTTTGTGTACTTTCTGTTGACGTTTCGTCGGCCGACGCACGCACGCGCTGCATATATAGATACGACCATCATGTGAGGCATCATGCGCTGTGCTATTTTATTTACAACAGCATATGACGCGGAGGGCGTACCTCTGTCTCCCGACCGTCCCCTGCATGTGCGCCCCACAGGCGCTGTCAAAACGGACCGGCATTGTACTGTGGAAAAGGGAAACCCGCTATGGAAGGGCTATGAACGCGCATTTCTCAGCTGGGGGTGCTGGACGATAAAGAGTGCTGGCTGGCTGATACTCACCCAGTCATCGAGACCAGACCGCGTGCTGAGATTTTATCGGTTATTGCTCGCGAAGTCGTCACCCGGAGCCTTCCCGCAAATGTGTGCCCCGCAAATTTTCGCGTAGGGGGGGGGGGGGGGGCCTCCCCCGGGGGGGGGGGGGAGGCGGGGGGGGGGGTGGGGTGGGGTTCGAATTGCGTTGGACACACGCACACGCGCGTGCGGGTGTGGGCGCGCGCAGGGGGACAACGTGAAGAGGGGTCCAAGCGGGGGGGTAGCCTGCGGAGCGTAAAGGCCCGCTTGCATTTCTGCGTTCATGGTCCACAGCAATGCAGGACGCCAATAATATCGCCAGGCAGTGCAAGGAGTGTTGACTGACCCACCACCTGGCGCGCACAGGCGAGCAGAGTGGAATTTATCGCGTCAAGAGGAAAACATGTCCTAAAACAACCTCTGTACGTACGGTCGTTTTTCCTCGACCATTTATTAATTTGCCGCTCTGATTTCGAAACGGGGTGCTGTGACGCGCATGCATTCGTGCACCCACGTACGCATTTGTGCACCCACGCACGCGCGCATGCATGCGCGCGGCGCCCGATGAACGGGCATGCACGCGCGCATGCGTGCACGCGCGGCCCCGTCCCCCCACCGCTCTCCCCGCCGCGCTCTGTGCGTCCAACCCCCCACCCCTCCCTTTTCCGGTTGCGCCGCGCCCTCTCCCCCTCACCCTCTCGACGGTGTGCCGCGCCCGCTCCCTTTCCCCACCCTCCCTTTCCGGGTTGCGCCGCGCCCTCTCCCCCTCACCCTCTCCACGGTGTGCCGCGCCACCTCCCTTCCCCCACCCTCCCTTTCCCGGTTGCGCCGCGCCCTCTCCCCCTCACCCTCTCCACGGTGTGCCGCGCCCCCTCCCTTCATCCACCCTCCCTTTCCCGGTTGCGCCGCGCCCTCTCCCCACCGCCCTCTCCACGGTGTGCCGCGCCCCCGCCCTTCCACCACCTCTCCCTTTCCCGGTTGCGCCGCGCCCTCTCCCCCATTCCCGACCACCCTCTCCACGGTTTGCCGCGCCCCCTCCCTTCCCCCACCCCTCCACCTACCCCCCCCGCTGCAGGCGGCTGCCAAGGCGGCGGGTTGTGTGGTGCTGGCGGCGACCGGACCGGTGCGTTTGTTGTGGGGGGGGGGCGTGAGGAGGGGGCGTGAGGAGGAGGGGGGGAAAGTGTGAGAGGGGTGGGGTGGCGGATCAGCGGCCGGCCGGGGGGGAGCACGGGCGCGGCGGCTCTGTTGGGTGAGGGGGGCAGGTCGCGCCAGCACCGGCGGCGCGGGTTTTCAAACCGCGCCGCCGCCGCTGCTGGTGTGCTGCCCCCAAGCCGCGCCCCCACCCCACGGCCGCTGATTCTCTGCCGTGCCCTTTTCCCCTCTTCCCCCCCCCCCCCTCCCCCCCCCCCCCCCCCCCCCCCCCCCCGCAGGTGGTAGCGGCCAAGGCGGCGGGCTGGGTGGTGTTGCTGTGTCTGGCGCTGGCGGCCCAGCCTGCGGGTGTTTGGGCGGCAACGAGGCCGGTGGGTCCGCTGGTGGGGATGGCGGTCACGCCACCGGTGGCTGACCCGGCTGCCGCGTCGGCGGTGGCGGTGTCGGCGGTCGAGTCAGTCGCGTCGGCGGGTACGGTGCCCGCCGCGTCGGCGTCGGCCGCGGCAGACGTGGTGGCCGAGCCGGCCGGTGTGGCGCCGGCGGAGCCGACGGTCTCTGCTGCAGCGGCGCCACCGGCAGTGTCGTCGGTGGCGTCGGCCGCGGCAGACGTGGTGGCCGAGCCGGCCGGTGTGGCGCCGGCGGAGCCGACGGTCTCGGCTGCAGCGGCGCCACCGGCAGAGTCGTTGGAGGCGGCGTCGGCGGGCAAGTGCACGGCAGCCTCGGTGGGTGTGGCGGCGACCGTCGAGTCGGCCGTGTCGGCGGGCATGTGGACGGCGGCGTCGGGGGGCGTGGCGCCGGCGGAGCCGCCAGCCGTGTCGGCGGCTGCGATGCCGGTCGCCGAGTCGGTTGGTGTGGTGCATGAGGCGTCACAGACTGACCCGGTGGTCCAGGCGGAGGTGCAAGTGTCGGACGTAGCCCAGCTGATGGGGTCACCAGTGCGGGCGGCCGATCCGTTGGAGCGGCTGAAGAACATGGACTTTGACGTCGACGAGATTGTGCCGGTGCGACCGGGCGGGTCTGCGCCTGTAGTGGCAGACGAGCCGGCGGAGACCATGCTGGACGTCACTCACCCGGTGGTGAGGTCCGCGGTGACGGGAGCGGCGGCCGTTGGTACCGACCCGGCGGGGGGTGCCATGGCCACACGGGGTGACACGACGAGTGCCCTCGGACTGGTGCATGCTTGTGACACCCTCTTTGCACGCATGGTCCCGCAGGCGACGTCCCAGGCCGACGCCTTGTGTGTCATCCAGACCACGTTGGCCCTTCTTCGTTGCGACCCTGGTGTACGGGTTGCCAAAGCCGCTGTTGCCCACCTGTCCCGTCTGTTTCAGCCGCACGCGAGTGATTCGGTCGTGGTACGTGAGATGGCAACCACTGTGAGGCACGCCCTTCGCGGCCCGGGCTTGGCCAACCTGCCGCGCGCCAACCTCGAGGCACTCGTGGACATGTTGGTCATCCCCATCATGGTTCCGAACGTCTGGCGGGCAAGAAAGGCAATCGACGACCTGTCTTTTCGGGCGGCGGCGGCGGTGGCGGCAGCGCCCACCCGGATGATGATCACCGGCGGGTCGGGGCAAAGGCGGCTGCGTCTCACCGCGCCTGGTGGTCCTGGTGGCCCCGCGGGTCCGGCAGCGCGTCTCACCGCGCCCGGTGGTCCTGGTGGCCCCGCGGGTCCGGCTGCGGCGCCGTCTCCCCGGTTTTTGGCGCTGACCCCCCCCCGCGCGGCCGGTGGTCGACCTGGGGCGGACGCGCCGCCGGCGACGCTTCCCGCGCAAGGTGCGAGTGCAGCAGACGCTGGCAGTGGGGGTGGTCCGGAGCTCGCCCACTTCAGCCGCGAGACGGTCGCGGCCGTCGGCGCCGCCTGCTCAAAACTGTTGCACGATCACGGGTCGCTGGCCGATTCTCCCTCCTGGCCGCACCAAGTGACCTTTTTTCGCACCGCCTGGTCCATGGGCGTCTGGCCCCCCGAGGCCCAAAGGTTCCTACGGAGCGCGTGTAGCGCAGACACTGCCATCGTCCACCGGGCGGTGCTGGCGGGCAAGGGAGGTGCTGCGGTGCCGCAGCGACAGCCGTTGAATCTACACACCCGCCTGTGGTCGCATTTTGTCGAGTCTGGCCGCAGCCTTTCCGCCATGGGGCGGGGTCATGGCGACGGCAAGCTTGTCCCGGAAGGCGCAGGCAGCCCCGACGACGTGGCCCTGCTGATGTCCATGCCCGGGTCGTTGGCAATGTTGCCGACAGACTTCTTCGTCGCCTTTAAAGAGGTAGACGCATGGAAAACCGTCATATGCGACATGACGGCGTTGCTGTTTTCGTCCGTCCTTGGCTCTCCGGGTGCTGCTACTGCTGTCGCGCCGGCTGCGGCCCTGTTTTCACGTGATGCGAGTGTGACAGCTTCAAACACTGGCGTCGGGTGGCTGGTAGCCCCCAGTCCACACTTCCGACGGACCGCCCGGCAGGTCATCCGCTGCCTGTCCGGTGTAGGTGAGCGGGGGGGCGGTGGGGCTGATTCGTGGTCCATCACGGACCTGTTGGATGGGTGTGCACCCGTCCCGTCCGATGAGGGGTGGCGCGCTGTGTCCGCCCTCGAGACCACCAGCGCTCCCGCCCCGGGTGTGTCGTCGGGTGGCCCCCCACGGCCTTTTGACGCCCTGCGCGTCTTCGAAAACGCCCTGCACTTGCTGGACGTCTCGGTGCGCGCTCGCGGGGAAGATCGTGCCTGGAACGGTGTCCCCCTGCAGCAGTTTGCCGTATGTACGGCGTTTGTGCGGAGCAGCCGGCAAGTGTTGGCGGACGTGGGCGCGGGGCGCCCGCCTGCGGATTCACCCGGCGAGTCGGTTAAGCTGTGGGCGAGCGGAGCGCTCGCCCGTGTCTTGAACCTGCTCATGCGGCTGGACATCCACAGAGACGTGAAGCGCACACGGGGTGTCGTCCAAAGGGCCTTGGTCTCGTGCCTCATCCTACTCTCCGACCACAAGCAGTTCTGCACGCACTTTGATGTCATGGACGTGGCAAACCTGGCCCCCGTTGTCAACGAGTGGATGGAGGCACTCCCGTGGCTTTGGGAGGTTCTTATCGGGCACGTGGAGGCGGACCGGTCACCATACAACTGGTTGTACTTCGCGGCCGTCCATAACCTGGTGCGGACGCCTCTTGCGGTTGGCGTGTGGGCATCTCGGCGGGTGTTGGCCCAGTCAACGTTGGATTGGTTGGCGTCACCGTTGGGCCTGCGGCCCTGGGTCGGAGAAATCGGTGGTACGACCTGTTCGGGGGCCCTCCACGCGCTGAAGGGTGCGCTCTGTCCGCCGGCCATGCCTGGCAAGCGGGCCAGCCCCCTGGTCGTACGACTACGTCAGCGCATCGACGAAGTACTGAGTGGGTATGCTGTGCCAGACGACGCAGAGGCGGGTGTGGGTGCAGCAGCAGCTGCCGCCGGTGCTGGTGCGGTTGCGGCGGCTGCCGCTGGGGCGGGTGCAGCAGCTGCCGCCGGGGCGGGTGCCGGCTCAGGAGCCGAGGACGATGGACCGCCACCCGCAACGCCCGGTGTGGACAGGGCGAGCCCACCAGGTGACCCAGACGCCTTTTCCATTGGCGACGACGCGGGGGGCGAAGTCGAGTTTGTGTGCTACCTACCCGCAGTGGCGGTCCCAGACAATGTGTTGGCTGTGCAGGCAGTTTCCCCTGTCTACAATGCGGAACCCTGCAACGTCATTGTGTTCATTGACGACGACGATGACTGGAATGACGCAGAGAACGATGACGTGACTGTCGTAAGTGTGGCCCGGGTGGTCCGGGCCGGCCAACTGGTCGGGCAGCGGCGGACGTCCTCCGCCTTTGGGGCGGCCGCCCATGTGGCAGTAGCTCAGAGTGCTGCCACCTCTGTCGCGACGGTGGCTGCCACCTCCTCCGCGACGGCAGCCGTCCCAGGCGGGCCCTCTACGCCCGAGGCTGCTGTCACCGCTGCTGCTCCCGATGCTCCATCGGCGGCGGGTATGGCCACAGGCGCGGCGGATGCTGTGGCTGTGGGTGCTCCTGGCGTTGGTGGGGCTCCTGCGGGCACGGCGGCCGTGGCCGACGCGGGTGTTGGCGGAGGTGCACCTGCTGAACCTGGTACTGCTGCAGCAACCGACACCGCGGGGGTGGCTGCTGTGGGCACGGCAGTGGCTCGGGGGGAGGAGCCCTCTCCCGCTTTGCCTGCAGTTGCAGACGCGGGGGCAGCTGTTGTTGGAGGTGAGACTGCCGGCGTAGGAGGCCCTTGTATCGGTTCCCCGGCTGGTGGGGGGGACGAGTCTCCCACTGCTGCACCTCTGCCCGCGGCGGCGGCGGCGGCAGGGGGTGGTATCACCGAGGCCAGTCCTCCCACACTGTGTGGCGCGGATGGTGACCGGGTGGCGCTCGGTCAGCTGACGCTCTGTACGTCCGAGTCGGGGTGGAAGGGTGTCCCAACCCACCTGCGCCCGTCCCCGTTGTACGCAAGAGGACCTGGGGGCCACTGGCAGGCCATCGTTGTCGCAACCTTGTGCCAGCTCGCCGCCCGCGGTACAGAGGCGGTTGCGCAGTCTATCGAAGGCAGCAACGAGGGCCATGGCGGCGGCGGCGGACGCAGTGGGCGCGTGACCACATCGTCATTGTGCTCCCGCTTTGGCGTGGCTCGCATCGACGCGCCCACCACCCTGTCGTCGCCGCAGGAGGGGGGCTCCATCCTGGACGACCCGCGGGCGTGTCGCGTGTGCAACGTGCTCGTGCGTATGCCCGCCCCCCGGGGTGGTCCCCCCGGTGGGGGCGGCCGCCCTACCGGAAGATCCGCTGGGCGCCACCACCGCCGCCACAAGGACCGCGGGGGAGAGTGTCAAGTGGACCCCACAGACGCCACCCCGGGTGATTTGTATGCCTTTTGGGTACCGGAACCCGTCGGCTCGGTGTGCAGCACCCCCGTGGACGCCGTGTTCATTGGCCGCTGCGAGGACAAGGAGGGGCAACCCGGCGGGGGGGTTGGTGGCCCACCGCCCGCGGGGGCAGGCCAGTGGTGGGTGGACAAGACGCCTGGCCCGGGGCTGGACGAGGGGGACGATGACGCCGGCACGGCGTGCCACGGTGCTGCATCCAGTCCCTTCCGGCGGTGGTGGTTTGCGGTGCGTCGTGTAGACGTGCGGCGGATGCTCCATCGCCTGACGGCAAATGTGGTCGTCACCCTGTCTCATAGTATCCTGTCGGACAGCCGCGAGTTTGGCGGCCTCGGCCACTGGGACCTTCTTCCGCCAGTCATGCAGAGGGCGCTTGCCATCCACGCAACGCCTCCGCACGGGGGACAGCAGGTGGTACCTGTACCGGCACCGGGGCCCCCCCCCCCTGCAGAGTGCTCCTCCACGCTACGCCCACCTGGACGAGTTCCAGTGGCGCGCAGTCGATTGCATGCGCCGGGGGCTGTTGTCGGACGAGTGTGACGTGCAGCTGGTGACGGGCCCCCCCGGGACGGGCAAGACACGCGCCATTGTCTCCATGGTGGACATGGTACTTGGGACCCTACCAGACGGGCGGGTCCTGCTGACGTCGCGCACCAACACGGCGTGCGACGAGCTGTTGGACGCAGTGCACGAGTTGTTTTGTCCGTCGGGGGCTGCCAGTCGACACGGCGTCGCGAAACCCGATGCCGTGACGCTCCTCCGTGTGGGTGAACCCCCTCCGGATGGCCACCGTGCCAAGACAACGCACATTGACGCCGTGGTGGACGAGCGCCTTCCTGTCGCCTACCCGTCCGTGACAGCCGCGGTGGAACGGGCAAGGGCACGGGTGGCCGATGTGGGCCGTCGTGTGGATCGTTCCCGCGCCCAGGGTGCAGAGCCGGGCGCGGGTGGGTCACAAATCCTCCTCGAGGAATGTGCCGATGCGGAGCAAGCCCTGGAGGCCGCCTTGCGTCGCCAGCAGCGTGCGGAACGGGAGCTCCGCAAGCGCATCGTGGGCGGCGCGTCCGTCATTGTCACAACAACGTCAACGTCGACGGGGGCGCTCGTGGGGGGTCAAGGCTTTGACGCCATTATCATTGACGAGGGTGCGGCAACAAGCGTCCCTGCGTCTGTCGCCGCCATTGTTCGCGCCAAGCGGGCGGGGCGTGCGGGTGGCTCGTCAGATGAAGAAGAGGACGGTCATCCGGCAGAGCGGACCAAGTGCATTGTCCTTGTTGGAGACAATGCCCAGCTGAGGCCGAGCGCCGGCATGGAGTACAGAGGCGAGACACGGCCGATGGCATCCAGCGTTTTTGAGCGGCTCGCCAGGTTTCTGTCCGCTTGCGTCATTCTCTCCGTGCAGTACCGCATGCGGCCGCTGTTATGGTCCCTCCTCCGAGAAGTCTTTTACCGGCACATTGGCGTATGGTCGGACGGGCGCGGGCCCAAGGCCCGCCATGAGGAGGGGTTTGGAACACCCGCGTGGCTAAACAATCCAAGTCGGCGTATTTGCTTTGGAGGGCTGCAAGTGACAGACACTTCCCGCCTGCCGGCCAACGATCGGGCGCACAAGTCGGGTTCCACCACCTCCAACAACAAGAGCCTGATCAACGTTGCAGAGCTTCGGTTGGTCGAGATGGCTTTTACGGATCTACTGCTGGCGTGGGCGACGTCCAGCCGGGCTACCGAGCTCAAGGTGATGCTCATCACCCCGTACACGACGCAGCGGAACAAGCTGAATGAAGTGGTGCAGTCGGTGAGAGACAGCAGGCGGCTGCCCCGCAGTCCATGTGCCGACGTCAGGGTGTCCACCGTGGATGGCTGCCAACGCGCTTCTGTGGACTGTGTCATACTCTCTCTTGTGCGGTCAGAGCCTGGTGTGGCAGTATTGACCCCCAGGTAGGGGGGCAACACGTGCCATGCAAGGGGCGGCAGGCCACTAGCCTGATCCGTTCCTCCCCCTGCATTTGGGTCCATATTCCCTAAGTTTGGGATAGTTAGCTTAGTAGTAAATCCAACTTGGATTTGAGGGTTTTCTGCATTTATCGTCTTGAATTTTCGTGTGGCCCGGTGGGCAGGTGCTGGGGTGGGAGATTCTGAGTGGCGAGATTCTGAGTGGACCCTGGGGGGATAAGGGGAGGGACAGCGGGGCTTGGCCCTGCGTCCCCGTCCCGACCAAGAAACTGTTGGACCACACACCATCCTCTTGTTTGTCCGTGGGGGGTTTGCCCCACAACAGGGACAGAGTGTGTGCGACTTGCACTTCTTCCGGTTCCCCCGACACGGGAGGCAGCCCTTGCACACCGCCCCAACTTGGGTGCCGTGTGTGCATGTGGTTTTTGCCACATTTGGTGGAGCAGCAGGGGACAGAGGTAAACTTTACCTACGGGTGCACCCGGGTGTAGGGGGCCCTCTGTCTCAGAGGAACGGTGGACTTGGACCGTTTCATATGGATCGTCAGCCAACATGGCTAGTTCGGACCCCCCGTCGTCCGGGGAGTACACGGGTGACGCACGTACTTCAGTGCCTTTGAATACTGGTGAGACACAGGTGGGTTTACCTGGGGTCGCAGAGGGACTAGAGGTCCCTCAAGCCAGCAGGACTGGAAATACGGGCGGGCAACAGGCCACCCCGACTCAGTCGGGAGTTCACTCGGGTGACACTTCTGATGTGGGTGGGCCGAAGTCTGGCCACCGTGTAGTATACTCAACGGGAACGTCCCAAGGGGTGAGGACTGTCCCCGCGGGTTCCACTCGGGTTGGAGCCAACTTTGGCTTGGAGCCGTCGCCAACTAGGCTTTCGGAGGACGGTGGACCTCCGTTGGTCGGCGATGGGCTCGCGCCCATGCCCCCGGTTGAGACCCCTGAGGAACGTGGTTACCCCTCAGGTGGACTCCCGGAGGCGGACCGAGACTCAACTGGAGTCGTCAATCCACTCCTCGCGGAAACTGTCCGTCGGGAGGCGACCAATGTGTGGCGGCAGACTTTGCCGGACCTGGTGGTCACGATGACGAATACTATTCTGAATCAGATTGTGGCGAGTTTGCCAGATGGCCTTAATGTCCAAACCGGATTGGGGCTTTCGAGCCCGCAGGCGCAGGGGGAATCCCCCCTTACGCCTATCTCTGGTCGCCCCGAACTGGGGGCGACTCCTGTGACTCCCAACGAGGGAGCCACACCATACTCGGTGGGGCGTACGCCCTTCATGGGGGAGTTCCCCCCGGAAACGCCGGCGGCTACACCAAGCGCGCCGCGCCGGACTACAGGCACTGAGAGTCAACTTACCCCAGTGCCACAGCGGCTGTTCCCTCAACGTGAGGTGCCGCCCAAGATCCAGGTAGCCAACCCGGTCTACCAGCGGATCTTTGACTGTGAGACCTACGCCCTCCACAACAAGTCGGTGGCGTATGGTCCTGACCAGGCCCGAGCCATGAGCCGTGCCAAGAAGAATGCACTTCATTCTTTTGGGCACAAAGCGGAGTGGGACGGAACTCCCCCCCTCCGTGTCTTTGAGTTCCTACGTCGTTTCACAAAAGCCTGTGACGACAACGCCATAAGTGAAGGCATGGCTTTTTACATGCTTCAGGAGTTTACGAAGGGCGACCTACGGACAGAACTTATGTCCGTCATGCCCACCTCCTCAAGTGGAGGCGCTGGGGAGGTGACTTCCTATTTGGAGCTCGTCAACTGGTTGTTGAGAGCCATGGTTGATGAGGCAGCGTTGGCTTCTCAAGTCGAGGAGTTTACGCAAGCCCATCAGGAAGAGGCGGAGGACGAGTTGTCCTTTGCGGAGCGAGTCCGTAAGCTCAACAATCTTTGTGGGTTTCTTCATCCACAAGCTGTGGTGAAGAGTCGGTTTGTGGAGGGACTCCATGGGTCAGTCCGGATGGAGACCCGGGAGCATAACACTGCCCGGGCGACCCTGGCCGAGTTGGCCAGGTTCGCCTATCGCAGAGGCGAGGCCTACCGCAAGTTGCGGGAGGAACAACGCCAGGAGCGTCAGGCCGAGTTGGCCAAGGAACGGGAGGAGGCGCGCCAGGCCAGAGAGTTGAGAGAGGCACGCCGAATCCGCAAGGAGAGGGTGGTAGCTGCCGTGGGAACTTCCCAGGGTATCCCTTCGTCTTCCCCAGTTGGGAAGACCCCTCCCGGAACGGACCATCGGTGTTGGAACTGCAACTCCGATGGTCACTGGGCATATGATTGCCCCAAGTTGAGTAAACGCATCCAACAACTTGTTAGGAATGCGAGTAAAAAGTCGGCTACGAACGAAGTACGTTCACGCCGCGAGGGTGGGTCTCGACCGGTCGTTGCGGTCGCCACACCCTCGGCGGAGGAGGCGGACACGTCGTCCTCGGACTCGTCGTCTTCCTCCCCGCCCTCAGATTCGGACGCCAAGTCGGCGGGAAACGAATGACCGTTGGGGCTGGTCGTCCGAAGCTCACAACGGCAGCCTCGGCCAAGTGGGCCAGGAGGACGGACCAACCGTGCCGGATACTGCGGCGACCTAAGGGAGTCCGCCCACCTCGGGTAGGACTCCCCAAGAACGTAAACCCACGTCGGGTCATCGCGGTGCTGACGGGTGAGAACTTCCAGGTGGCTGGACGGGTGCAACTTGCCCCCGGCCGTGCATGCTGTACCCGTATCGTACTTGATACCGGCTCAGGAGCCTCCTTGATACGCAAGTCGCTATTACCAAAGGAGTTGAAGCTCCAACGCTGGAGGTCCAAAGCTGACCATATGATTGACATCAATGGTGGGGTACTTCCCATCGTTGGTGCCGTGACCCTACCAACTAGGTTGGGGACCCATGAGGTCGACGTGACCTATGGCGTAGTTGAGAATATATTGGTACCCCTGCTTCTGGGTACCCCTTATGTTGTTACACAAGTGCCTTTGATTTGTGGCCCTGAGTATTGCGTCAAGTTGATGAATGGGGAGACTATCCCCATCCTTGGTAAGGGAAAGTCTGTGGCTCCTGTGACAGTCCCACAGTCGAAGCCTGTTTGTTCGGTGAGGGAAGGGTTTACTGCTACCCTGCGTTTAGCCCGTAAAGTCACGTTGCCCCCCAACTCGGTGGCGCACGTTGATGTTGTAACTGATTATACGGGGAACGGGTTGGTGCACCCTCACCCACGTCTTGCTCGCAAGCACCAAGTGCATGTTGCCCTTGGCACGATGGACTCCAAAGCCGGAGTCACGTGGAGGATCCAGGTGATGAACCTGAGCCCGACGCCCAAGTACTTCAAGTCGGGAGCCAAGTTCGGCTATATCGACCAACACGAGGGACCGGTAGTAGCGGTCACCCTCAACGCGGGCGCAAGAAGCGACCCGAAGTCCGGAAAGGAGAAGCATCAAGCCAAGTCGGCCGCCTCTCCTCGGCCCCATGTGAACATGGAGGGTGTCCCCCCCAGGTTGAGGGTTCAAGTTGAACGCCTCTTGGACCAATATCACAAGTTGTGGGATGGTCAATTGGGACTCATTAGAGCCACCCAACACCGGATCGAGTTGAAGCCCGGTGCACCCCCTATACGCCAACAACCGTATAGGGGAGGACCTCGTTCAAGGGCCCTCGTTAAGGAGCAAGTTGCTCGCATGGAGGCCCTCGATGTGATCGAGGCCAGCAACGCCGAGTGGACGAGTCCGGTGGTTATCGTCCCCAAAGTTGATGGGACCCCCCGGTTTTGTATCGACTACCGTAAGCTCAACGAGAGCACGGTGAAGGACAGTTATCCCCTACCTAGGATGGATGACTGTCTGGACTCTCTGGGGGAGGCAAACGTGTTCTCTACCCTGGACTGTAACGCGGGGTACTGGCAAATTCCCATTGCCCCGGAGGACAGGCATAAAACTACCTTTACCTGTCACTGTGGTACCTACCAGTGCAAGCGCCTACCGTTTGGTCTGTGTAACGCGCCGGCAACTTTCCAGCGCGCTATGGACATGATTCTGGCCGGAGTACGGTGGCAGATCTGTCTTGTGTACCTAGACGATATCATTGTGTTCTCCCGAAGTCCGGAGGAACACATTGGCCATCTTGGCCAGGTGTTCAAGCTACTTGCTGACGCCGGTGTGTCACTGAAGGCGAGTAAGTGCCACCTCTTCACTCAAGAGGTGGAGTACTTGGGACATGTTGTCCGTCCGGGGCGTCTCAGTGTTAACGAGAAGAACTTGAGGGCCATTCGTAAGGCTCAGTACCCCCGGACCCAGACCCAGATGAGGAGCTTCCTCGGGATGTGTAACGTGTACCGACGTTTCACCAAGGGCTTCGCCAAGGTGGCGAAGCCGTTGAATGAGCTAGTGAGCTCAACGCTACCGAGGAACCTGCCTCCCCCAAGTCGGGTGGAGCAGGAATCCTTTGAGACTCTTCGGGACCTTCTGCTGAAGCCCCCCATCTTGGCTATTCCCAGGTTGGGAGGCCACTACATCCTGGATGTGGACGCTAGCTACGACCAACTTGGTTGTGTGTTGCTTCAGCAGCAGCCGGACAAGGAGTACTTGCCGGTGGGATACTTCAGCAAGGGGCTGAACTCGGCCGAGAAGAACTACGGAGTCACCGAGTTGGAAGGACTCGCAGTGGTGTGGGCGGTGACGTCACTTCGTCACTACCTAGAGGGTGAGAAGTTCCTCATCCGCTGTGACCACCGCGCGTTGCAGTTCATCTTTAAGACGGACTGTACGAACACTCGTCTCAACCGGTGGAGGGTGCGACTGGCACCCTTCAACTTTGACATTGAATACCGACCTGGCAGGCAACATGCCCTTGCCGACGGCCTCTCTCGGGTACCTACCGCGGGGCTGGACACTAACCCAGTCGATGAGGACATCCCCATCGTGGGGGTAGTCACGCGCTCGGGTCAGGCGTTGAACCCCGAGGCGCCAGGGAACAAGAAGTACTTGCCCCTGTCCCTGGACGAGGTGGTGAAGGCCCAGGCCGAGGATCTCTTCTGCAAGTCGCAGAGGGATATACTGGATACAGTGGTAGAGACGCGTTTCTTTCTGGGAGACGATGGCCTCCTCATGAGGAGGGGGGTATTCCAGGGGACCGAACAACTTGTCGTCCCCGCATCCCTCAAGGACAGTATCCTTGAGAGGGAGCACAACGCTCCCACGGGTGGACACCTGGGGTCTAGTAAACTGTACCAGACCCTGAGGACCAGGTACTACTGGCCGTCCATGGTGGTGGACATCTACAGTTGGGTGGCTGCCTGCACAAGTTGTGCACAGAATCGTCTGATGGATCGGCGGCCTAGTACGGCTATGCTATTGTTCCCGGCCAAGGAGCCCTTCGCCGCGTTGGCGATGGACATCCTTGGGCCACTGCCCGTGACCGAGGAGGGCAACCAGTACCTCCTGGTCATCTGTGACCGCTTCACGAAACTTACACGAGCGATCCCACTGGCAGAGATCACGGCCATGTCGGTCGTGTCAGCCTTCCTAGATCACTGGGTTGCCGCGTATGGCATCCCAGATAGTACACTATCGGACAATGGACCGCAATTTGCGTCTGTACTGTTTCAGGGAGTGCTGGATATGTTGGGGGTTAAGGCAAACTATGCCACCCCCTACCACCCACAAACTAATGGGCAGGTGGAGCGCTTCAACAAAACTATTGTTAGGCAGCTGCGCCACTATGTGAGTGAGCACGTGAAGACGTGGGACCAATACATTTCTATCCTTACTACTGCCTACAATTCGCAGGTTCACTCATCTACCGGGGAAGTACCCCTCGCTTTTGTGACCCCCCGTCGTGTGCGGTCTATTGCCGTGCGGCGGTCGCTCCCAACTAGGGAGGGTGGTGGCAGTACGCCTACTCCTACTGAGAGTAAGGCGGAGTTCGCTGCTAGGCTGGAACACCTCATCCCTAAAGTCAGGGCTGAGATGGACAAAGCACAAAAGCGCTACAAGCGTACCTTTGACAAAAAGGTGCGCAATGCTAAGCATGTCCCCGAACAGGGTGACTGGGTGCTGGTTCACTCACACACCCCAACTGGGGGTAAGTTGGTATTCCAGACGAAGGGGCCGTACCAGGTCCTTCGTACTAATGGGCGGCGCTTCACCATCGAAAGTGACGATGGGGTCCGCACAGTGAACGGACAGGACGTGGTCAATGTTGCACCACCGCCTGCAGGCGACCCAGCTTGGGCGCGTGCTTTGGAAGCGTGGCGCCTCCCCTCACTGCCTGCGGCCAAACAGGGCCCGCAGGAGTACGTGTTCGATAAGTTCATCGACCACGGATGGGATGAGGACACTAACCGCCTCATGTTGAGGGTGCGTTGGTTTGGCTACAAAGCCAAGGATGATACGTGGGAGTATGTGGAGGATCTTCCCGCTGAGAAGGTCCGGGCGTACTGTGCCCGGAATGAGATAGACCCTAACAGCCCTCCCTCAACGTGAGGGAAGGCCGAGCAACAGTGCCAAGAGAGTGCTTCAAGTCGAAGTGGTACGCAGAGTGGCTTTTAACTACAGCCCTAACCCTCACACTCTCACAACAAAGGCTGCTGCCAACTAGGCAGGCATGCTAGACTCTCCCACTCCACGGCCCTCGCCCTCACGTGGAGGCGAGCGGCGAGACCCACGCCGATAACGGTCTCCACTCGTTGGAAGGGGTGGCGGCTCCAAGTCGGAACCGTCGCGCCCTTCACGGTCACGCAAGTGGCGCCGACCGTGGTTACTCTTCTGCCTGGTCTTGCTCGCAAGTTTGCGACGCAGACGCTGGACAGACTCCGTCTCCGACGGGGTAGAGGACTCCGAGACGGAGTAAGACAACTCGTCTTCCGACACGGAGGGAGAGCGCCGCGAGTGTCGGCGACGACGGCGAGGAGGCGAGTATGCCCGGCTCGCGCGACGTTTGCCACGCCCAAGTGGGGCTGGCTGGGGCATAATAGCCCCAATGCGAGCCAACTCGGCTGTCATAAACTCCGCCACCGACTCGCAACTCGCGGTCGCCACTGCAGTACGAACGCGCATCTCAACTTGAGGAGTCTCGGAACTCTGGAGGGTTGCGGTCGACGCGGCCAACCAGGAAATGGTGCGCACCAACGTGGTGATCATCATCTCTGAGGTTAGAGGCGTGGGCGGTAACACCAACTTGGGGTATACTGTCAGGAGGGTGGCCCCCAAGTTGGGGGACACCGGGGTGGATGACTCCACGGCCACGCTGATCGGAATGTTCCCGTGAGGCTGGAAAGGAACAGGAGGAAGCGGAGGGGCACGCCGAGGTGGCGGTACCCGGGTATATCTGCGACCCCGACTTGGGGCCCCCGCAGTAGGTTGAGTCATATGGTCATCATATGAGGGCACAGCCATAACTATGGGCTTGTCCGGGGGTGGCGCAGTGTGGCGATCCACCCCCGGGGCATACGGGTAGTCCCCGATGCCCAACCCCTCTCGTAGGACCACACGGCCGTCGTGAAGTTCACGAGCGACCCACACGAACTGGCGAAGTGCGCCATCGTCCTTGGGCCCACGAGTGGGGCGGCGCAACTTGTGCTCAATGCTCTCCCACTCGATAAACTTATGGAGCCGGAGCATCTCCTCAAGTAGAGTGAGTTGTCCTGATGAGCACCCCTCAGCATCTAGCTGAGGGGTGAGCTGTTCCAAACCTTGGATGAGCCGGAGGGGGAGATGCCAGAGCATCCCCCGCCGCTGAACACAGGACACCCAGGTCGACATGACCTCGAGGAGCCACTGGGTGGCCAACATGGCCCACACCAGGTGATCAGGGGCAGCCGTCAACATGACGGAGCCGAAGTGGTCAAGCAACCGTGGCAACAACGCCGGGAACCCGTAGGGGACCTCAACTTGAGGCCACCACTCGGGCTTCTTCGGATAGTACTGCTCCTTACTGGCAGCAGACTGTTGAGGAAACTCAAGTTGAGCCGAGGTCACCAAGTAGGGACCTCGCCGGAAGTCTTTCTCCATCCGCACATCAAAGTGATGAGTGTGCGGATCGGCCTCGTGGAGGTACGGTGGGCGAGTTGCCACAGCGTCCCACGTGAAGGTCGGCAAGTCGCCGGGACCCGGGATAGTTCCCCCGCGGTCCACCATGGCCTTGGCACGCTCAACGTCCTCAACCTCCTCATCGTCCAGGAAGGCAAACTGGTCCGTCCTGAAGCCGGCAGGGAACCCGACCCTACGGGGATACTTCTCCCGTAGGCGGTCCCATACGCGGCCCATCGCTGCGCCAAGTCGGCCACAGCGAAGAACAGTCAGCCCCTCCTCATAGAGAGGCCAAGCGGGGTAAAACCCCCGCCCCAAGGCCTCACGCGGGACAACTTGTCCCGCCTCCGGGGGAGACCCTGCCTTCAACCCAAAGCCGGGCGACGCGGGAGTCCCGTCCCCCGGAGCGATCGCGGAGCCCCCGCCGGAAGTCCCGGCGGGTGCTGCACCGTAGGAGGTGTCCTCCATGCGCTCGTCAAGAGAGTCCGTCTCCACTCCCGGAGTCGCCATGGCTCTCCCCAAGTTGGGGAGAGACGCTCTGGCTATCGCAGCACGAGACCCTCCTCGAGTTGAGGGGGACTCGGATCGTGGGTATACGGGTGGCCTCCCCAGCGTGGGGCGGCCCAATGGAAGGTGAAGGGGAGGTGGTGGTGATGGTGAAGTGTGAACTGAGGAGAGCAAGCTGCCGAGTGGGCAAGCTTGAGGAGAGGGGCGGTCAACGTGACCGCCTCCACATCCGTGTTACGTACTCGATGGGGGACAGCAAGTCGCGCCCCCAACGCCGAGACGTGCGTTTACGCACCCCCTCACAGGGCCGACCGGGTCGGTCGGAACTGAGGAGAGGGGAGTGTGGCAGTATTGACCCCCGGGTAGGGGGGCAACACGTGCCATGCAAGGGGCGGCAGGCCACAAGCCTGATCCGTTCCTCCCCCTGCATTTGGGTCCATATTCCCTAAGTTTGGGATAGTTAGCTTAGTAGTAAATCCAACTTGGATTTGAGAGTTTTCTGCATTTATCGTCTTGAATTTTCGTGTGGCCCGGTGGGCAGGTGCTGGGGTGGGAGATTCTGAGTGGCGAGATTCTGAGTGGACCCTGGGGGGATAAGGGGAGGGACAGCGGGGCTTGGCCCTGCGTCCCCGTCCCGACCAAGAAACTGTTGGACCACACACCATCCTCTTGTTTGTCCGTGGGGGGTTTGCCCCACAACAGGGACAGAGTGTGTGCGACTTGCACTTCTTCCGGTTCCCCCGACACGGGAGGCAGCCCTAGTACACCGCCCCAACTTGGGTGCCGTGTGTGCTAGTGGTTTTTGCCACAGGAGGGGGCGTGTGTGGCCCATGGTACCACCATCAGTCTTGAGTCACGCCATGATGTGTGCATAACGCAACAGATGGGTAGGTTCCATGGTCGGATGTTGGCCGGGACTTGGCCAAGGCAGACCGGGTCGCGTTATGTACATAACGCGTCTGGCGAGCACTTGGCATCGTCCCGACAGATTGCCGAGGCTGACCGTGTGGCGTTATGTACATAACGCGTGAGGTGAGCCTTTTTGAGAATCTGGTAGGTGTGGTACGGTAGACAGACCGTGGCGCGTTATGTACATAACGCTCTAGTGATGTTTGTCGAGATAGTTCGCCAGAGCTGATCGTGTCGCGTTATGTGCATAACGCGACAGGTGAGCCAATGGAGAATCTGGGAGTCGTGGCTTGTCAGATGGACCGTGGGGCGTTATGTACATAACGCTCTTCGGATCTTTGTCGAGATTGCTACGTGTCGACGCGTGAATAAGTGTTTTCCGATTGCGTCATGAGTTTGATGCTTTGGTATTTGTTAATTTCTTTTCGGCAAATTGACTACTTTCATGAGGGAAAGGGGGGTGGTGGGGGGCGAGAAGTTGAACTTGCCTGTTCACCATTTACGAGTCGGGTGCGGTGCCGTTTCCAGACATGTGATGGCCTCGTCGTCTGGTCGATTGGATCGTTTGACCTCGTCGGCGATGGTGTGGGCTGCCGCCAAGCGACTTGGCCCCCCCCCCCCCCCCCCCCCCCGCACCCTCCTGCCGCCAAGGGACTTGCTCTCACGCCTCACTCACGCCTTACTGCCCCTCAAACACTCACACACGCACACGTGCGTCACTGCCTCTCAAACAGCCCACAAGGCGCACATCACCAGGGCGGTGACGCGCCACTGCTCAGCAGGTGGTGGCTTGGTCTGCGATGAAAATTAGGGTCATTAAACCCACCACTCAGTGTCACAAAAATGACTCGGACACACGCAGGACCCACCATTCGCTCATTAAAAGCTCCATAGATCATTTGACATCTAATCGACCCCTCAATGGGCGCGCGCATCTCTAGTGATGAACGCCACGCGCTCCAGCCCGGGTATGGGCATTTCGCACGGTTCACATAATTTTCTTGCATAGCTACCCTTTGGTGGGCAGGAGGACATCCCTGGGGGCAGGCTCGAATGCGCTCGAGCACGCTCACAGAAGAAAGTCAGGTGGGAGTGGGGGGGAAACCATAAAGAGAGTGCGAGGGGTGGGGGAGGGGGCACGAATTGAATTTCGAATTCCGAGGAGCCTGATCGCCGGCCGACACCGACGCTAAATAGATAGGGTGGGAGGGCCGTCTTTGTCAAGAGGGGCGGGTGGGAGTGGCGGGGAAGCCATAAAGAGAGGGCGACGGGCGGGGGAGGGGGGACGAATTGAGTTTCGAATTCCGAGGAGCCCGATCACCTGCTGACACCGACGCGGATCAAACGGGAGGGGAGGGGATTTGGGCGGCGGCGCGAAATGATGTTGAATTGGACGGTGACGTGGGTGTCTGGGGATGGGTGCTCTCATCCGTCGGCCGCACGTTCAGCCACAGGCAGGTCAGGTCAGTCGCTTCCCTCGGCGCCCCCCGGGTCTGACGAGAGCCGTAGGTCCACGCGGCCCGCGCGGTGTCGTGTGCTGGTGGCAGGATGGCCTGCCATTTGGATGCACCGCGCGGTGAGCTCGCAGCATGGCAATGCCGTCTGTGGCGGTGGGTTTGAGGTACACGACTGCCCCCCCTCCCCCCCCCACCAAGACGTCCAGGATGACATTTTTCCCAAACGGTGCTCGTAGTGCATTGCAAACGGACGGGGCCTACCGGAAGCACCAAAAGGCTGGGTGCCCGCGTCCCGGCACGCCGCTCCACATGCACCGTGGCGAGCAGGCAGTGCCGAGGGTGGGTTCAATTGCAGTGTTGCTATTGCCCCACAGCACGGTGGCGGTCACTCTCCCAACACGTGCCGTCGGGAGGGGGGGGGGGGGAGGGGGGGGGGGAGCGGGGGGGGAGGGGGGGAGGTGGGGGGGGGGGGAGGGGGCGCTCGCTCGCCATGGTTGGGCGAGCCGCACGGACGCTGGCGTGTCAGTCGGCTCAAATGCCACAGTGCATGCGGTGCACTCCGTCCCGCACCCACCGTCGCGCTACTGGCGGCTGCCATGAGCACAGCGTCTGTGCGCGGTCTGCAATTGGGCCACCAACCCCATCACCACCACCGCCGCCGCCACTCCACCACCGCCAGCCCCACCACCGCCACCGCCGCCGCCGCCGCGCCACGGGACACTCTCACGGCAGCCACCGTCGGCCGCGGGTGCCGCGGAGATGAGAAGGACCTTTCATTTCCGGGGCGGCGAGCTAAGGCCACGAGACAGCCCACAGGGGCACGTGGCGGTGCGAGCGTCCTCCGCTCTGCCCCCTGCCCGAGAGGTAGCGTCGGTTGGGGGGTGGCGGGGGGCGGGCGTCGGGGGGGGGGAGGGGGGGGGCGGGAGGGGGTTGGGAGGACCTGGACCGCCGGCCTCCTGACGGCCCGTGCAGCACATCGCCAGCGTCTACAGCACGCGTACGGCATCGAGTGAGGACCCCGGCCCGGATGGTGCCTTGCCAGACAATGAATAGGGCGGTAGGTGGTGCCCCGAGGTTCCCCATCTTTGCCAACCCCGTCAGCCACCGTCGACAATCCCTCCCACCCACCCTCCTCACAGTCGTTCCCACACACACCACCCCCCCACCCCCCCCCCCCCCCCCCCCCCCCCCCCCCCCCCCCCCGCCCCCCCCCCCCCCCCCCCCCGCCCCGGATTCACGATGAACGATGATGACGACGGCAGCGACCAAGACATTGGCGTCGACGGGCTGGACGGCGACACCACCTCAGACGAGGAGTGGGACCCGGCACAAGAGCAGGCGTACGTTCAAGACGCACGCAACGTGGTGACGCTCAAGCGGGCGGTGCTCGCCGCCAACCTGAGCCGCCTGCAGGGCGTGTCTGCACCCCACGGGGGCGACGCGGCCTCGTCGGCCGACTGGTCTGCCGCCGTCGCGCAGTTGCAGCAGGCGGCCAAGGATGAGGAGGCGGCGGGCCCCCTCGACGGCGCCGGCGAGGACCTCGTCGCGGCCATCACAGGCGCGGCACAGGCGGTCAGCGTGTACTGTGGTGGTCGGGCGGCGGCGGCAAGCGAGGCCGAGGTGGAGCTCGCCGCACGCGCCAAGACGGCCGCTGGGCTGATTGGCGTGGCCGCCGCGGGCTTGCCCCGGCGCGAGGCTGCCACTGACGCACCGCCCGCCCGCAAGGGGCGGACGCAAAAGTGTAGCGGATGTGGCGAGCCCGGGCACAAGGTCACCTCTTGCAAGGCCCCGGCTGGTGCAGGGCCGGCGGCCGCTGCCGCCGCCGCTGCCGCTGCCGCCGCCGTCCCGGCGGCGGCGGCGGCGGCCGCGTCCAAGTGTCGCGACTGCCTGGGAGGGGGCCACAGCAGCGGGGACGCCGCCTGCCCGGTGCAGCGGCACTGTGGGGGCGTGCCAGCGGCCTACGACCGCGGCGTCGACCCCGACTGCAAGGACCCGCTTCAGAGCACTGGACGGCAGACGCGGGCGTGTACCGTGCCGGTGGGCGTCCTCGCGAGGGCGGTGTTTGGGGACGACAAGGACGACGCCGACACGCGCGCGGCGGTGGAGACAGCGCTGCAAGCAGAGCTGGAGGACCTCTCTGGGGCGGCTACCAAGCTCCGCTTCCTCATGCTCCGCGTCCTCGACGTGGCATTGCGGCGCCTGGTGTCGACCGTCGCCGACGCTGCCGCCGACGACGCCGACTGCACGGAGGCCGTGCCCGCAAACTGGGCGCCCGTCTGGCTGTGGTTGGCCTACGCCTGCGGCTGCGAGGGTGTGTCTGGCAGTCCCCTGCAGGCGGGCACCGTGTGTGCGGGGTGTGGCAAGGGGCGGACCAACACGCGGATGGCGCGCGCCCGCTCTGTGGTGACGACGAGCCACCCGCTGCTGGCCGAGGCGCTCTCCTACGCCCTGACGCAGGTGATGGCCGTCACGGCAGCTGCGTGCGACCGGTATCTTCCAGCGAGCAACAACACGGCACGATGGGAGCCCGTCGCCACCATCGTGGCCACCCACGCCGGGCGGTGTGTGGACGCGGCGTGTCGCAAGCTGGGCGCCAAGGCGGCCAAGGACGCGCTGGCCACCCCCCCCGCTGCCACGGCTGCTCCAGCGGGCGGCTCTGCCTGGGACACGGAGCGGCGGCTGACGCGGTGGGCGGCCGCGCGCTTCCGCGCGGGGACCGCGGACAAGGCAACGCCGGGCCGGCGGGGCCTCAACGGCGTCCCCTAGCACCTGGTCCAGGCGCTGGCGCAACGGGTAGCCGTCATGCAGGCGGCCATGCCACCCTCTGTGGCGGGCCTCTTTCCAGCAACGCCTGTGAAGAAGCGCCGCTGGTGGGCGTACGTGCCATTTCTCCTCCACGTCCTGAATGTGGGTGTGGGGAGCCCGTACGCCCTCATCCCTGGCGCCCGAGCGGTGCTCCACGGTCACGGCACGCTGGTGCCGGACAGGATGCTCCCCCTGTTGCGGGCAGTTTCGGCCGCCACTGGCGTGGGGGTGCGTGGCCACCCCAGTCTTCGGGCATGGCCAGAGCTGCGAACGGGCGGTGCAGCGGTGCTGGCCGCCATGGCTGGTGTCGGTGGCCGCGCCAACCGGGCCGCCTCCCAGCTGTCTACCGACGGCGTGGCGGTAACGTTTTTTCTGTCTCGACCCGACACGGCCGCAGAGGCCGAGGCGCGGGCGGTGGCCTGGGCCAAGAAGCTGGACGGCGGTGGACGTGCGCGGGACCGCGGCGGCAAAGGCTTTGCGTCCCGGGCGAGGGTACTGACGCAGCTCGAGCGGGCTGGCCTGCCGTTGGCGCGCGTCCGGTGGCTCCAGATGGTCGGTGGAGACCCGGGACGGTCTGCCGTGCTGTCGGGAGCACCGGGTGAGCGCGTGGCGACGGCAGACCTCCCAGCCCGCCCCGCCGTAGCCGCGATGCGCGCCTCGTGGTCCCGCCACATGGGCTTGGACGCGCTCAACCGGGCGGCCGTGGCGCTCCTGCGTGGGGCGGGCGTCCAAGACGGGGTGGCGGCAGCCGCAACCACGCCCGAGGGCCACCCACCGGGGGGGTCTAGGAAGCGGGCGGCGGCGGGCGCCCCGGCTGCAGGGGCGGGAACAGGGGGAGGCCGCTCCAAGCGACAAGCGCGGCGGTCGTCACCCGACGGGAGCGACGATGATGCGGCGGCGGTGGCCCCGGCGGCGGCGGGTGCGACGACGCCCCCCGAGGCAAAGACCTACCAGACGGCGAGCCCCGGCGGTGGCCACGGGCGCGTGCGGCGTGGGCCGCAGGCGTCCATCCGACGGGCCCGCCGCACCCAGCTCGCCACCTCGGTGCGGCGTGTGCTGCGTCGCACGCGCCTGTCCCGGTGGACTGTGCCCCGTCACGAGGCGGAAAAGGTGGCATGGTCGCTGGTGGACCCCACTGCCGCGGCGGGCAACAGTGCCAGCGGCACCACCCCAGACGCGCCGCTGCAGGACCGGGTGGACGCGCTGCCCCGGCGCAAGGGGTGTCGTCGACTGGCACCCGTCCCCGGCCTTCGCTACAGCCTGAGTGCCGCCCACTTTCGCGAGGCCAGCGGCGGTAACTTTTTGGCCCGTGCGTGGAAGAAGTGGCGGGCACGCAGCGGTACTGAGGCGGGACCGGTGGCGGTGGCGATGGCGGGACTGGTGGCGGCGGCGGCGGGTGACGGAGGCGGCGTCGCTGGCCACCTACCACCCGTCGACTTGGCAGCAGCACACGGCACGATGCGTACCGGCGACGACGGCAAGCACCTGCAGGCAACGCTCGAGTGGGCCGCCCGTCGCGACACGGCCGCGTACGGCCAGCGATTTGGCGCGCAAGCCACGCGACACCTGCGGACGGCGCGTGTGTGCAAGGCCATCCAACGCGGCCGCTTTGCTGCCTCGGTGGCGCGGGACCTGACCGGCGGCCTCCTTCGCCAGGTCCGTGGCGGCGGCGCGGTCGTCGTGGCCATGGACACCGCGCGCGTGCGCGGGGGGGACGCCTAGCTCCGCCGCCACCTCCGACGGCTGTGCTGGTTTGTCGACCAGGACGAGTTCAACACCAGCCAGGCGTGCTCCGAGTGTCACGACAAGATGGTGCTCATCTACCCGACGGGCAACTCCCCCCCCAAGATTCCAAGAGAGCTGAATGGGCCGCCGGCCGGCCCTCTGCCGTCGACACGGCGTGTGCGGATGGCGGCTGGGTCGCGTCGGGGGCGGCCAAAGCGGGCCCTCCCCTCTGCTACCCACGTGACGCGCCGAGGGCCAGACCCCGACGCCTACCGGGAGGCCGTCCGAGCCACTGCCCGTGCTGCTGCTGTGGCGCGGCGCGCGGCCGCGCTGGCCGCCTGTGCCGTCGAGGACCGCGCCGTCTATGCCGACCCGAGGCGGCTGAGCGAGTGGGCGGCCAAGGGCTGCTACACGTGCTCTCTCGCGGCCCCACAAGGCCCCGGTCACCCAGCGCCACACCCGCCCGTGATTCGCAATCGGGACGACGTTGCGGCCCGCAATATGGCGTGGGTGGCCGCTCGTCGTCTCACGGGTACCAACGTGTGGCCTTTCAAGCGCCCGTTTGGTATGAGGTGGGCCTGGACGACCAAGCGTCCTCCAAGTGGTGTTCCCGTCCCGCCTGTACGTCGCACCCGTGCGACTACGCGGGTCGATGTACGGCCCGTACTGGCTGCAGTGGACACTGTCGGCGACGGTGGGGGTGGGGGTGGCGGTGGCGGTGGCGGTGGTGGTGGCGGTGGTAGGGGGGTTGTCGACGGCGACGCGACGGCGGCGTCCTGTACGACGCGACGCGGTGCTCCTGGTGGGGAACAGGTGGCGGCGGCCGGCAGTGCCATGGACGGGGTACGTCGGGCGGAGACGGGGGCGACAGACGCGCCCCGTGGTCTGGTGGACACTGCAAGACGCTAAGACAGCGCACATCTTGCCCGTGACCCTCACCTACCACGGGATGCGTCAGCCGCCCCCTTTTTCGCCGACGAGCCAATTATGGGTAATTGTCGGCCGTTCACCAGAAGGTTAGACGCCGGCTTTTCCCGGGGACCTTTCCCAGGATGAGTCGGATGTTTCCCGGAGGGGTTTAACCGATAGTTCTATGTTCCACAGCACCCTGAAATGAATTGACTGTCTATCAACAGAATCTGTGTGACATAATGTGTCTGACGATACCCCGTGATCACGTGCTCGAAATACTTACATAGATCTTAGACTGGAAGTGCCGGGCTTGCCCCACCGTGGCATGACGGTGGTATGTAAATACGGTCTCTGAGAGTTGGCTCTGAGAGCTGTCTCTGAGCGTCGTCCCAAGAGACGGTGCGCCGCTGTGTGGACGCGGCGGTCGCCGCACACAACTCCACCAAGCAGAGCGGCCTGCCCATCCCCCTCCCTCCCCTCGCTCCCCCGGCCCCAGCATGAGGCACCTCTCCTTCGCTCCCCCACTGCGGCTGTGGTTGCGACTTGGGACGGCCATGGCGGCCGAGAGGGTGGGACGGGGGACGCCCGCCTTCGCGGCGCTGCCGCTGCCGCCGCGCCCAGCCGCCGCCACTGCCACCGCCGCGGCCACGGCCGCCACCGTCGGGCATGCACGTCGCTGGCCTCATCTGCCACAGTCGCCATGCGCTTGTGGGGCTCCTCCCGAGAGGGGGCTGGCGAGCCCGCAGGCCGGGAGCCCTCCCGCCCCGTTCCCGCTGTCACCGGCGACGGCTGCAGCCACGGCGGGGGCGGCGGGCGGCTTCCCTCCCCCCGCATTCCTGCCTGGTCACCCTGAGCCAAAGGCGGGCGCCCCCCCCACGCCCTCCCCGGCCGCCCATCCTGGTGGAGGGGTCGTCTTTACCCGTCCGCCGGCCCCCCCGGGGCGCCCCCCCCCCTCCCCTACCTTTGCCGCCACCCCCGCAGTGGACGCCCACTGGATGGGCGTGGCGCTCGCCGCGGCGGCGGCGGCCGGGGAACGCGGGGAGGTCCCCATTGGCGCCGTCGTCGTGTCGTCGGCGGGCACGCCCCTGGCGGTGGCGGGCAACGCGGTCGAGGCGACTGCAGACGCGACCGCCCACGCAGAGGTGGTGGCGCTCCGCGCGGCGGGCGCCGCAGCGGGGGGGTGGCGGCTGGGCGGCGCCACCCTCTACGCCACCGTCGAGCCGTGTGCGCTGTGCGCGCTGGCCGCCGCCGCCGCCCGCGTCGGGCGGGTGGTGTATGGGGACCCCGACCACCGGCTGGGGGGGTATGGCAGCTGGGTGGACGTGGGCGCCATGAGCCACCCCTACTGGCAGGTGGGGGAGGTGGTGGGGGGGGTGAGGGCCGGCGGGGGGGCGCTCGGGGGGGGGGAGCTGGTGCGCGCCTTCTTTCGACGGCGGCGGGCAGAGACCAAGGCGGCAGCCAGGGAGCGGGCGGCGGGGGGTGGGGCACCCACCGTGGGACTACCTGAAGGGGTAAGGTTAAGCCGCCCGTGTGGCGGGGGAGGGGCAGCCGGGGGCACGGCCGGGGAGTGCGGCGCGGTGGTGGACGAGGGGAGCGACGGCCGCGCCTCTGGACAGACCCCTCCTGCTGCAAGCACTGGACGGTCATCTCTGTAGACCACTCCCTTTGCCGTTGGGAGGCTTGAGCCCTCTCGGTCACCGCCAGAGTGGCTTCAGGGAGTAGGCTGCTGTTCTTAGCAAGGACAAACACCCCATGATGTGATGGGCAGTCGCGTCGTCCCGCCCGCGCGTCCGTCTCTGGCGCCGCCGTGCTGGCAGTCGCCTGCCAGGGATCAGCTGGGGTTGGGGGGCATGGTCAGCACGTTTGGGGAACCACAGCACGACTACCCTCCCGGGACGCGCAAGAGCGTCCACACGAACCGCGCGGCGGGGACGATCAGCGGGGTTTCGCAGAGCCTCGGAGGAGAGAGTGGAAAAGCATCCAAGTCTGATATTTACACGAGGAATAGGACGGAGTCAAAAATTCTACCGTCCGCACCAGGAACGTCCGGGTTGCGGGCTATTCAGAGATAGCACCGTCAACCACCGCGTTGGCACCCACCATCAGTTCCACCCGCTCGCTACGGCCTGCGCCTTTTGACAGCCACACCGGTCGGCAGCAGCTTCCACAGCTCCAGGGACCAAAACGCTAGGCTTTCCCGCCGACAGTCACGGACGAGGCCTGAGAGGCAGCCATGCAGCCGGGCGGCACAGCGTAGCGAGCGCGCTCCGTGCGAGGCACGTAGCGTCGATCTTGGTAGTCTACGAGGCACTCACCACGAGCCAGTTCCCGCGTGTAGTTGACCTTGAGGTACGTGTGCACCGAGCGCACCTCCCCCCGCGGGCCAACCACATCGATGAGCTCACGACTGTAGTTCACTCCGACATTTTCCAGCACATCAAGCGCGGCCAGCGCGTCGGGTGTCACAGCGTACAGCTCCCCAACGACCCGGTGGCCCTTGCCAGGAGAGGCCAGCAGGTAGGGCGAGTACCAGTCGCCACCAACTACCAGCGGGTACGCGCCAACGGTGGTGCACCGGCCGAGGTAGATGGAGTTGGTAAGCAAGGGGGCGTTGGGGAAGCCCCGCTTGAGCGTCCCATATACCATCACCACTGTCATGCCGGGAGAGGCGGCGACGTGGGCCGCCGCCCCGCTAGCCATCGGCGGAGCAGCGACCGCCCGTGCGGTTGTGTCCACCCGACCCACACGGCTTGCCGGCTGGGCCACCGTCATGGTGATAGGGCACCGGGGGGGCCAGGCGCCGGCCGCTGCTGTGGTGCCCGCAACGCTGCAAGCGGGCTGCTTCGCGCCCGCCACCCAGCCGCCTCGGGCCTTGTCAGGAAGGGCTTGCCGCCTGTGGCGGTTCCACTGCTGGACACTTGGAGGGGGTGCAGTGAAGCAAAGCGGCGTCGCCTGGAGGGCAGCGGGCATGATCGGGACGTGGCAAACCCGCAGTCACGGGTTCCGAGGCAGAGTCAGAAAAAAATAGATGAAAGGAAACCACGAGGAAGAAAAAAGGACAAGATGGGAGTTGGGGAAGAAAGAAGGAAGGTGGGGAGGAGACAAATGTGGAGGAGGGGGGGGGGGGGGGGGCAGGGGGGCGAAAAAAGAGTCGAGGTGCAGGGTAAGGTCACGCCCACGGTAGGGGTGGCGCCGTAGAGGCAGAGGACGAAACGAGTACGCGAGCGTCCTGAGTAGCACGATGGTGGGTCACGCGTGCCACGCAAACGGGTTCGAAGGGTGAAAGATGAGCACAAGAACAGAACGCCAGTTGTGCACGGAAGGAGGGTGGTGGAGTGAGAGAAGCCGCACATGGATGTCGCTACGGGCGGCTTAGGGCCTATAAAGGCCGGCCGGTGGCGAACGCCGCACCCACACGGCCGCGGCCGAAAGAGTCCGTCCGCCGCCCGCGCTGGGTGGTGCGTCTGGGGGGCGCGCTGCCAGGACCGGCGTCTGGGCCACCAGCCGCGCATACCCGCCCGCAGCCAAGCACGGTGTCCAGCAGAGGCCCAAACACGGGCCGCCACGCTGCGTGCTCTTCCCACACCCCCCAGGAAACCAATGCGGCAGCTCAAGCCAAATGTGGGCCGGCTGGGGCCCTGAACCCACTCACCCTCTCAAATGAGCCCCCCGCGCGGGCCCGTTGTCCTCTCCGACCGCACGGCCAAAACGATGGCGGCGGATGAGCGCGCAGCGGCACTCCTCGCCATCCGTTCAGGCAAACATCTAAATGGATGGTCGAGAACAGGTCAGACTCCCAGCGACTGGAGCAGCAAGGCCATCGAGGCGTGGCAGTGCAGGCCATTCTCTGCCGTGGATTGGTTGCCCACGTGTCCGCTTGCGAGCGGAGCCGACAGGGTTGTGTGCGAGGCCCTCGGTATGGGCCGTCCATTTCAGATAGTAAGTCCCAGCGGAGGCGTATCAGCCGCACGTGCGACAGATGGATATGAGTCGCTGACAAGGTCTACCCGGAATGCATTGAAGGGTGCACACCACCCCGCCACCATGTCGACTGTGCACCCAAGAGCCACCAAGAGCCACCAAAAGCCACCACCAACACGCCGTCACCCAGTCGCGCGATGTGGGCGTCGGGGCCACGGATGCATTCGTCAACGAGTCGCGGGTGGGCGGTGTGAAAGCAGACCCTCCACCCCGGTCTTCCTCCTGTTCGCTGTCACCTGAACAAGCCGCAGGGGGAGCGAGCGGCGGATCCCGCCACTCGCGGCCAAGAGAGGCCACGGTGCCAACGAGGCGGACCACGCTTTCATCGCCACCGCGCCGCAGGGTCATCCTTCAACGACTCTGTTCTACCCCCCGGTCGGCAAGGCAGTGCGCTCCAAAGCCAACGAGTCGTGGGCTACGACGCGAACCGCCGCCGCGTGTGTCGGACTGGCGAGCCGCCGCCTCACTTCACAGCGATGTCGGCAGTTCGTGGACGCCTGGCATGGGTGTCCATGCACTTGCGCCAAAACCTTCCATTAGTGCTCGCAGCACAGCTTGTCTGCACGGACGTCGTCCGGACTGCGCAGAAGGGACCCTCAACCTACCCACCGTCTGATTGCCAGCCGTCCTCCGAGTGCCGCCCGGAGGGCCGCTTCGCTTTCGTGGTGCAGGCAACGGGCCACAAGTTCTGGTGGGTACGGTAGGCCCTTCGCAGCCAGCTGCGCTGACGAACCGTACGAGCCGTGCACACCGATGTGTCACCTCATCCGTACGGATGGCTGTCAAAAGGCGGGCGCCCAGCAGCGTCGAGGTGCCTACTTCGCAATACCAGAGAAAAGAAGAAGAAGACTCGCGCGTGTGTGCTTTCACTTCACAAAGGGATGGACCTGCCCACACCGACACCCTCTCTGAGTGGTCTGACTCTGCTGGCCCACCTATTTGTCAACCAGTACTGCCACTTGAGGACGATGGCGGGAATGGCGACAGAGGTAGCGTATGGGTACGGTCGCTACTGTCGCCTCCGCACCCGCCACCGCTTTGCCAGCCATTTTCGCGCCTGCTGCCGCGCCGACGGTCGCTACTACGGCGAAGAAACGGGGGGCATCGCCATCAAGGCACGCATTGGTTCGTGAACGCGTTGCCAGCTGCCGGTGACAAGGCCGCCGCCGCGGATGCTGCACCACAGCCGACACTTGTGTACGCCAACCGCGACGCCCCCCCTCCCCCCCGCTTTGAGCCTCCCCCCCTCGGCTCCGCGCTCAACGCCATGGTCTAGAGCGACCTGACCGCGCGCGCTGCCGGCTCCTCCCGGCCCATCCAGTGGGCCTCGGCGGCCGCGTGTACAAGACCTCCGCTACGCCGTCACGCCCCACACCGCGACGGCCGTGGCGTCACCTGCGTGCAATTCCGTCGGGGGGGATGCTGGTGATGGGGACTGGCACACCCGCTGTTACACCCGGCTGGCGGGCAGTTCGGCCTCCCTCTCGCCGCTGTATCGCCCGTCATCGCAGCCCACAACACCTCACAAGAAACCCCGGCGCGGCGCGATTGCACGCAGCCGCTGGCTTCAGCGTCCGAGTGCCCTCCCAACACCTAGACCTCCCCGCCCCCCCTTCTGGTCCAACCCCTTTGGACGACCACCCCTCCCACGTCCTGCGTCAGCTCGCAAACGGGCGCCCGCCCCCCCCGCTCCCCGCCGTCACCATGGCCCACGGCCGGGACTACCTCCGCCGCGGCGATACCGAAAAGACGCGACCCAACAGCACCCTCGAGGCAACAACGCCCGCCCACTCCGGTAGTGCAACAGTGTCCAAGGACGCACACAACGAAAGTCCCCAGGACCACGCCCGACATGACCCACACCCGACAGGAGGCGCGCGCGTGGCGGGTGGCATGGAACTGCACGTAGGAACACAGACGACGCAGGACGTACAACGGCACCCACCGGACAGCGGAGGCTGCGACCACCCGCAGTGCGCCCGAAACTGAAGCCAGCGGCGAGGGGGGGATCGCCACTTCATGGACAAGGAAGACGCAGTCATAATCGCGATGTTCGCCGGATAGTATGAGCAGCGCCGATGCGTCGACGGCGTAAGCTACGAGCGCCTTGATATCGAGGTTGCCGTCCGCGGTCGGTGTCGCGGAAGCGGGTCGTCCAGGGCATGCAACCCGCCCCCGATGACAAGACTTACGCGAGCTTCAAGAATGACCTCCCACAATAAGGCCTTCCCTTGCTTTTTTGCGTCGTGGTAAAACGTGGCATCGTCCCTTTGGTCAACATCTCGGAATTATCTCCCGACACGGCCGTTCTTGGACAAGCCCTTCCACACCAAACCTCCAGGCTGTGGGGACTGCTGGTGGTCCAGCTCTGCAATCTGGGGTGCGTTGTGATTCGTCGTTTGAACGTGCGCACTCGTGCTTGGAGAAGACCTGGCAGCTCAAGCGACGGCCACAGAGCAGCTCTGGCGAGGACTCGGCCTTGACTTCTGCCAGTCGCCACCGATAGGTGGCGCGCTGGCCTTGTCTTGCAGGTGCGTCTCGGGCCTGTAACACACCAGCAGTCACCTCTGCCGTCCATCCTTGTCGGCAGCGGCTTCCTTGGCTGTGTGCACTCCCTGGTTCTGTCACAACCTCTCTCATGGCGTTCTCTATCTCATCGCCACCTCTCCCTACTGGTTGCTTCTTGCTTCGCCCAGACAGCCAGCAGCCCGGAGCTTTACGCGCTCGGCGGCGTCCTCTGCGGGATACAGCACCCCGAAGTCCAGTTGCAGGGCTTGACCCTGCCGGGCGAGACGCAAGTCGGCAGGTGTCGCCGGCGTCATCTCTGTCTACCTCCTCTTCCGGTTCAGTCTTCCCAGCCGCTGCTCTTCGGGTGCACCGCTGCTCGCGCTGCGGAGGTCGTGGTCACAATATCCGGAGCTGCCCAGAACTGGGGGAGCGCGATGCCCGGGAAGGTCGCGGTGCATGGTACCGCCAGCGTTGTGGTGTGTGTGGTAATGTTGGCCACAATGCGCGGAACTGTGCCGCGCTGGTCCGGGCTCGTGGCCGCTGTACTGTGTGTGGCGGTTCGACGCGGCTATCGTGCTCGGGATGCGCTGGAATGGGCTGCACCACTGTGGCCTCGGCGGGGGGTGGACCCGGGCGGCGTGGGCTGACAGCTCCAACGGCTGGCTCTGGCCTCGGTACGTTCCGGCGTGCCCCGGTTGCGGCTGGGGTGCTAGCCGAACTGGTAGGAGATGCCACACAATTGCCAGCAGGGCACATGCAAGCTGCTGCACGGCACACGCAGCCGCCTGCACCGGCGTTTGCAAGCGAGGAGGACGAGAAACCAGCCCCAGAGTCTTTGCGAGTGGCGGTTGAAAAGGCAGCTGGCCAGCCCTCGTCGCGCACATCTGTTCGGCTGTCTGTGCGGCAGCAAAAGCTGGCCAACGCCGCCCGTGCGCGCGTTCGCGCTGAGATGCAGCAATGGCTGCCTGGCGGGGACGTGGAGGAGCTGGTGGGTGCCCGGGAGCCGACGAAAGAGCGGCTCCACGGCAGCCAGTCGGGCTGGGTTGTGGCGCGGGCCCGGACGTATGCGGAAATGAGCTCCGCAGAGCGGTCTTCGGCACTCAAGTGCACGCGGTGCTCTGGAAAGGGCTATTTGTCGTGCCTTGCATGTGCAGACTAGTTGTATCAGGTGGGCCGTCTGCTTCATCCTGCGCGGAAATAGCGGGAATAGATTGCGCTGCAGTCCCTGTCTGCCGGTGAGCAGCTGCGCCCGGCTCAACGTCGAGCGGTCGATACAAGCGGGCGCTTAGGCGAACGATGGCGGCTGTTGCGTGATGTGGCTTCCGCTACGGTTACGCCTGGACATACGGGCGGACTGGTGGGCGGACGAGCAGGCACCGCTGTCGGGACTGCCGACTGATGCTGCTGCCG
Organism: Pyropia yezoensis; assembly: GCA_009829735.1. Lineage (NCBI taxonomy): Eukaryota > Rhodophyta > Bangiophyceae > Bangiales > Bangiaceae > Pyropia > Pyropia yezoensis. The sequence goes on from CM020620.1 coordinate 23,226,523, forward strand.
CCGCGGCTGCGCCCGGTTAGGTAGTCGAGCGGGCGTTCCAGGGGGTTTCTTTCACTTGCTGACGTGCAGTCGACTTGTCAATTTCATTGCCCGCTATGATTGCTCTTGCTGACCTTCGTGTTGGTCGAGTGGGGACCTGCAACTTCATGTTCTTATGCAACCTTTGCCTGCGTCGCGCGTACGCCGTACCGACTCATGTTGGCAACTCACTCAATTTCATCCTCTCCCGCTGCAAAGCGCACGCGGCAGTACCGGAGGTTCGCCCAGTGCTCGCGCCGGTCCGTGCGCCGACGCACGCGGTGCTCATCCGAGTCAGGGCGATATGCAATGACGTCAACGGCCGTCCAGCCGCACGAAAAGTAGTACAACTCCAGAAGTTCTCCAACGAGACCTCCTGTCTCGTTGACATCGGAGCGGATACTCTTGCCAGACGGTTGCGTCGACTCGGACAGGGTCACGGCGCTGACCGATGGCAGGTTCCATTCCTCTGCCGGGAAGGGATTCGAGGGTCCCGGGTTGCTGGTTGTCCCGTAGATCTCATGTCGGCCGTCAAGCACCGGAAGCACAACTTGGGGAGCCACCACGCTAGGCTGCCTCAGCCGCGCCGCATGAATCCCGAAACGAGCGTGGCTCAGAGCCGCAGTTCCCCGCAACGCTGACGGGTCGGCCGGCAATGGCTGGGTCTGCTCCGCTGTGTGGATGACTTTGCTGACTTCCGCTCGATCTGGTGCATGCACCATCCGGATGCTCCGCTCTACAACCTCCATATTGACTGCTGCTGCTGCTGTCTTCGATGGGACCTTTTCTTGGCGCTCCAGCTTCTGGCGTTCAGCGGAGACGTTGGGATGAAGCGTCGCAGGCTGTGGCGTCAGATGCGTTGCCTCAACTACATCACCGTCGCATTCAGCGCTGTCAGTCCATTGAAGCTGACGAGCGACATGGCTGCGCGTCATTGACCGACGCGGTAGGCGGGGAGCTTTGGTTGACGCCTTTGACGAGGAAGACTTTGAAGCGGGTCGCTTCGAGAGGGGGCGGGCCCTGGGTGGTGCACGTTGAGTGGTAGACGCACCCATCCCGTACCAGCGACGCATCGCCCCGACGCGTTTCGAGCAGCTCACGTCACAGTACAGGCCAACTCCATACCTGTTGAGAGACAAAACAACGCGAGGAAACAATGCAAAGAAACGCAGAACACGGGAGCAAGGCACTGAGAATAGAGAGAAGCAGAGTCACAATCCACGTCAGCGTGAGTTTCTCGTCGAAGAGCATCAATGTGGAAACATAAGACAAGGCTCCATAATGCATGTGAGGTCACGTTCCAGGACATTCCAGGTGGTCACGTTCCAGCGCGCGCTCTGGAGCATCACACCGGTAAAGAACAACTCACTGTCCGTTGTGCATCTTGCCACATCCTGCACAGGGAATGGTTGCCTTGCCCTTGACCATGGTAGCACACAAGAGCCCACGATCGACAACCTAGGAGGTGACTGTCGCACATGCAGGACAAGCGCACCCAGCGCGGGCCAGATGCCAATCCAAAAGCTAACCACGGTCGCCTGCGGCGTGCGCCACCGACGCCAGGAGAGTAGGGGCGCCTCACATCTGGACAAGAGCTGATTGTCAGGCCAACTGGGAGCGCCAGAGAGGGGGATGGTGCGCGGTGTCGCGTAGCGCAGGTCTAGCCGACAGCCATGCGAGGGGGTGGCAGCCTCCTGGCTTGTGCCATACCCCTAATGCATTTCCAGACAGCAGCTTGGATGCATCTTCGGATGCTTCGTATGCCGTGGCCGACAGATGATGAGGAGCGGGGGGGTGTCGCGGGGCACTCTCTCATCGAAAAGTGTCTCGATTCCGCGAACGAGCTGGGTGGCTCTCTCCAGTGGGGCGAGACGCACGACCCAGTCGCCGCCCAGTCCACCACATTTCGCTCGCAAGGATGCGTGATGCTGTGTCGGTTAATTATTACAAATACATTTTATTATTAAGTATACTATTCGATCGAACCAATCTTCTCCAGAACTCAATAGCGACCTGTCCTTCCGACTGCTAAATTCTCAATTGAGGCCGAGGAGACGTTGAGCTGTTCGGCGCACCGTCGGTCCAGCCGATGCGCAACATTGTCGTCGTCGCCACCTCCTTGCTCCCCAGGAGCGACATCATCGCGGTGACGCACCCTATCCTCCTGTCCGCTAGCCGGTCCCTGCGTTGGGCACCATGGTAAGTGTTGCCCCGGCGCTCTCTGCGCAGAAGGCTCCAGGCGGTTGTCCCCGTGCCACTCAGCGGATTTGAGCCTCTGGCGCGATGCCTCTACGTTCGGCTCTCCTCTCGTGGCGATAGCTCTCGCCGACTCGGGGATGTTCCGTGCAGCTGTTCATGACCCTTGGAAGGCTTTCCCTTCTGGAGGTATTCCTCAGGGCGCGGCGCGGACAAAGAGTGTGGTTCGTGCCTGCTGCGCGGCGTCTAGGTGTTAGCACTGGCATGTGCACTTGCTGTCGGCATGAGTCATTGCCAGGAGTGGCTGGTGTGCTCTCTGCGGCTCGCTGTACCGACACGGTTTTCTCGTGCTCTCGGTGATAGGCATGGTTCTGACCCTGTGTCTGGTTTGATCTTTCACCCGGTCTGGATGGTGCTGTCGGCCTGTTGTTTCTGGCCGCATGTGTGGTTGGCTCTCTCTCTTCGGTTGGCTGGTCACAGGCGAAAAAGACTGGGAAGCGTGTCGCGCCCCTTCCCGATGCGATCAAGAAGACGGTGGTGAAAGAGGTCAAGCACCCCCTCTTTGAGAAGAAGACGCGCAACTTTGGCATCGGCCAGGCGATTCAGCCGAAGCGTGACCTGTCTCGGTTTGTGAAGTGGCCCAAGTATGTGCGGATGCAGCGCCAGAAGAAGATCCTGCTGATGAGGCTGAAGGTGCCGCCGAGTGTCAACCAGTTCTCTCAGACCCTGGATAAGAACATGTGCAGCGCTATCTTTAAGCTGCTCGGCAAGTACACACCCGAGTCGAAGCTGGCGAAGAAGCAGCGCCTGGCCGCCATGGCCGAAGTCAAGGCGTCTGGCGGTGATGCGACCACGACCAAGAAGCCTATCCACGTCAAGTTTGGCATCAACCACGTTGTGCAGCTAGTAGAGGCGAAGAAGGCCCAGTTGGTCGTCATTGCACACGACGTGGACCCCATTGAGCTTGTGGTGTGGCTGCCTGCCCTGTGCCGGAAGATGGACGTGCCGTACTGCATTGTCAAGTCCAAGGCTCGCGTTGGGACGCTGGTCAACATGAAGACCGCTACCGCCGTGGCGATGACCGGGGTCCGGTCTGAGGACAAGGCGGAGTTTGCCAAGATCATTGACTCGGTCAAGTCGCAGTACAACGACCGCTACGAGGAGATCCGCAAGACGTGGGGTGGTGGCCATCTGGGCATCAAGTCCCAGCATCACCAGGCCCAGATTGCCAAGGCGCTGGCCATTGAGGAAGCAAAGCGCATGGGTTAGAGGTTGTACCCGCGAATCATCTGCTGTTCCCTATATCAAAAGCACGCTCGTTCATAATTCTTCAGCTGCAGACGTGTCGCGCGAACCGGAAGTCAGGCGTAGTTCGAGCAACCGCGTCGAGAAGCAGTATACTAGACTGAAGTGACCTCCTGCGGCCATCTCTTTTCGATCCTCCCCTGTAGCGCTCCAAGTCGGTTGTCGCGTGGAGCTCATGCTGTACAACGCGAACAAGGAAACTGCTCGTCGGTGTGCTTCGCTGCTGTGTGTTGTCGTACGTTCTTTGTTCATCAACTAGGCCTTCAGAAGCGATCACTGACCCTCGCCGGCTTCGTGTGTTGCAATGCTTTCATCCCAGTCAGCCCTCGGGGAAACCCTATTTAGTCCGGCTCACGTCCGGCATGCCGCTCCCGCCAGTGCAACGGACATTGCATGATGAGCCATCGTAAAACAATGCTTGCGAGACCACAAAACACAAAACAAAGGTGCAACCCCTGCGGAAGCAACTCAGCGCTGCCGCAGCCGCTTGCTCAACCGCCAATCGTTTTGGTTCTGGGCGTACTTGTCAAACAGGGGCTCCACCTTCTCTTGCCGCTTGCGCCGGGTAAGCTTGTTCGGGTCCGACACTTTGAAAAACCGAGGAGCAAGCTCCACGAGCCACCGACTGTCAATCGCCATCACCTCCCGCATGTACTCTTTGGTTGTAGACACGACCTCGTGGTACACCACCCACTCGGGTTGGATGTAGAAGAGCGAGGAGCTAGGGTGGATAAAGACGGACTGGCCCTCCACGAGCGTGCGGTAACCCTCGGTCGCGTCCTTCTTGGCCGCGTGGGTGAAGAAGCCAGCCACAACTGCTCGTTGAACGCGCCGCCATTCACGTCCGGCCGACACAATATCCAGCCGGTAGCGGTCCATGATGGTGATCAGCTGCTTCCTTACATCCTGGGCACGCTTGAGCGACCGCGCCTGCACGAAGTTCTCATAGCACCAGGCGCTCGAGTAGCGGGTGGCCTTCCATGCATTGTAGACAGCCAGGAGGGTCAGGTGGTCGCCTTCGGGTTGATGAAAGCGCGCCTTGCGCGCGTCCGCCGCGGCCTGCTTCTCCTTCGGACGGTAAAACACGTTTTGCACGGAGAGCATCGCCACGATGGTGAGGACCTCCTCTGAGCAGCTAAGCTGCACAGACGCAAGCAGCATCTTGGCCAGGGGAGGCTCCAGCGGAAACTCGCCCATCTTACGGCCCAGTGGAGTCAAGAGGCCCTCGTCGTCAAGCGCACCTAGGGCATAGAGCGTCTCCATGGCTGCAATCAGGTGCTGTGGAGGGGGGGCGTCCATGAAGTCAAAGTGCAGCAGGTCGCCCACACCGAGTGCCTTGAGGGTCAGGACGGTGGTGGCAAGATTGCTCCGCTGCAGCTCAGGAACAGACGATGGCAGCATCTCGTTCTGGTATGCAGACTCAGTGTACAGACGGAAGCACTTACCTGGCCCCGTTCGCCCCGCACGCCCCGCTCGTTGCCGAGCAGACGCCTGAGACACGGGCGCGACAATAAGCGAGTCCATGCCCAATTTAGGGTTGTAAACCTTTTGCTTGGCAAAGCCAGGGTCCACGACGTAGTAGATGCCGTCAATGGTCAGCGACGCCTCAGCAATGTTTGTGGCCAGGACGACCTTGCGCGAGCCAGGGGGGGCCGGCTCAAACACCTTCGTCTGCATTTCAGACGGCAAGGAAGAGTAGACGGGCAGGATATGCAGGTCGGGCACGTGCCGGCCAAGGGACTTGACGCGCTCAAACAGGATTTCGGCTGCGGTGTCAATCTCCTCCTGACCCGTAAGGAAGAGAAGCACGTCCCCCGGTGGCTCGGTCAGGTGGATTTGCATGACCGTCAATAGCGCAGCGTCCAGGTAGTCCGGCTCTGCCTCGCGGGCGTACAGCATCTCCACAGGAAAGGTGCGGCCGGGGATAGTGAAGATGGGACACTGGTAAAAGTAGTCGGAAAACTTCTCTGCGTCCAAGGTGGCAGACGTGACAATGAGCTTCAGGTCGCGCCGCTTCTTCACGGCCGTCTTGAGCAACCCAAACAGCACGTCAGTCGCAATGGTGCGCTCATGGGCTTCGTCTAGGATAATGACAGTGTAGGCGCGCAGCTTGGGGTCCGCCATCGCCTCCCGCAGCAGCATGCCGTCCGTCATGTACTTGATGACCGTGTCGGGCGTCGTCTCATCTTCAAAGCGGATACTGTAGCCAACCGTCTCACCCACGCGACAGCCCACCTCCTCGGCCACACGCTTGGCCACGCTCATGGCGGCCACGCGCCTCGGCTGCGTGCAAGCAATGCGCGTACTGGAAGCCACCGACGCAAATCCCGCTTCGTACAAATATTGTGTCATCTGGGTCGTCTTGCCCGAGCCCGTCTCCCCAATGACAACCAGGACATCGTTCGCGTCAATGGCTCCTAACAGCTCGTCCTTGAGCCGCGCAATGGGCAAGCTCGCCCGCTGTTCGCGCATCGGCACTGCATCCTTGGTGGCGAACCCAAAAGAAGGGGCGGAGCCCATAGCCAATCGCTTCCACTCGGGCACTTCGTCGCCGGCCGCTGCTGACCCAACGCCCCGCAGCTCGGCTGCCACATGCCGGGAGCCTGGAGCGGCCACAGGGTCTTCCCACGCGCGGTTCAGGTCCGGTCCAAACTCTGGGTTGGCCTCAGTGACGGCGGCAGACTCAGCGGCAGAGCGTTGGGCCTCTCGCATCTCCCGCCGCTCCTTGGCCAGCGCTGACTGCGTCATGGCCGCCCGCTGGAGGGAGCCGTCGGGGTTCTTCACCACCCGTACGGGAGACAGCGGCTGCGCCCGAGCGTAGGACGGACCACCACCGCCGCCCCCGCCACCACCACCGCCAAATATGTCCGTGTGGCGCCGGAGGAAGGCCGGCTCGGCCTCATTGAGGTCGATTTCCGGCTCTTCAGTCGGCTCCTCAATGTCCACCGCCCCGCTAAGCAGCTCCTCCTCTTCCTCATCTACCACGGCAGCAGCTGCCGCCGCACCGCCGGGCGCGTCGTCCCCCGCACCCGTTGGTCGATGCCGGTGGGAGGTGGCTGCCGCGGACGCTCGCCGTACGTCGGCTACGCTGAGAACGCCGCTGTTCACGAGCTGCGTCAGTTCCCACTGCTCAGTATCCGCAATACGGTGCCGCCGAGGCGCAGAGTCCCGCCCATCCCCAGGGGGGACCGCCCCACCGCCAATGCCCCCACCCTGGGCGGCACGGCGGGCCAGCGCGCGCTGGCGCTCCACCATCTCCCGGTCCGACACCTCCAGCGCCGCAACGTCAATACCAGAGCCAAGCAGATTCTCAGGCTCGTTGCTCGCGCCTAACAGACTTGTTGGCCCGCTACTCGCGGCCAACAGGTTTGCTGGCCCGCTACTCGCAGCCAGCAGTGTCGCGGCACCACTGCTTGGCCCCAGCGGCGGGAGCGCCCCAAAGCGGCTGCGACGGGGAGGCCCTGAAGCACGTTTTGCATCGGTTGGGCGGCGGTCCACCACAAACGAGGCGGCGCCGTCATTAGGGTCAGTTACCAGCGAGGAAGGGGGAGCGTGAGCGGGGGTCTTGTGGGAAGACTTGTGCACGATGCTGTACACGTCAACAAACAGCTCCTGAGGGAGCCCGCCATCGTCCCCTGTGGCAGAGCGAGTGGCCTCACGGGCGGCGGATGAGAAGGCGGCGAGGGAAGTGTGGTCCACGGCAATGTCCAACAGGAACTCAGCGACGTCCGTGTCGTCCACACCGACGTGCCGCTTCAGCGACGCGGTAATTTGGGACAGCTGCGCCAAACGTGCCAGCTTTTGCAGCCCGTCCATAATGGTGGCCGCAGTAGCCAGGCCGACGGCAATCTGGTCGTCCGTGCAGGAAGGGGGCGCACAGCAAGAACCGTGCGCAAGAAGCGAGACCAGCCTTCTCCACGTGACGAGAACGACTGGTTACAGACTGGCACCGCATCGTTTTTTGAAAGTGCATTCTTCGAGCACAGCTACCGTCGTGAATCCCATCAGCAATATGGCAACGTGGCACGTAGTTGGACCTTAAAATGGCTTGAATCGGCATCAAAGCTCGGTTCTAGAGTTTGCAGGTATTGCGGAGGGTCACAAATCTACATAGATAGACTCCTCCCACCTCCCCAAAGAACCGGGTGGGAAACCAACCCAGCATGAAAATACGAATATGTTTCGGAGAAGAGCAGAGTGCGGCCGTGCTGCCGTACGGCAGCTGTCGTTCGTCTGAGGGAATACTGCACAGTACAGTACGTCTCTCCTCCCCTTCCCTTTGCTGCGACCAGTAATACAACGTACGTCCTGCCCAGCCGTCATCAATGCTTCTCAGTCCTCGGCCACCTTGGCAGTCCACGCCCGAACTTGGAGCCCTCCCTGCCATTGCCCGCACCAAGCGCGCATCATCAGCCGACGACAAAGTCGCTGTCCTCGTCCTCGGCCGCCATCCCCGCCCCCTCCTCTTCACTCCCGACGTATGCGCCATATTCGTCTGCGTCGTCGGCGTGACGCGCACGCTTCCGCGTCGACGTCCGACGCGCGGGGGGGTCCACCCCCCCGAGCCCGTCGTCCAGCCCGCGCTCATACGCAGTCGCCTCCTCTGCCTCGGCCTCCTCCTCCCCATCTAAGCAAATGGCCTCACCGCCAGCGATGCCCTTGGGCCTTCCTCCCCGACTGCCAGCCCCTGTCCGACCGCGTGCAGCCTCGGTCGCCCCCTTAGGCCAAATATCCGCCCCCCCTCCTGGACCCACAACCTCGGCAAGGTACTCGGGTAGCGGGAGCACCTCCTCAGACGGGTTGGCAACGGCGCCGCCGACCCAGGCCCACTCCCCAAACACCACCACCGTCTCCATCACGTCTTCGCATACGGCGGCCTTGCCGCCACCACGGAGCGTAAGCACCGCATTGCGAGGGTAAAAGTGGACGCCCCAGCACTTGAGGCGGCCGACCTCATTGCCCCCCCATGCAGCAGGCCCAAACTCAATGTACAGCACCGGCGTGGGGGTGTCTAGGCAAGACAGCTGCCCGATGCGCGCGCCAGCCGTGATGGACAGCCCGCCGGGGAGGAGGAAGAGGTAGCGGGACCGCCGGCCGACCGCGCGCTTGACAATATCCGCACCGTCACAGCGCACCAGTGCGCGAGGCACCCCAGGGAGAGGGGGCGGCGCCTCACGGGGGGGCGGCGGAGGGCGCGGAGAGGACCCACAAGAAGCGGGAGATGCGGGCGGAGACGCCTCTGCCTCGGGCCGGAACGATGGCGGGTGCGCCGTCAGAAGGGTGCCCGCACAGATCCCCCGAAGGCGATCAACAGTGAGCTCCGCAGTGGTCTTTTGGCGGGGGGGCTTGCGCTTGGGCGCCATCCCAACCGGAGGTCAGGGGGAGCGTCAGGGGGAGCAGCCGCGTGCAGCGGCGGGGATGGCGGGACAGTGTGAGGAACGCTAACCGGGAGGACGCGTGGCGAGCGACGTGGACAGGATCCAAGGGGATGTTAAGGAACAGATGTCCCCCCGTACGCGGTGGGACCAGCGATCCGACGCGCGCGCACCGCGGCGCCACCCAGTGACACGCAGCGGGCGACGCGGTCGTCACTGTCGTGGGACGAGGCACAGCACTACAGGGTCGTGGGTGGGACGTGGGGCAGGGAGAGCCACCGCCAAGACCGGTTGCCTCCCAAGAAAGGGCCGACCGGTTGGATTGGCGCGACACCGTGGCGGGCAATGTCGTAGCTAGCGGGTGTCGTCGCAGCCAGGCGGATGGGAAGCGCGCGGTGGGAGGGAGGCGTGCCATGGTTGGCAAAATGCGTGCATTCTTGGAGTCGCCTTTGATTAAAGCATGCATTAATTAAAGACATTTTAATTAATCACCGATGTGTCATTTTTTGTACCTTTTTGGTTGTGAATTAAATACATGAGAATTTGTGCGCCTCCCACAATGCGCCACCAAGAACAAGCGCGATTGGGCGCCAACCACGCAGACGCAGTACAACGTTAGAGCGCCAGTGACGTTCTCTTCGCGCGTCCTCTACCCCTCCTCCTTCCCAACGAGCCACGAGAATAGCTTCGGGGGCATACCGTTTTCGAGTGTCGGGTCGGCTGGCAGCCCTCGTGACGGTTTACCACTAAGGTCGACAGAGTGCGGCCGAATCTTCTTCCGGCGCCGGCGCACCTTACGCGTTGGGGGCTGAACCTGACATGACAGCGGACGTCGACGAGGCGGCACCTCGGCGCACTGCCGCGTCTCGGTAAGCGAGCGCAAACCTCATGGCGCCCACGACAGCCAAGCAGGCCAGCGCCTCCCCGAGCTATCCCGGCACCCAGGTCAGGGCCGTGGCGACAGCGCGCACCGCCACGAGTGGGAGGGGAGTCACCACCGTTGCGAGAGTCCGCAGGGCGGCCGTTGTGGCCGCCGCCGCAGCCGCCACCGAGTCTGCGTCGGTCGACGCGGCGGCGGTCGCGGCTGGCGCGGCATCGGCTTCTACCGGCCATGCATCGACGGCGCTCCCACCACCACCAGCCCCACCATCGGCGCCCACCGCGACCGCGTCAGCGTTGGTGGCAGGGAGGGCCACGCTGGCCGCTGCCACGGCCCCCCCCTCCCCCACCACAGCGACTGTCGCGGGCGACACCACCGACGGCATCACCACCAGCGCCGCCAGCGCAGCCGCCCCCGCCCCTGACGTCGCCTGGTGCCGCCGGGCGATGGTGGCCAGGGCGGCCACCAGCGTATTGCAGTGAGCGACGGTGGTGTTCCGAATCGTAGCGGCAGAGGTGTGTACTCGGCAGCTTGATATTCCAACAATAGAGTAATCACTTGTGGTGCTTTTCCCAAAAATGGCCACCTCGGTGTGGGAACGCAACCTTCGATGCAAACAGCAACAGTATCTGGCCCACTTGATCGCGGGACTGGTCCACATTACGTGCAGCCAATAGTAGGGCACGGAGTGCGCAGATCGCACCGGCCACAGGCTGAGATGCATGTACCTCCAGAGAATGTGACGGTTGGGCACGTCATTTGGGCCATCTGCCCACGCATGCAGAGCAATCAAATCAGCACACGTTGCAAGACCAGCCTCGTGATTACATTGACCAATCGCATGCTCGACACGTTTTCGCAGGTTGCCGGAAGCGTCCGCAACCAGCACTCGCAGGCCGCAACCCGGACTGGAAGACCCGGCCTGGTTTCACGGAACGACTTCGGTCCGCCTCTGAGATTCAAACGGCCAATAACCATGAAGGCCTGAGGGGGTCGAGAGGCCACATAGTTAACAACCCGAGACCCGCATTAGCACACCAGACTGGAACCACCTCGCCCATTTCACCGGTCCACAGCAACCCACGGCAACCTGTGACACGGTTTGCGCAGTGGTCCCCGGAAGCCCGCAAACTGGCCATCGCCGAGCACGTGACCCCCACAACCAGCACTACTTACCAACACAATCGAGCTCCCCGAAAGTCTGGCGGACGTGTGACACGCCTGGAAGACCATCCAGGGGCGGTGTCGAGGTCCCGTCAAAGGTTGCATTCCACACCGATGTGGCCATTTTTTGGAAAAGCACCATACAAGGTTTTGGTATATTTACTGTCGATATGGTCCGTTGCAGAAAAAAGATACATCGAGGTTTTTCTCTGCTCGGGCCCGGGCAGGACATCGGCCGTGACGGGGTCCACGGCCGCTACGCTGACAGAAGGATCATAGAGGTCCTTGCGAACTAATGAGGTCCTGGGGTCTCCTGGTTTGTGTACCGCTCTGAGGGACACCCTGAGTGGACCAGATGCTGACGAACCTGAAATGGGGCCTTTCTTTTCGCATTGATTTGCACTGCTCGGGGGCTGATTCGGGCCCATGTGCTAACTGAGGCTTGGAAGGGGGGTAGTCGAGATAGGGGAGCTTCGCGGGGACAGCTGGAGGGCACTTTTTTCAGATTCTTTTTTCGCTCGCGAGACCTCGTGTATAAAATGGTCTCGCGAGAGGAAATAGTTCCAACCAATGCGCTCGTGTGATTGGTCGATGAGCAAGACTGGTGCTCATGCGTTAGTCATGCTTCGAGACCGTTAGCGTGCGCCCCGACGGTCCCCGATGAGGAAGCGGAGAGCGCCTCTCTCGCCTTCTGGTTCCCTCTCATCGTCCTGCCCCTCCCGCCAGCCAGTGCCAAGCAACCCCTTCCACCCTTTCCTCCCGCCTGGCACGACAGGTCCATTGTTGGCGACTTAGGTGGTGCCAGCCTCGGTGCATCCAACGTGGCTCGGGGGATGGGGGGACGGGGTAACCAGGGAGAAGGTGCCGCCAGCCTCAACGTTAGATGAGCTGTGGTGGGCGTGCCAGGGTGAGGAAAACGCACCCCGGGCGTGTGGGCGAGGCGGGGGGAGGGGGATGATAATGGGAGGCAGACGGGAGGGAAAAAAAAAAAAAGCGGAACGCGACGGTCTGCATGGCTCTTGTGGTCTAGGGCCGGGGCGCAAAAGAAAATAGGGAAAAGAAGCGCCTGTTCTCTTTTGCGCGGGGGTGCGAGAGAGGGGGTAGTCTGCATGCATTGTGCGTTGCTCCGCCGCGCCCCACACTCCCGCCACCGATTTCCTGCACGAGACATTCTGGGATACCTTGCCTGGCTATGACATCGTCGACAAGGCACCCATGACCGCCCTCCTTTACTATAAAAAAACAATCGTGCCGACGCCGGCGATTCACCCAGCGCTGGCGGCATCACCGCCCCTAACAACCCCACCAGCAACACCGCCACCACCTACGCTTCCCATCCCGTCACATAAATCACACCGCCCACGACCCCCCCCCCCGCATACTGCCAACCTCTTCCCCCCTCTCCCAAACACGTGGCCGACCCCACCGTCAGAAAAAGCTCTCCGTCTTCACCGCCACCAACGCAAGCCCCCCACTCCACAGCCAAAGCTACCAACACCCCCGTCGCCACGGATAACCCCGTCGCCACGGCCACCCCCGTCGCCACGGCCACCCCCGTCGCCACCACCACGCCCGTCGCCACCGCCGTCGCCACCACCACGGCCGTCGCCACCGACGCCGCCGCCGCCGCCGTCGCCCCCGCCACCCCGTCGCCACCGCCACCCCAGTCGCCACCGCCGTCGCCACCGCCACCGCCGTCGCCACCGCCACGGCCGTCGCCCCCACCACCGCGTCGCCACCGCCGTCGCCACCGCCACGGCCGTCGCCCCCGCCACCGCGTCGCCACCGCCGTCGCCACCGGCACGGCCGTCGCCCCCGCCACCGCGTCGCCTGCGCCACCCTAGTCGCTACAATCGCCACCCCCACGGCCGTCATCACCGACGCCGCCGCCGTCGCCGTCGCCGCCGTCGCCACCGTCGCCACCGTCGCCACCGCCACCCCAGTCGTTACCGCCGTCGCCACCGCCACGGCCGTCGCCCCCGCCACCGCGTCGCCACCGCCGCCCCAGGCCCTACCGTCGCCACCGCCACGGCCGTCGCCACCGACGCCGCCGCCGTCACTGCCACCCCCGTCGCCACCGTCGCCACCGTCGCCGCCGTCGCCGACGCCGACCGCAGCACCGGCGACACACCTGGCGTGGCCACCGCGGCGGCCGTCAAAACCCTGCACACTTTCCCAAAAGCCTGACTAATGAGCGTGCACACCACACCCGAAAGGAGCCCACCATCAAGCAGGACCAGTCCATTACACCGGGGCAAATTCCCGAGGCACCTGATTGGCCGAGGGGTGTGGCCCGAACAACGCCGGAGAAGAAAGAAAATAATGCTCGATGTATCTTTTTTGTGCAACGTACCATAAATGCTGTATGATTAATGCAACGGTCGGTTCCGGGGTTTGATTAATCTATGCTTTAATCTATGATTTAATTGAAATATATTAAAATGCATACATTAAACTCGTGACAACCAGGTGTGCACTCCCAATGTATTTACACTTCGCGCTCGGCAGGACCCTGAGGATACCGTCCCGTGAGACATCAAATGGCCAGTCAGATTCAAGTCTTTGTCACAGAATTAGCGGATGCACGTGCTGGTGACAGCCATCAGGCGGTACTCCACAGCGACCACCAAGTAGGATAGCTGTTTTTCTCAGCATCCTGGCCACCGATGCGTACAGTACGTGACCTGAGCATCCCCCACTCCCCCCACCTAGCCCCCCTCCACACCTTCCCACGCAAGTACCCCCCCGCTGGCTTTGTCCATGTTCCCCCTGCTGGCGTTTCTGCTGCCCTCCACCCTCAGCAGCGTGCGCGCCCTCACACCCCGGTCGCCCTTGTGCCCGTTGCTGCCGTCGTCCTCGCAGCACTTTCGTCCGTCGCGGCTGGTGTCCCTGCGGGCCGGCCGCGCTGCCAGCATCGTCACTATGACGACGTCTTCCCCCGCTGCGCCCGCGGCTGCCAGCGGCTGCAGCCTCCGGCCTCTGTACGAGGCTGTGTGCGAACGGGTGCGAGAGATCTCTCGTCTGGAGGGTGCAATGGGCCTCCTTGACTGGGACGAGCAAACCATGATGCCGGCGGGGTCAGCGGGCGCAAGAGGCGCCCAAAAGGCCGCCCTGGCTGCCTGTGTGCACGACAAGCAGACTGAGCCCGCGCTGGGTGCTGCCCTTGACGCCGCCGAGGCGGCGCTGGCCGCTGCCGACGGTGGCAGCGACGGGGCCGCTCTCAACGCGTATGAACGGGCGGTGCTGCGGGACGCGCGGCGGTCGTACGACCTGACGCGGCGGACGTCGCGGGAGCTGGCCGGCCGCATGGCGGCCCTGCAGGCCGAGGCGCACGCCACGTGGGTGGCTGCCCGCAAGGCAAACGACTGGGCGGCGTTTGCGCCCATGCTGGAGCGCCTCGTTGCGACGGCCAAGGAGGCGGCAGTCACGTCCCGACCGGCTCTCTCTGACCGCCCCTACGATGCGTGTCTGGACACGTTTGAGCGGGGCATGACCGCCGCCCGTGTCGCCGAGGTGTTTAATGAGCTCAAGCCCCGCGTGAAGGCGCTGCTGGACGAGGTTGCGGCTGGTACCCCGCCGGATGTGCCTTCTTACCTGGACGGCGGGCCCGAATGGGAGGTGGACCGTCAGGCGGCGCTGTCCAAGGCGGTCGCCACGGCAATGGGATTTGAGTTCGATAAGGGCCGGCTGGACGTTGCTGTCCACCCCTTTACGGGCGGGCCGGGCCCGACGGATGTGCGAATCACCACTCGCTACTCGACTGACAACCCGTGGGAGGGTGTCTCTGGGACTGTTCATGAGGTAAGTTTGGCTGGGGTAGGCCTCGTCGTGGCGTTTGTCCTGACCTGCAGTTGAGGGGGGTTGTCTTAACCTTGTGAAACTGCGGGTACTGACATTACCTCCCTCGCTCACGTTTTTCTTCCGCTCTCTTCGTGCTTGTGGTTCTCGTTTTGCTATGTATCATTTGCCACAGGTCGGCCACGCGCTGTATGAGCAAGGCCGTAACCCCGCGTATGAGGATCTGCCTGTGTCGTTGCCTCTGTCTATGGGAGTTCATGAGTCCCAGTCTCTCCTGTGGGAGTTTTGTGTTGGTCAGTCCCAGGCCTTCCACACTTTCCTTACGCCACTCATGCATAAGTACTTCCCTCATACGGCGGACGTCACCCCCGAGGTGCTGCACGCGGCACGCAACCGCGTGGCACCTGGTCTGATCCGTGTCGATGCGGATTGCCTCTCCTACCCGGGTCACATTTTCGTGCGCTTTGATATTGAGTCGGCGCTGATGGACGGCAGCCTGGCGGTCGCGGACGTCCCGCGCGTGTGGGCTGAGAAGATGCGCGAGTATGTGGGCGTGGAGGTGACCGATGACGCGTCTGGCTGCCTGCAGGACGTGCACTGGAGCGGTCTCGCATTTGGGTACTTTCCATCGTACACGATTGGAGCCATGATGGCTGTGCAGCTGCTGGGTGCTGCACGTGCCGACCTGCCCGACCTGGACGCGATGGTCGAGCGGGGAGAGTTCAAGCCCCTCCGTGAGTGGCTGCGGGCAAAGGTTCATTCCGTCGGCAGCCTCTACGCGTCGCCCGACGAGCTCCTGGTCGCGGTCACGGGGCGCCCGCTGGACGTGGACGGGTACGTGGCGTTCCTCCGCCAAAAGTACGCGCCGGTGTACGGCCTGGCTGACCAGTAGGCCTCAGGGGGCGAGGCGCCGTTGCGTGGTGGCTGTTCTGCCGCCGCGGGCGGCCTGTAGGTGAACATCTGGCCACGGGCCTTTGATGAGGTGGCACCTACGGCTCTCCTCTTGCTGCGTCGCCGCTGCTGCTCTGCCGCCCCCGCTACGGAGCTCTGGACTCGCAGCCACTCTTGAAAGATTAGCGGGAGCGTAGTTTTTGTGGAAAAAATCGAATCTAGAAGTGTTTTGAGCCCCCGCTGTTCTGCCAGTCAACGGCGGCGACCTGGCGTCGTACGCGGCACGTGCGTCGTCCCCGGCTCCTCCGCTCCTGGTGTGGTGAGCCGAGCACGCCGGCGCCACCCCACCTCTGTGGAGGTACTGTACTACCGCGAGAACGTCTGGCAGCTCCCTCCCTGTGCGACCGCCGTTGCCCCCCCCCCCCCCCCCCCCCCTCCAACTGTAGCTTCTGCCGCGGCTCTGTCCGCGACGCCGTCGCCCCCCCGACGCGGCGGCCGCCGCCGCGCCACACCGCTGCCACGGAGGTACCAGGGACCGACCCGTGGCTGCGACCGCGATGAAGACCACCCCCGTCGCGTCTGGGGCGCCCGCGGTGTCACCCAAGAAGCAGCGGGCGGCGGCGGCGGCGGCGCCGACGCCAGCGCCAGCGCCTGCCGCCCTGCTGCCGGCGGCGGCGGCGGCGGCGGGGGCGGCAGCTACCGCCCCGGCCGTGGGGCGGTCGTCCAAGAAGAAGCGCCGCGGCGTCCACCCGGACGCGCCGCCGCCGTCGCCACCGCCGGCGGGGCCGTCGGCCTCCTCCCCTGCTGCTGCGGGAGCCACGCCCGCGGCACCTGCGGCTGCCGTCGAGGCAGGCGGGGCGCCGCCTGCAAAAAAGGCGCGCACTGTCACCCGTCGCGGCTCTGCTGCGCGGTCCGCCGCACGTGCCGCGGGCGTTGCGGCCGCCGCGGCCGGGCGTGACGCCGCAGGGGGTGGTGGGGGGGGGGAGCCCCAGCCCGCCGCTACCGGCGGTGCGGGCGGTGACGTCACCGCCGCCGCCACCGCGGCCGCGCCCACCACCGCGGCAACTCCCGCGGTGGCATCGGCCGCTGCCGCCGCCGCCGCCACCGCCGCCTCCCCAGCGGGAGAGGGGGCGGCCAAGCCACGCGGCCGTGGCGGCAAGCGCCACCTGGCCGCCAAGGAACGGCGGGCGGCGGCCAAGGCGCGCGACGCGGCGGCGGCGGCGGCCGCGGCGGCCCGGCGGCGTGCCGGCGGCGGTGACGACCTGGCCGACAACCTGGACCTGCCGACGGCGGGGGCGGCGGCTGACGCGGCGGCCGCTGCGGCGGGGGCGGCGCGCAAGGCGGCGCGTAAGGCGGCCAAAAAGGCCAACCCCACCCCCGGCCGCGTCGCGCGTGCGGCCGCTCACGTGGCCGAGCGCGCCTCTGTCGACGGGCCGCTGTTTACGGACCCCGCCGAGTTCCTCCGCGCCGCTCACTCGCGGTGGGCGCGCAACCAGCTGCCCGGGTCGGAGCCGCCGTCCAAGGAGGTGGCCGCCGTCGGCCGCCTCCCCGCCGACAGGGTGGCGGTGGTGCCGGCGCCGGTGGCGCTCACCGACGTGGCCGCCGTCGTCGACGTGCGCTTCCCGGCGATGCGGGCGGCCCAAAAGGCGCGGCACCGGGCGGCGGCCAAGGTGCCGCCGACGGCGGCGGCGGTGAAGCTCCTCGTCCTGACGCAGTCGGCGGTCAAGTCCACCGAGTTTGGCCGCCAGCTCCGGCCGCTCACCGCCGCGGGCGTTGACCCGCCGCCGGCGGTGGCCAAGCTCTTCTCCAAGCACATCAAGCTGGAGGAGAATGTGGCGACGCTCGAGGCCGCCGCCGCGTCGACGTTGGCGCACGTGCCACTCGCGGTGGGCACGCCCGCGAGGGTGCTGGCGCTGCTCGAGGCGGGCGCACTTGCACTCCTCCGCTCCACGTTGGTGGTGGTGGACGTCAGCCGGGACGTTAAGGAGCGGATGGTTGTGGACAGCCCCGACACGGGCGACGCGTTCATGCGCATCCTCGGGCGGCACTTGGCGCCATCGGGGTGCTCGCTGTTTCTGTTTCGGGACCGGGGGGTTGAGGCGGAAAAGCAGGCGGCGGCGAGGAAGGCAAAGGGGCAGTGAATGGGTTGACTGGATTGATTGGGGGGCTGGACGGAAAAGAGTGGGTCGTGTCGACCACTGTCGAGCTGGGTGCAGTCCTCAACAGCAAAAAAGCAGGGTTGAAAGCAAGAAGCAAGACAGAAAGAAAGAAAGCAAGTACCAACACCAACGGCCTGGCAGCGACACGCATTAAAACAAGGCCGTCAAGAGGCGGCCGAGTGGCACTCGCCACCTGCCACCGGGTCGTGTGTCTGGTACACCACTGCTGCGCCTCTCTCGATACCAGCCGCCCCCCCCCCATTTCTTAGGACGCAGAGCTCTTGGCAAACAAGTTGGCCAGCGACCGCCCGCGCACCAAACTCCGCGGCGCCCGGGCCTTGGCATTCGCCCGATCGCCACCGTCGGCCAGCACCACCTTGGCGGGAGCGCCCCCCCGCCGCCGGGTACCGCCGTCGTGTGCGCCACCACCGCTGCTGTCGAAGGCGCCAACACCGCCGCCACCCATTCCAAACCGCGACGCTGCCGAGTTCATCCGACCCAGCAGCGACGCGCCGTCGGCGCCCCCCGACACGCCTGCCCGGTCGGGGGGCCGTGCCGGCGCCGCCGGGGGCTGTGACTCAGCCACAGACGGGACAGACACGGACGGCGGCAGCCTGTCGCCCGTCGTGGTGGAACCCCTGCCGCCGCTGGCGGTGGTGCTGGTGCTGCCACTCGGGCGCGGCGGCCGGCCGCTGCCCTTGGTGCTGCCAAAGCCCTTGGGGAAGCTCACCGTCGCCGCCGCGGGCGATGGCGGCGCCACCGCCTCCGTCGCCGCGCCAGTACCCGCGTCGGGGGTGGTGGCGGTGGCCGGCGTCGAGGCCGTGGCCGCGTCACCCCCCCCCCCGGCGGTCGCCGCTGCCGTTGCGGCCGCCCGCCCCCGCGTCGACCCGATCGTCGACGCCGAATGCGTGCGGCGTTTGGCAAACGACGCGAGCAGCAGGGGCCCCCGCGACTCGGACGCGGCGGCTGTGGCCGCCGCCGCAGCCTCCTCCTCCCGCGCGGCGCGCGCGGCGGCGGCGGCGGCGGCCTTGCGCTCGCTCTCCTCGAAGAAGCGCACCCGCTTGGTCGCCGCCGCCAGGTCCGCGGTCAGCCGCTCAATGGAGCCCTGCAGCATCTCCACGTACGCCGCCGCCGTGACGGTGACGGTTGGGAACTCGGCGGTGCCGCCCGTCACGACCGGCCGGAGGGACAGGTCCGTCGGCACCTGCTTCTCGATGCGCGTGTGCCGCGTCGGCGCCCGCGCAACGGTGTGGGGCATTGGAGGGGGGGCGGGGGGGGGGTTGCTGCCCCCGGGGGGGACCACCGCCCCCCCGTGGGGCGGCGGCGTCACGGGGGGAGGCGGCGCGGAGGGGGATGGGGACGCGCCCGTCGCCCCGGGCGAGCCCCCGCCGGCCACCGCCGCCGCCGGCACGGCCAGCACCGCCGCCGCTGGTGTGCCGGTCGTGGCGAACGCCGCCGCCGCCCCGCTCACGGTGGGCGTTTCCGTCGCCGCCCCCGCCGCCGGCAAGGACCGGGTGCTCGAC
Organism: Pyropia yezoensis; assembly: GCA_009829735.1. Classification (NCBI taxonomy): domain Eukaryota; phylum Rhodophyta; class Bangiophyceae; order Bangiales; family Bangiaceae; genus Pyropia; species Pyropia yezoensis. The sequence continues at coordinate 23,245,832 of CM020620.1, forward strand.
GGCGGGGTGGCGGCGGGCGACCCGCCCCCCGCCCTCCCCGCCGACGACGGCGCCTTGCGCGCCTCGTCGTAGGGCACGGGCGGCCCGGTGGCATTGCCGTCCGCGTCAATGGGCACCAGCACCGTGTACACGCGGGTGGCCACCACCTCCCCATTGGCCCGCTTGGTCACCCGCCGCTTGCGCACTTTTTTGTACCGCTGCTTGGCCGCCGGCCCCGCGCCGCGGCCGGTGCGCCCCTCGTCGACGACGGCGGCCGTCGGCGCGGCCGCCGGCGGTGGCGGCGGCGGTGGCGGCGGCGGCGGCGGCGGCGACGGCCATGCCGCGCTGCCGGCGCCGCCAGTGCCTCCCCCCACGCCGCCGCCCGCCCCAGCCGCGGCCGCCGCGGCCGACCCGTCAAGCAGCCGCTCCAGGCGGCTCGCCACCGACATGACCGACCCGGTGCCGAGGCGCCCACATTGCCGCTCGTCCAAGGACAGCAACTCCCCGCCGGCACCCATGACGCCCCCAGCACCGCGGCCGTGCATGGACGCCACCCACACGCACCACAGGTGTCGGTGTGCGGTGGTGGGGAAGGTGGGGGGGGGGGGGGGGGAGGGGGGGGCGTGGGGGCACCAGAGGCCCGCTCTTGTAGGGGAGCTCGCCGCGTCCCGCCGCGAGTCCCGCCGCGCGTCCCACCGCGCGGCCCCCGGGGGTGCGCCCCGCCGCCCGAGATCGACTGGGCCGCCCGCGCAGGAAGAGGGCGGGCGGGTGACAAGCGGGCGAGCAGACCGGCGGGTAGGGTACGCGGGCGGGCGGGCGGACGGCGGCCGCACGGGCGGGCGGCCGTGCGGGCGTGCGGGCGGGCGGGGGGGGGGTGGGGGGGCAGGCCGCGCGGCCAGGTCTACCGACCGGGACGGGCGGGGCGGGCCGCGGGTCGGGCGGGCAGCCTCGGGACTAGCAGTCGCGCGGGCGCGCAACGGTCACGCGCAGCGGGGCGGTGGGGGAGGCGGCGGGCTGCCGGCCCGCCGAGTCGGTGGGGGGGGCGGCGGGATGCCGGCCCGCCGAGCCGGTGGCGGGGTCGGCGGCGGCGGCGGCGGCGGGCCGGCGGCGGCCACACGGGCGGGCGGGTTGGTGGCCGGGCGGGGTGCGGGCGTGGACGGCGAGGGGCAACGGCAAGAGGCGGGGGAGTGGAAGCGTCCGTCGGAGGGGTGGGGGAAAAAAAGGAGTGGGGGAGGGGGAGGGTGGGGAGGAACGCGGACCGCCTCTCACGTGGCCCCCACTGTAGATATGTACCCCTCGCGCTGGCAGTGACGTCAGGGTGGGCGGGCTGTCCTCGCCTGCCGCTCCCGCCCACCCCCCCCCCCCCCCTCACCAGCACCCCAGCTGTCAACACCCTCGAGCGCCGCGGCTGGTGGGGGGGGGGGTGTCGCGGAGGCGACCCGCGATCAGAGGGTCCCACTGTAGATGGTGGTTGGGGGGGGACGGACGGGGTGCCTGCGCTCGCCAACGGGCGCGCGCGGCCAGGGGGCGGGCGGACCGCGGCGACGAAAACGGACTTGCCCGCCCACACCCCCCACGGGTCTTGGGCGTGGGCGTGGAGGTGGGCGGCAACTCCCGTGGCGTGCCGCGCCACTGGCCCTCTCAGCCACGAGCGCCCCCGCCCCCCCCCCCCACCGACACGGTCGCGCTCATCGTCTGCCGACTCGGATGGACGCGGCGGCCCAGTGGCAGCGCGAGTGTGCGGGTCGTGGGGTGGGTGGGCGCGGGAATGGCCGCGGAGGCTCGTCACGGGTCGCGGCAGGCCAGGCGGGGCGTGTGCGTTCCGGTGTGGCGGCGACGTGGGGGGGGCGCGCGACGCCCGGCGAGGGAGGGTCTGGCCTGTGTTGGCGGCGGCGCCACCGGCGCCACCGCTCCTCCGCGGTTGGGAGTAGTGTACTGGCCACACTCGGAAGGAGTGCTGGCCACACTCGGAAGGAGAGTTTGGGGGAAAAAGGGAGGGGTGGCCGTGCACACGAGCGCCGACCGCGGGGGGCACCGAAACGTATCGCCTCGTCAGCCGCAGTGGGATGTGCAGGCGGCCGCAGTGACGCGATCCCGCGGCGACGAGCGGGCCTCTGACCGCGTGATTCGACGCCGCGTGGCGAGGCAGTCCGCCGCGAGGCCGCCCTCTGCTAAGCCATTCGCCCCAAGAGGCGACGGTCGGCTGGGCCGGCAACGCACCAACAAGGACCGTTCCAACTGCGTGGAGCGGCGGGAGGGCTGGTGCACCAGCGCTCGGCATCAAGCGCCATCGGGTCAGAAAGGATCTCACGGTGCAATCTTGGTCTCCATGGTGTGGGCGCCGTGGTGGGCTAGGGGAGGGCGGTTCCCGCCTCGGCATTCTTGAGAACGCGCCAATAAAACGGGCGCCGGCTGGTACTGTCAGACTGTGCAGCGACCGAGTTGGCGTGAAAGGTGGGTCCGGTGAGTCGCTGCGATTCATCGGGATTGGTCGCGGATCAACGAGTTCGCACAACTATACGCGGCCAGCGCTCCATGCCTCGGGGCGATAAAAATCGCATCGTCCAATGAGGAAGCATCTCATCTCTATTTTATATGCTGTTCCAGGCCAACCAGCGCTCAGAGATTATCGCTCTGTGAGATCCCATTGGTCCTTTACTGAGCTGAGAGCATCAGCTCGGTGCGATCGTGGCAATCTGACATCAGGGAACACGTGTGATCATCAACTCCATTTCGTCTAAGCAATTGGGAGAGTACTCGAGAGCAGAGGGACGTCTCTTCAGGCGTGCCCTGGGCGCCCAAGCTGCCGCGACTGCCGCCATCGCCGCCGCCGCCGCCATCGCCGCCGCCGCCGCCATCGCCCCAAGACGACGTGCCGCCGCCGCGGCGTTTCCATGGCGACGCCCCGCGGGCAGTGGGCGCGCCGCCGCCACCGCCACCGCCACCGCCGCCGCCGCCGCCGCCGCCGCCGCCGCTGCCGCCGCCGCCGCTGCCGCCGCCACTGCCGCCGCCGCCACCGAGGCCGCCGCCGTTGCACCCACCGCCGTGCGCCGACGCCCGCGCCCGGCCTGCGCGGCCGGCGCGGCCGGCGCCTCCGCCCGCGGCTGCCGTGCCGCTGCCGCGCCGCAGCGGCGCCGCGGCCGCCGCAACTCGCCGTGGCGGCAACGTCCCCTTTTTGCTCTTTTGCGCGGCCAGACCCCGCCCGCGGCCGCCTTCCCGCCGTCGTATCTTCCGCCGCCGCCGCGACGACGTCGCAGCCACCTACCGTTGTGTGGCGAGACGCCCACTGCGTTGAGCGCCGAGTCGCGCTGAGCGACCAAGTCACATCCTGCCGTTGCCTCAGCAGAAGGGGTCGCGTGGGCTTACCGCACTCTTTCTCGTCCTGAACAGCTGCGTGACGTGAACTCGTTCAGTAAAGCATCAGAGTTAAAACATACACATGGGACAGGCAGCCTGTCTCCCACTCAAAGGCACTTCGCGGCGAAGGCGAGGAGGTGATTCTTAGCTGCATGGTCACCACCGACGTTGGCGGCCTTTTCCTCCGCCGACGTTGTCCTGTTGTGTGGTCGCCGCACGGCTGGCCGTGGCAGGGGGGACGCCGAGGCTGCTGGTGTCCTGGGCATGAGTGGTGGCCCCAACCGGTTCGTGCCCGCACCCTTGATCTGCCAACTGGAGAAAGTAACGCCCTCGAACGTTGAATATCAGTGGACCGCGCCCTTATCGCGTCCAGCGACACACAGGGCACGAGGACGCGAAGCGCCCTGAAAGTGCCTTACGCCGAGTCCGATGATACTAGTCGCGCTCCAGGCGCAATTGACGGCCGAAGCCAGAACGTAGCGTGACATTGTGGTATCGCTCGGCTTAAAGGTAGATTCCATATAGCTAGGCCGGTCAAGAATAAGGCATAACAACGGCGTTAATGATCGCTTCAAGCTGAATCTGTTCCACATTGCTCTTTGATGTGCCTCGGTACTGTGCTCTCGAAGAAAGCACTCAAAAGCACTGTGAAGCGTCCGTATGGCAGTCATATTGCGCTTTGTGTCCTTTTATTCTTCTTGCAGCGGCTCGCGATGCGATGTTCCGGATTTTTGTCGCATCACATGGGAATGGTCAAGATCTCTTCAGGGGGGCTACTAAATAAATGGCTTGTACGACTTGTGTCCTTCGATGGGGAGGGGATGGGCCGGGGTCGGATCTTGCGACGATTGCGGCTCCCGGCGGGGGCGCGGGCGGGCGGTGGCGGTGCACATGCATCAATCTGTGGCGCAGGGGGGGGGATTGCCTGCGGCTCCCTATGGCACGACAGAGGCAGGAGCTCGCTACCTGCAACAGCGTGGCGGAGGGCGGGTGGCGGGAGGTGGTCTATCAGGGACTTTCGGCCATTGTATGCAACGACAAAAGAGAGACAAACAAACGGCTGAGGGCTCCCTCAGCCCTCCTCCTCATCGTCCATACCCTCTCAGCCCCGATCTGTACGCTCATCCTCTTCGCTCTCCGAACCCTCATCGTCGGCATTCACCTCATCCTCCTCCACACACTCCATCTCCTGCTCGCGCCCCTCCAACTCGCCCTCGACGGCGTCGCGCGCGTGTGTGTGATGAGCCACTGCGCCAACTCGGCTTTCCGGAGCTTGTAGCCCGCCGGGGTAGTCTCGGGCGTGCGTACGAGGTGGTAGGGCGCACGGTCGACCACCAAAACACCGCCAGAGCTATTCGGGAATACCGACTCCTTGAGCCACTTCAGCCACACTTCCGAGCACATTTCCTTGTGGTAGTCCCCCTTGCCCTTCTTCCCGACGAAAACGAGCGCCGCGTCCCGCACCAGGCCTGTCTCTCGTGAGCCTACGTGGGCTACAATAAGCCGCCCGCCCTTGCCCGACGGGACTGGCACTCGCGTCCGCAGCGTCCCGTTCGTCCAGCTTCGGTAAACCGACATGTTCTTGTTCGCCTAGAGTTCATCAGTGTAGTAAACAGTACGGCCACTATCCCGGTACTGCTTGATGGAAGCAATGAAGGAATCTCGCTGGGCGACGATAGAGGGCTTCTCACGCGCGACATCATAATGATTGGGGCCTCGTGTGAAGCTAAACCCAATGTCTTGCAAAGCGCGAAAGAGAGTGGTGCGGGTCCACGCGTACATAGAGGGGGAGGGGGACCACGACAGCACAACAGCCTCCGTCTGGAGGTAGGCGAGTGTCGAGTCTAAAGCAGGAATTGAGCGGTTTTCGTATTGAGCGTACACCGCCGCCCGCGCACGAGCGAGCTCCTCAGGAGGGATTCGTCGGGGTGAGGTCCGCGTGGGTGCCTCTCCACCGCCGGGCAGTCTGTTTGCGTGCCCCTCCTCAGCCACGCGCCGCACGGTGCACTCACTCACCCCCGTCGCGTCCACCGTCCGCTGGACAACACGATGCAGTCCAGACGCGCGCCCCGCCCTGCGCTCCCGCTCAAAGAATGCGCGCACATTAGCGATAATCACCGCACACTCCTTGGTCAGGCGCCCCACCGCGCGGTCCCTCGTGCGCACGGCCGCAGTCACACGCCGAGGCGAAGGCACAGTGCCGAGCATAGCGTGCCCGCGGCAAGGGTGCGCAGTGCTCGGGAATCGGGTGCGGGGTGCGTGACGAGGCGCCTCTGGGACCCACTGTGGGGCACCTGGTCAGAGATGCTGAAGGATAAAAAAAGGCGGGCACTCTGCGGGTGGATCAAGGTGGGATCTCTGGACTGAGCGGGCAGGCTCAAGTTGGACTTGGACGTATGGTAGCCCCCGTCATGTGTTGCATGGACCAGATTTGATGTTGCAATCGGGTCAGAAGCCTCTCGTCTGCCTGATCTAACGGCGCTTCTTCCTCGCCCTCTCCTGCAGCGCAGAACTGGGGAGACGATCCACTGGTGCCAAAAAATTGCGACCAGTCGCGTCCTAACACGTTTTGCAAAGATGCCACTCGTCGAGAGTTGCTTGTATACTGTCACGGGCTCTTTCAGTGCAAAAAATGCCCCGATTTTGTGAGGCCCGTAGCGCAGAAATATTTCTCACACTTTCCATATACAGCGAATGCCCCAGCTCGGCGCAGAATCGGAAAGCCTGTGAGTTGTGCTTCCCTTTGAAAGAAGAGCAGAGTAAGAAAAAGAAGTAGCTTCGGAGCTATAGCGGGTCAAACATGGGACGTGCAAACCGGCCTAGCTATATGGAATACACCTTTAGGTACCACCATGGTGGGAAGAACAGGATATTGTTTTCATGCCCAATATATGAACCTGTAGATTATATTACTAAATGTCGACTTTTACTGAATCTACTAGTTTTTTCTGGACCGAGCTTGACCTAGCTGCTGCAAAGCTGTGGAGCGCTCCTCTCACTTGGTCGCCAAGACACCGCGCTCTGCGCCTGATCGCTCCTCACGCTATCATTGCTGACGTTCCTGCCGCCCAGGACGGTGCTCAAGGCGGCCATTGATCGGCTGCGACCCTCGGCGTGGCGACAAGGGCGACAGAGCCAGTGTCCCTAGCAGACGCCGCAGTCGTGCACTTCAGCGCCGCACGAGCCCCCACCGTGCTTGACGCGTGCTAGCAGCAGAATGGGAGGATCGGCAGTCAGGGCGGTGGCGAGGAAGTCTGCTGTGACAGCGACAGCAATGGTGGCACAAGTGGCAGCGTCCGCGTGAGCGACGGACCGGCGCGCAACGCCAGTCTTGCTGTGACTGCTCCGTGGCGGTGTGCGAGTAAAGAATGAGGAAACGAATAGAACAAGGGACAGTGGGGAGAACGGGGAAGGGGGGAGGGGGGCTCTACCAGAATTTAGTCAGACATATACAAAAATTCGGGAAAGCGCCAACTGACTGATGAAACATTGTTCCAGGGTTAAGTCTACTATTTAATGAAAATTAACGGAACGAAGAGATTTTTCAAGTGGCAACCATGTGAGGTTCTGAACTCATCCTACCAATGTGTTGCTGTGCGCCGAACTATTTGCAGCGGTCTCAACTTTGGCCGATCCCGACGGGAGCAGAAACGCAAGAACAACAGGCCGAACCAATGGCGGGCTGGCGCCCCGGAACAGCCAATTATCCATCCTGATGATCCTACTCAGACAGCAGATGATTGGCTGCTTATATCAGGCATGGGGACCAGAGCGTCGATTGGCCTGTATGCAGTTCTGCCGCCACAAGATCTGGTCGCTTTCTGCACAATATCACGGTGTTCTCCGCCAGACCAGTTGCCCAGCTGCATGTCTCCAACTGCCCAGGGTGACGATTCCTGTTTCCGCATCGATTCGCTCGGAAGTCTCTTAGACCGCACTGTTCGCACAGCAAGAGCCCCTCATGCGGAGCAATCATAGGTCAGAGCTGCATCGCATGAGGCATGCCATTGGTCATCTGCTATTGTTCCTGTTCCCGTCCGGATCGGCCAATATTGGGACGCCTGTGTGAAACAAGTGTTGATCAATAAAGAGGAAATGGGACCGCCCCCCCCCGCCCTGCCGCTGCTGCCGCTGGGCGCCGCGGCGGGCCCGTGATGGGGGTTGGGTTGGATTAAACTCGAAGGGGTGGGGTTGGGATGCGATCCGCGGACTTACAGAGTGCAAATGCGCCCGTCTTCGTATGATGCGCTGGGGTGGGGTTGGGGTCCCGCTCGGGTCCCGTCGTGCCCCGCAGAGAAAAACAACAACACGAAACGTCGGCAGAAAAAGCGCGCCCCAGCGCCAGCACGCGCGCCCCAGGAAAAAGCGGCACGCCCCAGCGCCAGCGCGCGCGCCCCAGGAGAAAGCGGCGTCATCGACTCCCCCTCCCCCCCCGCACGCCCCAGGAAAAAAGGCGCGCATAAAAGTGAAGCCTTGCGCCGAGAACGCGCGCTCGGCGCGCCGTGCGTCCTCGGCTCCCCCTCCCCCCTCTCCCCGCGGTCCCCCCGCTCCTGTGATGGCGTGCGGCGTCCTCCGTCGCTTCCCGCCGCCCTGTCGCTCTCCCCCTCCCTCCCCCCCGCCCTCCTGCGCACCCCCTCCCCCCCGCCCTCCTGCGCACCCCCTCCCACCCCCCCTCCTTCGTTGCCCGCCCACCTTCAACCCCTCCTGCGCTCCCCTTCCCCCCCCCCCTCCTTCGTTGCCCGCCCACCTGTCTCTCCCCGTCGCCGCCCGCCCACCTGTTGCTCCTCCCCCCCCCTCCTCCCCCCCCTCCTCCCCCCCTCCTTCGATCGCGGTTGGCGTCCTCCGTCGCTGCCCGCCCCGCTGTCGCCCGCGCCCCTGTCGCCCCATCCTCCCCCGTATCCCGGCCGCTGTCGCCTGACGGGTCGAGCCTGCGCCCCCCCCCTCTGCCCTGGCCACAGGTGTTGCCGCCGTCGCCTTTGCGCCTGTGCTCCTCTCCTGCACATGGCGTCTCTGCCCCCGCCCTGCGGCGGGCGCATATGCTCTGCCCCTGCGGCTGGCGCCCCTGCCCCCGCCCCGCGGCTGGCGCCCGTGCTCGTCCCATGCGGCTGGCGCCTCTGCCCCCGCCCTGCGGCTGGCGCCTGTGCTCCTCCCCTGCCGGCGGCGCCTGGGCCCCCGCCCTGTGGGTGGCGTCACTGCCCCACCCCTGCACCCTTCCTGCTGGTGCTGCCGCCGTCGTCTCCATGGTGGCGCCTGTGCCTTTGCTCTGCGGGTGGCGCTTATGCCCCCCCCTCTGCCCTGCCCCATGGTGCTGCCGTCGTCGCCTGGCTGGTGGCGCCGGCGCGCCCCCCCTGCCAGTGGCGACTGTGCTTCTTCCCTGCGGGCCGCGCCTGTGCTCACGCCCTGTGGGTCCAACGCCCATGCATCATGCAGCATGATGCTGTCTCGTTGTACTCCCACCCTCAGCATACTTTCTTGTTTTTGTGCCTCTCCACGCCGTGCTGTGCTTTGACTGCACAGTCCTGTGCCGCCCCACGCCGTGCTGTGCTTTGACTGCACAGTCCGTTCTCAATAAAAAGGAAACACCAACGTCATGCTGGTGTTATGTGCATTGTCTTGAGCGTCTTTTTCAAAAGAAGCAAGTGCACCGATGTCGTACACGGGCTCAAACTCATCTCTCTGTTGCATGCGCCCATACTTTGCCAACGCACCTGCGTGTTCCAAAAGCAACTATACTCGCGTCAGGAGATTGCCAAGCCGATACTGCGCACATGGACACGGTTGTTATTTACGATATCTTAATCTTCTTCTCTCTTGCTCTTTTCTTGTTGCCTGAGCTATCTTTTGATTGCGCCGGCCTCTCTGCGCCGTAGGCACATCGATGGAAAGCTGGCGCTGTCCGCATCGACCTCGTACACCGTTTTTAGACATTGACAAGAGCAAACGTCGAATATTACCCTAATTCCTATCGCGACCAACGACCCCTCAAGAACCAGACGTGCCACTCCCCGCTCCTCCCCCTTGGGATGCTAGAAACGCCTGGAACTCCGACAGAAGGCTCGATGACGGCTGAGCAACAGTGTCGCCAGCAGCCGCCGCGCCGGACCTCGACGCCAGCAGTGCAGCAAGCTCAGCCGAGGCAGAGTCAGACGGCGCGGTGGTCGCTGCGGCGTGCTTGCGCTTCTTGCCAGCGGACTTGGGCGGCTGGCCGCGCAACGGAACAGCGTTTGTCCGCTGCTTGCGCTTGTTGGCCCCCACCATGCGGGTCACCTGGCCCGTGGCATACGTGCTCGCGTTCGAGCCGGCGACTGTGGCAGCCATAGTACGCCCGTCAAACTCGCGCAACGCGTCGATGACCTCAACCAGCGTTCTCGCCCTTTTCTTCGCGATGCCTGCTTTGTCTGACGGTTCAGCGACTCACAGCAGTTGGTGTCAATGCTGCTCGCCAGCAGCTCCGTGCGCCTTAACGACCCAGCGGCTTTGGGGAAAGCCGCCAAAAGCGCCGAGCGCGTCCGAAGCAGCCACTGCAGCACGTTTGCCCTGCTCGTCTCGCCCGCGCTGTTGCACTCCGCCATTAGCCCAGCCATCTTCCCGCGTACCTCGTCCAGACCCCCCTCGACCTCGGCGTCTCTGATTCCCATCATCCTGACAAAAAATTCGTCTCGGACGTTGTTGCCCACCAGGGCCAGGAGGAAGCGCTTGAAGTGCACCTCGCAGCCGATGGCCCGCCCGAAGTAGTCCGATGCGTCGCCGCCATAGACACGGCTCATTGCGTGGAAGAATCCATTGTGCTGGGCTGTCTCAAAGTCCTTCGTCACGGACACAAAAGACAGTTTCCGCCCCCCCCCGGGGGGAACCGCTCACCGGTCCTCAGCACGCAGGGGGGCGCCCAGGCCGCTGGCCGCCGCCGCCGAAAAGTACGCCTCAAAAAGCGTCTCGTACATGGTCATCGTTTTTCCAATGACCATCGCTCTAAAGAGCGTCACTGCCCGATTGTGGGACGGGAGGAAGGTGCTGGGGGTCACGAAAAAAAGCGAAAAGTACAGTGCAAGGTACGACCGAAGCTCTTGAGATTGACGCGGTCAGCAAAAGGCGCTCCGGACGCCTTCAAGTCACAGAAACGGACACACTCACAGCGACGGACACCTCGAGGCTCCCCCACGTAGCAGTCCCCATGCAACGTACACAATGGAGAACTGGTTCCAATCAAATGCCTGCTTTCCAGCGCTGGCGATGGCGTCGGCGGCGACGCCGTCTTTGGCTGCGCCAGGGGCGACGACCCCAAACGCTGAGTCCGCTTCACAGTACCGCACCTTTCCGGACAGGCGTGCTTGCTGGTCGTTCTGGAGGACGACAACGGTAAAATCATCCCTATCCACGACAGCCTTCACGTACGGGTGCTTGTACCCGCTGCGGCGTCGCACCTCCATGACCCCCAGAAGATCCTGCCCAAAGGGATGCGCACCAAATCGCGCCTGCTGGCGAAGCCGGCGCACAAACTCGCTGCCGGCCTGTGCTCCTCCACTGGCATCGGCGACGGCACTCTACAGGTATGAAAAAAATGCCAAAAAATGAGGTACAACAAGTGACAGTTAGAGGTCTGTACAAAAAAAAAAAAAAAAAAACCCACGCCAACTACATGAGAGAAAGGAACACGATATGAGAGAGAGGAAAAAAGAGGCATACCTGAAGCGCGCGGATGGTCAGGGTTGGATTATCGTCGACAATCTTGTGCGCGGTCCGGCTGCTCGGCTTGCACACAGGGGAATACGTGCGAGTGTACGCCCCGGAGCACAACTATGACGCGCACAAGCCCGGTTGCGGGGAGGGGCTCCGGCGTGTGCAGCTCAACCCGGACCGGGCAAACGCCCCCAGCGCTCCGCCGTAAGGGTGGAAGGAGGCCGCCGCGCCGCTTACAAGAGAGCTCCTTCGTCCGCTTCCCGGCAATGTAGCAGCAGGCCTCCCCGGTCTCCTCCCCGTCGACCCCGTTCTCCAGCCATCGGAACAGCTTCTCCTCGTCCATTCCATGGGGCAAGGAGCATGACATGTGCCCTCCACTCCATTTAAGAGGGTCCCCAGGCCGCCAATCTGAGCATCCAACGAATGCCCGCCGGCGGCCACGGCCCGGCACGAGCCGCGGCGTCCCCCCACAGGAGCAGCCCTGCTCGTCCTCAAAGGAGCACCCGCCCTCTTCCATCTTCTGGATAGTTTTAAAAAATGCCTACAGCAACCAAACAATACGTCAATGAACAAGCAGCGAACATTTGCAGTCAGTATCGTATCGGGAGTGAACGACACACAGAGAAGCACACATAAATGGTCATGCATACATGTGAGGCTTACCATTGTCGTCTTGTGCACTTTGCGCTCCGGTGAGTCATCGGCCTCGCACAAGTTCATAGCGAAAATCCACGTGGGGTCCTCAAAGTTCATCGCCTCATGCGGTCGATCCGCTACCGCGGCGGGCATGAGGGAGCAAACCATGGGGGGCTGGCAGCTTCTCTTGCGTACTAAGTACGGTTTAGACTTTTCGCCCACGTCCACCATGGTGGCGGCGGTGCCCTTCGGGCTCCCCCAAGTGTAGGGACTGTCCTTGAACCAGTCCGTACACTGAGTCACGTCTATCTCCAACACGTGCGCGACGCCAGCCTCGCTGGTGCTCAGGTACTGCGCACATGCACCGACGTCGTGCATAACAACACGCTCAACGGTCTTCCGCTCACTGATCTGATCATGGGAGATGTACAAAAAAAAAAGCAGTTAAAGCACACATACGTCGGGCACAGTAATCCGAGAGTATGGAAATAGTAAGCACCAGTAACTTTGCTCCCTGGCCTTCGAAAGAAACACGAGGCGCGCTGCTCTCCGTTAAAAAAGACCAAGAAATAACGTACTCTGTACAGATCAAACGCGTCTTTCTTGAACAGCATGCACGTGCCCGAGGCGTCTTCGTCAGCCGCATCACGTCCGGCGTCGATGGGCTCATCAGAGGAGGATGAGTCGTCGCTCTCGACGCCGCTATACGCAACCAACAAATCCATGACCAGGAAAGCGTGGGACCCCGTGCAGCCGACGGGCACGCGCGGGCACAATGAGGCAGTTGCCTCGGTGTGGCCTCCAGCTGCGACCGGCGCGTGTGCGATGGGCTAGCCTGCACTGCGTGAGACGGTGCGACGACCGCGACCGCCCGCCACCGTCCCGTCGATGAGTAGACCGAGGGTCCCGGTTGGGCGGGCTTTTTTGGCGCCAACGTGTGGATGGTGCGGTTTCGGCATGGCGCACACGGAAGGTCCATCCGAGTGAAACGTTTTGTCGCCGCCTGACCTTTCGCAGTCCAACCCCACCCCAGCGCATGATACTTGCTGCGCAAGTATTCCTGATGTCGCCATCATCACCCCAACCCCACCCGTTCAGATTTAGCATAACCCAACCTTCAACACTAGTTCCGCGCCGCGGCCGCTGGCTGCTGCCGCCCCCGTCGCCGCTGCCGCCGGCTGCTGCCGCGGCTGCTGCTGGCTGCTTCGCCCCCCCCCGCCCTGCCGCTGCTGCCGCTGGGCGCCGCGGCCGCTGCCTGCTGCCACCCCCCCCCCCCCACGGCCGCCGCCCCCGTCGCCGCTGCCGCCGGCAGCCGGCGCGGCTGCTGCTGGCTGCTTCGCCCCCCCCCCCCCCCTGCCGCAGATGCCGCTGGGCGCCGCGGCCGCTGGGCGCTGCCCTCCCCCCCCCCCGGCCGCCGCCCCCGCCGCCGCTGCCGCCGGCAGCCGCCGCGGCTGCTGGCTGCTGCGCCCCCCCACGCCCTGCCGCTGCTGCCGCTGGGCGCCGCGGCCGCTGGCTGCTGCCCCCCCCCCCCCCCACGGCCGCAGCCCCCGCCGCCGCCACCGCCGGCAGCCGGCGCGGCTGCTGCTGGCTGCTTCGCCCCCCCCCCCCCCTGCTGCAGCTGCCGATGTGCGCCGCAGTCGCTTGCTGCTGCCCCCCCCCACCCTCGGCCACCGCCCACGTTGCCGCTGTCGCCCGCTGCCGCCGCGGCCGCTGGCTGCTGCCCCCCCCCCCCCGCCCGGCCACGGCCCCCGCAGCCGTCGCCGCCGGCACCGCCGGCAGCGGCCGCGGACGCTGGCTGGTGCGCCCCACCCCCCCCTGCCGCGGCCACCACCGCCGCCGGCGCAAGGTGCCGCGGCCCCCGCTGCCGTCGCCGCTGGGCGCCGCGGCTGCTGGCAGCTGCCCCTCGGCCCCCCGCGCCCCGCCTGCCACCGTTGCTTCCACGCCCTGGTGGCTGCGGCCGCCGAGAGCTGCCGATGGCCGCCTGCTGGCGGCTGCCCCCCACGCGCCCCGGCCGCTGCCGCTGCCGCCGTTGCCTCCACCGCCCCGGCGTCTCTAGCTGCGGCGGCTGCAGGCTGCTTGCTCCTGCCCCTGCCGCCCCCCTGCCGTCGCTACCTGCGCTGGCGGCCGCGGTTGATGGCGGCGGCGGCAGGTGGCTGCTGCCGCCGCGCCCGCGCTGCCGCTGCGTACAACACTGCCATCCTTGCTGGCCCGCCGCAATCGCTGGTGCCGGCGCCGGCGCCAGCCTTCGCGGCTGAGTGCCACAGCCGCTGGCAGGCTGCTGGCTGCTGCCCGCTCCCCGCCACGGCCGGTGCCGCTCCCCCCCGCCGCCGCCGCCGCCGCCGCCGCCGCCGCCGCCCCCCCCCCATCCTCGTCGCCGCCCCCGCCGTCGCCTCCGGCGGCCGCCGCGTTCGCTGGCTTCTGCAGCCCCCCCCCCGCCGCCGCCGGCACCGCTGCCGGCCGCCGCGGCAAGTGGCTGCTGGCGTCCCCTCCCCCCCCCGCCGTCGCCACCGCCGTGGCCTGGCGGCCTCTTGGGACTTTTCTTTCTGGCAGACCCTGTGGCATCCGTACGCCCCACTGAGAGGGACGGCGGCGTCATGAAGACGACCAGGCACTACTGGGAGGGAATGGGGGCAACCCCCTGACGGTGATGCTGCTAGCGGCGGGCCCCTTCTCCCTCTCCCCCACCCCCCCCACCGGTGCCCTCTGCTACTTTCTCCCTTGTGCCTTCCCTGCGGCGCTACTTGGCGGTGCAGGCGATTTCGTTGGTCATTCTGGGGGTAGCAGTGGCCACGGCGGGCGGGCCCGCCGCGCGACGCACCGCGGCCGCCCTCCCCGCCTCAGCCGCCGTCGCTGCCGCCTTGCACCCGCCTTGCTGCCGTATCTGCCGTTCTCACCACTACCATTATCTCCTATACCACTTACTGGGGGCCGTCCTCGCCGGCGCGCTGTCGTTGGGGCAGGCGCAACCGCCCGTGCGGGGGTTGCAGACCCGTCTGGTGGCTGCCCGTCGAGTGTGTTCTTTCGTCGTCCCTCACCCTCCCCCTCCACCGGTTGTCTCCCTCCCTTGCTCTCCCCTCCCTCCGTCGACCTTCCCCCCTGCCCCCACTGGCCGCGGTGGATGGGGCGTGGGGCTGACGCGGTGACTGCAACCCCCGGCGGCGCCCGTCGCGGGCGGCCCGTCGGCCCCCGCCCCCCACCCCCCGCCCCGCCGTCATGGGTCGGTCGCACCCGCCCCCGTGGGCATCCCCGACGGCCATCACGGCAGCCAGTGGGGTCGCCGCCGACGGGTGGGCGCCCCCGCCACCCAGGCGGCCCCGCCCGGTGCCGCGGGTGGCGGCGCCGCTGCCCGCCACCCCCACTGGCCGGTCCACCACCCTTACTGGCTGCGGCGGCGGCGGCAGCGGCGGCAGTGGTGGCGGTGGCGGTGGTGGCGGTGGTAGCCACAGCGGGCGCAGCGGCAAGGGGCGTGGCGGCAGCACCCCCCGCGCCCCCCCCTCGGCTGGGCGGCGCCCCGACGGCGGCGGCACCTCCGGTGGGGTGGCGGTTTCCCGAGCGGGCCGCGGCCTGCTGGCGCTGTCGCCCACCCATTCCGCCTCCCCGCTGGGCGAGGTGGCGACCTCCCCTTCCAAGCGCCCGTCCGTGCGCGCGTCGGCGCTGCGGCTGGGCCGTCGGCTGAGCCGCCGGTTGGCCAGCGCCACGCGTGGCAGCAGCGGCGGCGGACCAGTCCACCGGTGGAAGGCGGCTGCGGGTCGTTGGCAGGGGGGGTGGGTGGGGTGCGGAAGGGGGGGGGGATGCGCCGCCACCGCGTGCCGGGTGGTGGCGGCGGCGGCGGTGGTGGGGGTGGTCCTCTGGGGGGGGGTCTCGGCGGCCGTGGCGGCCGCCAATGGGGCGGCCCGCGCGCGGGGGGGGGGCCGGGACGCTGCGGGTGTGTTGCCGCTGGCCTATCCGTACGACCTGATGGCGGTCACCGGCCGGGGGGTGCGCGGCGCCGACGATACGGTCGGGTGGGGGGCATCGGCGCCGCTGTCGCTGCCGCCACCCGAGTTGCCCTCCGCCCGGCGTGGCGCCCCCGCCGCCGATGGCGTCGTGCCGCACGAGGCCCACCACCGCCGCCGGCCGCCGCTGTGGCTGCTACGGCTCGGGCGGCCCGACCACTGGGTCGGCGGCCTCGCCGCCCCCCCCCCCCCGCACCTGCCGAGTGCCGCCGCCGCCGCCCGCCGGCCGCGCCCGCAGCAGCTCCCCGGCTACACGTCCACCCGGCCTGCCACCTCTCGGCTGCCCTACCCCGCAACGACTATCGACACCACCTTTGACGCTGTGAACCTGCTGACGCACGGGGCGTGCCCCCGCGCGCGTGCCGCGTGGGCCGCCGCCGCGGCCGCGGCGGGCCTCCCCCGCCCGCACCCCATCCCCGTGGCGGCGGCCAAGGACGTGTCGCTGGTGCGCCCGCCGCTGCCGCTGGGCGTGCCCATAGGGGGGTCCAAGGCCCACCGCGCGGGCCTGCGGCGGAACTTGGCGCTCTCCGCCGCCCACGCCGCCGCGTGGGCGCATGCCAGCGCGCACGTGCCAGGCGGGCGGGTGCTGGTGGCTGAGGACACCCTGTGGCTGCGGCCCCGTGCCATCCGCGGACTCGCGGGGGTGCTCAATGATGTGGATGAGGCGGCCGTGGCAGGGGGTGGGGTGTGGCACCTGCTTTACCTCAGGCGGGAACGAGTAGGAGGGGGGGGTGGGGCAACGACGGGGGGCGCTGCCGCCGCCGCTGCCGCCGTTGCCAACCCGGGGCTGGACGCGGAGGAGGTGTGGGCGCCCGCCGCGTCTGGGGCGGGCGGCGTGACGGTCACCCGCGCACGACCATCGGCGGGCGCGGGGCTGTACGTCCGCAGCGGGGAGGGCGTGGCGTGGCTGGCCGCCCATTTTGGTCCCTACGTTGCGCCCGTGGGCGAGCAGCTGGGGCGGCTGCAGCGGGGCACCACCCCCCCCCTGCCGGCGGCCTCACCGCCCCAGGGCGGTGGCGCGCGCAACCGCGGCGCCGGTGTGTTGGTAGCAGCAGCGGTGGCGGTGGCGGCAGCGCCCATCCCGCCCGCGCTGGTGGCGCTCGCCGCGTGCGCGGCGCCCGCCGACGGGCGGCTGTGTGGGGAGCTCGTGACCGAGATGCCCACGTTGGACGAGTGCCCCGAGGGGGGGGGCGGCAGCTACGAGTGCCGCTGGCGGCGGATGGCCGAGGCCGCCGCCGTTGCCGCCACGGCGGGTGATCGGGGCGGGCGTCTGGCGGGCGCAGCGGTGCCCCTGACGATTGGCGGGCGGCGGTGATGGCGCGGCGGCGCGGACGCGGTGGCGGGGGCGGCGGCGTCGCGGGCGGTGGGGGGGGGGATGCCTTTACCGACCACCACCGTTGCGGCTGCCCACTCTCGCGGCGGTGACAGCTGCCGCGCACAGCGGCAGACGCCGGGGGGGGGGTGGTGGGGGTGGTGGGGGCGGGTTTGTGCACCAGCCGGGTGGATGGCACGACCTAAAGCCATCTCTTTGATGCGCCACCCTTACCGCCGTACCCGTCGCCGCCGCGAACACGCCGCGCGCCGCCACGGCGGCAGCGTCAGTGGTGGCCACCCCCACGGGTAGCAGCATCCCATGCTGCATGGTGACGCTCGGCTTGCAGCCCCCGGGGAACGTCGTCCTCACCTCTGACGCGCCCTCTGACGGTGTGCGCCAGGACATCCCCCCTTCTCTATCTCGTTTTTTACCACCTTGCCCGCCCTTGCTGCCTTGTACGCGTATTTCACGCTGCTTTGGCGACCACCTACCTGTAACCCCTGGAGAACCCCTGGAGAGACGACAGACGGAAAGGCACTTTGCGGTGCGAATCTATTTTATGTTCAATGCTCGTGCTCCTCCACGCGCGCTCCTCACCATGGGGAAAACATGCAACTGTACATTGGGAAAGGAGGGGGGGAAGCGGGGAGCGCCGCCAAGCGCACCCGCGCGGCCGGGCAGCCTCACGCAGCTACCTCGGCAGAGTACGAGGTGACCCCCGAAGCGGTCACCACCCGCGGCCCGGGCCGCCCCAGGCCTTGACCGTGGGGTACGAGGAAGGGTAGCTGCTGCACCGCTGCCAGCGGCTTAACCGGCCGGGGCGCCTGTACAAGAACTGGCTGCTTGGCCACCACCACCTTCTTGGTGACGGGTGTGTACACGGGCTTCTGCTGCTGATGGATGGGCACGTACGGCGCGGGCATGGCCGACAGCCACTGCATGTACGCGTCGTAAGTCATCTGCTGCGCGGCTGCGAGCGTCGGCGCGAACTTGCGGGGGCCCGAGTATACGGGCTTGCCCTCCTGCACCACGGCGGTGGGCATGGAGTACGGCATCGCAGTCTGCACAGGGTACGCCATGGGCTCCACCGCCACTTCCTCCGACGGATAAGGGGTGTGCGTCGGGTAGACCTCGTCGCCAAGGACGGCCCCCGTCTCAGCAGGGCGGGGGCCCGAGTATACGGGCTTGCCCTCCTGCACCACGGCGGTGGGCATGGAGTACGGCATCGCAGTCTGCACAGGGTACGCCATGGGCTCCACCGCCACTTCCTCCGACGGATAAGGGGTGTGCGTCGGGTAGACCTCGTCGCCAAGGACGGCCCCCGTCTCAGCAGGGCGGGGGCCCGAGTATACGGGCTTGCCCTCCTGCACCACGGCGGTGGGCATGGAGTACGGCATCGCAGTCTGCACAGGGTACGCCATGGGCTCCACCGCCACTTCC
The DNA here is from genome assembly GCA_009829735.1 of Pyropia yezoensis. Lineage (NCBI taxonomy): Eukaryota > Rhodophyta > Bangiophyceae > Bangiales > Bangiaceae > Pyropia > Pyropia yezoensis. The sequence goes on from CM020620.1 coordinate 23,264,231, forward strand.
TCCGACGGATAAGGGGTGTGCGTCGGGTAGACCTCGTCGCCAAGGACGGCCCCCGTCTCAGCAGGGCGGGGGCCCGAGTATACGGGCTTGCCCTCCTGCACCACGGCGGTGGGCATGGAGTACGGCATCGCAGTCTGCACAGGGTACGCCATGGGCTCCACCGCCACTTCCTCCGACGGATAAGGGGTGTGCGTCGGGTAGACCTCGTCGCCAAGGACGGCCCCCGTCTCAGCAGGGCGGGGGCCCGAGTATACGGGCTTGCCCTCCTGCACCACGGCGGTGGGCATGGAGTACGGCATCGCAGTCTGCACAGGGTACGCCATGGGCTCCACCGCCACTTCCTCCGACGGATAAGGGGTGTGCGTCGGGTAGACCTCGTCGCCAAGGACGGCCTCCGTCTCCGCAGGGAGCTCCTCCTCCCCCAAGACGGCCCCCGTCTCAGCAGGGAGCTCCTCCTCCCCCAGGACGGCCTCCGTCTCGGCAGGGAGCTCTTCCTCCCCCAAAAAGTCATCAACCGGCTCGGCCGTCTCAAAGCCCACATCCACAAGCGCCTCCTCCGTCCGGTAGGGGGTCTCATCCAGCACTGCAGCAGCGACATCCGCCTGCCGGGCAGAGCCGACCAGCCTGGCATCGGCAGGACATGCCAGCAGGGCGGTCGCCGCGGCAGCGACGGCCACCACGGTAGCAGCGGAGAAGCGACCCATGGTGGAGCGGAGGAGCAGACACGAGGAATGAGAAGTGAGCCCACGACGGCGGCGACGACGAGGTTGTCGGCAAAAAAGGGCCGCGGGCCAAGCGGCTGGTGCGCCGGGAAAGACCAGAGGTGTGAGGGAGGAGGGAGGACGGCCGCTGCTAGAATGGGGTGTGCAAGTGCAGGCGGAGCTGGCTTGCCAATCCCAGGACGAGTCTGCTCAGCAAGGCCATCGTCCCCTCTTATACCCTGGCGCCTCCCCCCCCCCCCCTCGAGTCGGCCATGAAGGATGCCGCACGTGCCCCGCGTACCGCGACGGGTCGCCCAAGCCCGCAAGCAGCCGACGGCACACCGAGCCAGGCCTGCCAAGACCCGCAAGCACCGTGAGCAAGCGACGGCGCCACGGCAGCGACCAGAGGGCAACGTCGACCATGACGCACAGCGGCGGCAGACGCGTAGGCAACAACCTGACCTGCCGCGAGGACCACTGTCCGACCGAGCATTGAGTTTCTCCCCTGCTCGCCCCTTGTGCCACCGGCAAGCTGAGACGTGGGGAAGCTCGGCTGCACGCGTCGACCGGGGGTGTGGCACACCCCAAACAGTACCGCTGCCTTTGCCGCCGCCATTTGGGCACTGCAACTCGCACGGCGCGCGCGTGCGCCCCCCTCCCCCATCAAAGCGCAACGGCCGCCACGTCCCAGAAAGGAGAGCTCCACCAGGGCGCCTCTACTTGAAGGGGCACCAACACTACCGCCCCCCGACGCTGCCGCGGCGCGCTGTCACCGTCAGCCAGACAGGGGCAGCGCGGTGGGGGAGGGGGGGCGCGTTACGGGAATGTGGGAAGGAGTGCTTCAAAATCGCGACAGCAGCCCCCCGCCACCAACGCTCATATCCCGGCCCCGCTCCCTCCAACCACGGGCGCCACGGTCCGCAGCCGCAACACGCCCACGAGCACACCGCCGCGGGGCGACCCGGGGCGACCAGCAGGGCGTGTGCATGCCGGGCGCCGCCGCAGCGACAGACAGGGCAGGCGGTGGATGGCGGCCGGGCCAGCGGGAGGGAGGGGAGCACGCGGGGGAGAGAGCGGTCCCCACATCGGCTGGCGAGGGATATGGTCGGCGGTGTGCGGGTGGCCACGCCGCGGCAGCGGAAGGCAGCGGCAGCGACGCTAGAGGTGGCGGCACTGAAAGACATTCCCAGTGGCGGGCGGTGGCAAGGGGACCGGATCCGCCGCGACGGAGACGGCGCCACGGTTCGGCGACGCACGGTGGACAGCGAGCAGCGGTCGTGGCCGCTCGCTTGCGCTGCCACGACCGTCACCTGGCGTGCACGTGTGTCACACAAACCGTAAGTACTGAAATATTTAAGGAGAGAAATGGACGAAGTCTTGCGTTTAATAGCGAAGCTCTATACGACGTGGACAGCCTTCAGGAGAATTCGTGGCTCACAATCGCTCTCAGCGTGACGCCAATAGGGGTGCTGATTGCTCGACTGGCGGGTCGCGAGGATGAAGCTGAAACAGCGCGCAGCCGCACGTTCTAAGAGTGCTCCCACCAACGTCGTACTACATTACGGCCCCGGAGAAAGGCGACCTCGAAGAAGGACCTCGGGAACTTCTGCGAGTCATGTAGCCCCTCTGTGTTCCTTATGATTCTTGTTTGGGGTAAGCCACTGGACAAGAAATCGGGCGAGTATTTGACATGGGATTATGTTATTTACCGGTTTCTTCTCTGTGTGGACAAAACTAGCCTCCACGGCTCGGTGGCCATCAGCCAATGGGCGACGAGAGATCTCGTCTCGCTACCGGAAGCCTCCAACCAGGTTAAGAGCCACCGACTGCGGCGGCGGTAGGACCGCGCACCGGCACAGGCCCCAGCACCATCCATCTCCACCAGGTGCCCGCGTGCCACCCCCACTTTCCACCATGAGCGCTGCTGGACGGGCTACCCCCGCCATAGCGCGGGTCGCGCCCGGAGGTGCTACCCGATCGATTGTGCGGCGCCCGGCGCTCGCTCTGCAGCAGCGCCTTCTGATCATCACCCAAGTGGCGGACGGCATCCCCCTGGATATCCTCGCGACGCGGTACGGGGTCTCGCGGCGTGCCATCAGCCGCATCCACTCCTGCCGGGAGCAGACGTGGCGCGCCGCCGACGCTGGCGTGCCTTACAGCAGCCTGTGTGCCCATCCCGCCCACTTCCCCCTCGTTGACGAGGCGCTTCTCGCTTGGTTTTTGAGACTGCGGAGCGCGGGGTTGCCTGTCTCTCGCCTGGCACTGCAAGTCAAGGCCGTGGCCCTGGCGGGGGTGCACTACCCAGGGGCGCCCTTCCGGGCCTCTAACGGGTACATCCAGCGCTGGCCGACGCGCAGCGGGGTGCGCAGCATCCGCCTGCACGGAGCTGGTGGAGCTGTCAACGTCGAGACGGCGGAGATGCAGATGAAAGAGCTCCGGGACAAGCTCATTGGCGTGGACCCAGATTTGCTGCTCAACATGGACGAGGCCGCCCTGTACTACCAGCTTGCCCCCACCAACTCGTACGTGTTGGCACGCCATGCACGGGAGACGAGGGGCACGGCGCTGCAGCACGCCAAGGCACGCCTGACGGTTATCTTTTGCGTGAACGCCACCGGCACGTTCAAGTTCCTGGCCGTCATTGGCAAAGCGGCCAAGCCAGTTTGCTTCCGCAACTGCCCCGGGAACCTGCCAGTCAAGTACTACAGCCAGCGCAATGGGTGGATGGACCAGGTGGTTTACCGGGAATGGCGCAAGGACTTATGTGCACTTTTTCGAAATTTCTCGTCGAGGGACGCTGTGCTCCTGGTGGACAACGCCAGCGGTCACGACCTGTCTGACGCCCTGCCTGGGCTCGCAGTCGAGCCCCCCCCCCCCAACACGACGTCGAAGCACCAACCCTGCGACCAGGGCATCATCAACGCGTCCAAGTCCGTGTACAAGCGCGGGCTGATGGGGAAGATGTTGAAGGCCTTCGAGGAGCGGCTGGGCGAGACGCCCGACCAGTCGGCTGCGCGAGGAGCCCGGGAGGCGGCGGCAAAGCCTGGGTCGTTGGGGCTGGCGGACGGGCGAAGCGCCAACGTGCTCGACGCCATGGAGCTGATCAAGGAGTCGTTTGATCAGGTCACGCCTGACAGCATTGGGCGGTGCTGGCTGCGTGCCAAGTGCCTGCCCGAGGACGTAGAGACGTCCCTCACCGCGGGCCTCGAGACCGGCGACGGCGTTGTGGAGCAGCCGGCCGACGAGCACGCCCGAGCCATTGTGGACATGCTGCGAACTACGCGTAGCCTGGGGGTGGGTCATAGTGTGGAGGGTGTGGTTAATGGCGGGCCTCCCTTTATGGATCTGCTTGTGTCGGGGAGCAGCCCGGACGCGCTTCCTGCCGTCCAGCAGTGGCTGATGGAGGAAGAGGGCCTGCCTGCTGCTTCAGAGATTGAGTAGTGAACAACCTATCTGGGACTCGGTGGTCCCCGCACATGCCAGTCGGAGAGAAAAACAGTGGGAAAACTCGCATTGGCAAGGCCGCACAAAGCGCGACACGCTCGGAAACACCTGCAGCAAATATTGCAGTGCTGTCCAAGCGCTTGTCCCTGCCTGACGAGCAACAGGAGCAATCAAAATCGCGGAGATGCAGAAACGGTCTTACTAAAGATGCAGTGGATACAAACACAAGCGGCATGACCGATAGCATACAAGATGCCGCACATTCCAATGTGCAGTGGATCATTCCTGTGGTGCGACGCAAAAAACGCCATCGGAAAGCACACAGCATCCAAACAGACACGATGGTAAAGAGAGATCGCCACAATCAACATCACGAAAGCCCATCATGGTCAAGCATGAGTGAAAGAACATCATCGACAGTCCGTGTGCCGACAGTTGCCGGTGGGGACAGCCACAGGCGTCACGGACACACAGACCCTCACCCACTCGCCAAAATCACCCCCTCCCTCCCCCCCTCCTTCCCCACGCTCAGCCGAGTCCGCAGTCCCCACCCCTCCGTAAACACACGCAGTACGTAACAGTCGATAATTTCACAGGCCCACCACCACATGCCATACCTCACCTCCGCTCAGACCCTCCGCCATCAAATTCTCCCTGTGCCCCCCCCGACCCTCGTGGCCCTCCCGCACACTCGAAGGACGACGGACGGCGCACGTGCGTGGCTTGGTCTATGGCGTGCACCTTGTACACTGGGACGGGCCCTGTACAGAAAGAAGAACGGAACGCGCATACACACCAGTCCAGACAGCATCACCAGGAGGATGTGGCAGAGAAATAGGGTGGAGCGGCCAACGCACAGATCTTGATGCCACAAGAGCAAACAGTTGGTCAGGACATGCACACACAATGGGTAAAACAGCGCACCACGTGCATGTGCAGACAAAACAGCTAAGCATCGCACACACAGCGGACAAAAAACCGTAGCGGCTCGGTCCGGGGGGGTTGACAGCATGCGCCCAAAAAAAAGAAACGAGGGAAACAGCACGGACGCCGGCGCACAGGAGCACGAGAAAGTCACGTGGTCGCAACACGTACATACAGCCGAGGAGCGTCGGCGCAAGGCAACAAGCGGCGGCCGGGGTGGTGCGGCCGGGTGGGGACGCGGGTCGTGCGGCAGGCCGGGGACCCGTGTAGTGCGGCGGGGCGGGGGCCGGGATCGTGTGGCGGGGGGTGGGGACCAGGATCGTGGGACGGGGTGGGGACCGCGATCGCGCGGCAGGGTGGGGGTCGCAGCACCAGGGGGTGTAGGGGTGGTGCCGGGTGTGCGCGCGTCGCGCGCGCAGCGCTCGAACGACACGTGATTGATGCCAGCGGCGACTCTGCGGTCGACCCAGAAATACATAGAATTTTTTGACGCCACTGCGAGGTGAGACGACAGATTCCCGATGTCTCGTGCGAAAGGGCTTTGATTTGAGTTATGAACCGTGTCCTAGGAAGGGGACTACCTTCTTGTCCTACCCCAGGATATGTGCGGGGCCGTACTGTATCTCGATACCATCTCACCGCAATATGGTTTTTAGGAAGCCACGTGGGCCCCTCTAACTGGCTGTTCTCTCGGCCAGTCGATATTCGCGAAGGAGTTGTTCAAAGACGGGGGCTACATACTTTCATGGCGAGACAGCTGTCCTGCCGGGTGTCGAGAGGTCCTCAGGTGAGATGCGGACGAGAAAGCTTGATTTTCGACTCGGGCTATTGTCTGTTCGTTCACGGTGTGCATATGCGGGGTAGCCCCCCCGCAGGATCGCAGGCGGCAGTCGAGAAAGCGGCGCGATCGTCGACTCTAGCGTAAAACAGTGGACGCCACGAGGCGACACGCGGCACAAAGCGGCGCATTGCGGTGTAGTTTGCCCTATTTCAGCTGAAGTCAATGCCATATTGGATGAGATAGTGCCCACCTTGCGCCACGTGTGGTGTCCTTTTCTTGCAATCATCTCCGCCGTATGCCACAAGAAGATCGAAGTATGAACAATTCTGAATACTTCGCGACGCCCGATTTATGGACAGCCAATCAGAAGCCCAGGGGCTGCTTCGTCCGTTGGACGGGCGACCGTCAACCCCCCCCGCTTCTGCTGAGCGGGCGACTGTTTGCGCTCCCAGGCCCGGTTGGCGCACGCTTGTCGTTGGTCGCGCGGTGACGAGGCAGAAGGGGCTCAACATTTGGAGCCTTCGAGCCCATTACGTTGGCAGCTCCGAGTGGTTCTCCGTTGCGCGGGGCGAGCGCGTGCCGTTCGCGTCCCCTGCTTCGAGGTCATTCGTCCGCCCCACCCGAAAAATGGCAGCGCGCCCGGCGCGAGTGAGGTCAGTCCCCCTCCCCATCTTGTTGCGTGGTCAGCCACGCTCTCTCGCCGTGGGGTGGGCGGGCGCCAGTCCCCCACACGATGTGCGCCGATGAACCCGGCGCGAGTGCCACGAGGCCGGCGAGCGTGGCAGGCAGCCGCGTGAGGGAGCGTGAGGGAGCTTGGGGGAGCGCACAGACCAACATTTGGACGCACTCTTGGAGGCCAGCTCCTGTAAGGGAGGCCCCCCGCTCACCCAATTAACAGCTGCTGCCCGCGACACCAGACGTTCGGCCGCGCATTCGCAGCCGGCCGCACTCCCAGGGGACAAGTGCCCTATCTGTGTGGGCTGCCGCGCGGGGGTGATTCCGTTTCCCTTGTCTCTATCATGGGGGCGGGGGAGCCATGACGGATGTGCGGCCGCGCGCGCATACCTCTCGCACAGCTCGGGCCCACCCTGTTTTTTAATTTTTTTTTTTTGAGGTGGCGGGCCCCCCCCCGCCAGCCGTCTGGAGCGCCCCCTCCATCTTCGCCACAACCCCGGGGGTCGCCGCCGTCGATGGTGTCCAGGTCGTCTTCCTCCGCGGGAGGCCCCGCGGTGGCCTCCACGACTTCCTTGGCGCGGCCGCACGGAAAACCGAGTTGTTGGCCGCGTTGGGGAAGAAAGATTGGCTGCCCCTTGCGCCCTGTGGCGGCGGCGACCGCGTGCATGGTGCCCTGGCGGGGCGTTTGGGGCGTCCGGCAGACCGACGCCTCGTCCGACACCACAACCGAGCGGGGAAGAGAATGGCCGGCGGCCACGGACCGAGCCGCCTTATTTGTTCCCTTCCACTGGGCGTTTTCTGGCGCCAGCGCCACCTCACGCTTATTTGTCTCCCTCTGTGTGCGGCCCCCCCACCTCCTCCGCTACCCCTGCTGCCCACTGTCAACCATGACACCGCCCGGAGGCCGCCATGGCGAGGGGAGCGGGGGCGGTGGTGGCGATCGACGCCCCGGAGGGCGATTGCCGCCGGGCGGGGGGCCGCCCCCAAAGAAGATCACAAAGGAGCAGCGTCGACGTGGTCTCCGGCCCCTCTGCTCGCTGTGTCACCGAGCGCAGCACACGGGGCCGGAGTATCCGCTCCGCCACTGGCGCCGCGGGTGCCCCTGGGCGGCGTCGGCGCTCCTGGGATCGGGCCAGGATCGTTCCCCGTGGGCGCACGAGCGACCGCCGGACGCGGGTGGCTGGTCGCCGGCGCGGCCGGTCGACAAGACGCGGCGGCGTCGTGGCTTCCGGCGCCTTTGCTGGCAGTGTCGGCAGGCGGAGCGGGCGGGACCTGCCCACCCGTTGTGCCACTGGACGTGCCGGTGCCCGTGGGCTGCCATACCGCCGAAGCAGGAGCTGTCGCGGGCGAGGTGGCCCGCGGCCGGCGCAGCCGGCCTTTGCGACAACGACGGGCGGCCGCCGGGCACCGGCGGGCACGCGACGCTAGGTGCCCGGCACGACCAGCAGCAGAATCCTCCGCTGTTTGGACCGCTAGCGGGGCCACTACCGCGCTGCGACGCGCCGCGGCGGCCACCGAGTCAGCCCCGGCTGGGCGGGGCGAGCCGGGCGGGCAGCAATCGGCGCCCGCCGAGTCCCCGCGGCCAGGCGGGGCCAAATGGCTGGCGGGAGCGACCGGGGAACCGGCAGCAGGAGCAACCCGTCCAGGGTCCCCAAGCGGGGCCGACGAAGAATCAGGACGTGGGGCCGCGGCCGCTGAGCCCGCCCCGGCCTTCCGGGGGGAGTGGTTGAGGCAACAACCGGCGGCCGCCGAGCCCCCGCGGGCAGGTGGGGCCTTGTGGGTGGCGGGAGCAGCCGTGGGAGCAGCAGCAGGAGCCGCCCCTCTTTGGTCACCAAGGGGGGCGAACGGGGTATCAGGACGGGCCGTGGCGGCCACCGAGCCCGCCCCAGCGAGCCCAAGGAAGTGCGTAAGGCAACACCCGGGGGCCACCGAGCCCCCACGGGCAAGCGGGCCCGGATGTCCGCCACGGCGTGCAGCAGCATCCCCCAACCTTTGGGCAGCAGGCGGGGCCACCACCGCGCCGCGTCGCGCGGCGGCAGCCACCGGGTCAGACCCAGCTGAGCGGCGTGAATTGGTGGGGCGTCGTCGGGCGGCCGCCGAGTCCCCGCGGCCAGACGGGGCCGAGTGGGTGGCGCTGGCCGGAGCGGGAGCAGCCGCAGGAGCGGGAGCAGCGGCAGGAGCCGCCCCTCTTTGGGCCCCAGGCGGGGCCGACTGCCTACGGCTACACGCCTCGGCGGCTGCCGAGTCCAGCCCAACTGGGCGGCGCGGATGGGTGAGGCGACGCTGGGCCGCCGCCGAGTCCTCGCGGCCCGTCGAAGCCGCGTGGTTGGCGCGAGCAGCTGCGGGAGCAGCCGCAGGCGCGGCACTAGCCGCAGGAGGCTCCCCTTCTTGGGCCCCAGACGGGGCCCACCAGGAGCCGCGCGGCGCCGCAGCAGACGCCGTTCTATTCGTCGACGGCAGTCGGCCTTCAGCAGCCGTCGTCGCGGCTGCCGATCCCCGCCGGCCATCCAGGGGTAAGCGGGCGGCGGCCCGGGACGCCGATCGGGTCAGCGCCAAGCGCTCCGCAAGACGTGGCCGGGCCACACCTGGGGCAGCCGGGACGAAGCGCCAGCGGCCCACAACTGCCGCCATTCTCGAGGAGTTGGCCGCTGTCGCCGGCGTCCGGCAACGTCCACACGGCGGAACCGGAACCAGCAGCGCGGGGCCACGTGGAGAGTGGCCCCCAGCCGCGGCTTGGCACGCCCCCGAGCGCACCCACGCAGCCGGTGGCTGCGGTGGCAACTCCGGCGGCAGCACTACGGTCAGTGAGTCCACCATGTCCGCCCCCGGCGGCTCCCGCAGAAGTGGCCAATACTTTGTCGGCGTGGTGGCTGGCAGCGGCTCCACTGGGACCGACGGCAGCTCCCGCATCGCCGCCGTGGTCGCCGAGGCTCGCTCCCGCGCCCGCGCACGAGGTCGTGGCGGCGCTCGCTTTCGACGTAGTGGCGCCACACGTGGCGGGCCCGCCGGCACAGCCCCCAGCGGACCGCGTCGAGCGACCAGCGACGGCGACGACGACGGCCTCAACAATGGCGACGGAGACAGCGAGGGGGAGGCCGCAGCAGCCGCAGCCGGAGCCCGCACGCAACGTGGCGTCCGGCGTGGCGGCGCGGCCGGCCGAGAATGGGCCGGCCGCGCCCGCTGGGAAGAAGCTGCAGCACGTGGGGCCGGCAGAACAGCAGGCAGTGCCGGCCGCGCCTCCGCCCCCTGTGGCGGAGCAGGTGCCGCAGCGCCCATGGCTCCCGGGGCTGTCGGCCGCGGACGCGGAGCGGGCAATGCTGGAGTGGGACCTCGCGTCAACACCAACGGGCTCCCCTGCTCCGCCGTCGAGCGACTACAGCTGAGCAAGGCGTGGCTGGACGAGTCTGAGATTGCTGTGGTGGGGACTGACCAGGACCGGAAGGAGTTTTTCTCCGTCGTCACTGCCAACTTTCAGGCCCGAATGGACCGTATCGGCCAGCCAGTCCGCCGGGGGGGGCTTCCTGAGCGTGTCGTGCGGGAGCCGTCCGGCGTGTATTGATACTGGCAGAAGCGGATGAAGATGGTCATGCGGCTTGTGGAAGCTCGCGTGTACGTGGAGAGCCAGGACCTGACGGGCGACCCGTCGGAGCGTGACATGGAGCTGGCCATGATGGCCAAGTTCGAGAAGCGCGACATGTTCGATGCCATGAGGCTAGGGCAGTACAAGACCAACCCGGCCTTGAATGCGCCAGAGTCTAAGGCCGTTTACTGGATGGACTGCTGGCGAGCGCTGAGGGAGTCAAACAGGGCCGCGGCAATGGCGGCACTGGCAGCCCGCCGCAGCCGCGCTGCTTGCGCGGCGGGGGGGGGGGCGCTAGCCGTGGGTGGGGAGGGCCGCGGGGAAGCTGGATCGATGGGGGGGGGGGCGGCCGCCGGTGCGGCCGCCGACTTCGGGGGCGAGGCCGCCGCGGATGGCACAGCCATCGGCGTGGACGGCCTCGCCTTTTCGACTGGTATGCGACAGCGGCCGGCATCTTTTGCTGCACGGCCGCTGGGGACGCAGTCGACTCTAGCCCAGAACGCGCTGCACACGGAGATGCACAAGGACAGCGTCGCTGCCACGTCGGCGCTGAAGGTCCTCACTGGGGCTGTATCCGATAGGGCCCTGAAGGCCGCGCTGTCGGCCCCGGCCATCCGCGATGTACGGCGCTTCCGGGATTTTCTTGCCCGACGTGCCGACCAGATGATTGCGGCGCATCTGGCCACGCATGGACAGCCGGCCGCTCCGGCTGCAACGAACGGGGCGGCTGCCAGCGCCGCCGTCGGACAAGAAGGGGAAGGTGGGAGGAATGCGCAGGCTCCTCCCGGTGTGGTGCCGGCAGGCGGGCCACCAGGGGCCGTGGCCGAGGCCACCGGCGAGACTGCTGCCGGTTCGGCAGATGGGGCGTCCGAGGAGGCCGAGGCGGAAGGTGGGGCGGCGGCGGGCAGTGCTGTGGCGGCCGGGGAAGTTGGGGCAGTGGCGGTGTAGCACAATAGGAATCCATCGCACGTCCACTCTCAGGGAACACTCACCAAGGGGGATCGACAACAACGTCACCGGGAGGCCAAGGTTGCTGTCCTTGGAGCGCAAGCCACGGGACCAAGATGGGAGCCCAAATGGGAGGGGTTTGTTGTTCTGCCTTGGCCGGCGGTGGATTCACCGCCGGCCCCCTCGTTATAAACCCTCGAAGACACTACTAACTACCCTCCACCCCAAGATGCAAGTCCCTCTGGTCATACGTAACTTATAGATACCGTGACCAGTACGGACTCTCAAATTGAAAGCCAAGGATTAGAAGTAGCCCCCCTAAAATTAGGGTCACAATACTGCCAACCATATTGCTACATATCCCCCCCTTAGATTCGGCCCGTCCTCGGGTCGAGTTGCATTCGGGTTACCGAATGTAAGTGGGTCGCGTGACCGTTTACCAGTCGGGTGGGGCTTTGCGCCCTGTCGCGACAGACACCCCTTTTCGAGGTTGTCTGAGGGGGGTGCCCCCCTTTGTGTGGTACACACACGATCCGTTTTCCGGACCGTTAAATTCCCGATGCGGGTTTCTGTTCACGACCCCCCCTTTCCGAGGAGTGGTGCAAGCGGATCCGCCACCAGGTGTCTGGTGGTAGGGGAGCCCCTCCGTGTTACCGAGTGAATGGGGGCGGCCGCTCCCGCTTTTCGCGGGAGCAGTTTCGGGGTGAACCCCTCTTGGTTGCCCCGTACGGGGGTGTGGCCCCGTCCCGCCCAGGTGCCTGGGTGGAGCGCGTTTGTATCCCTGTGGGGCGCGGGTCGACCCGCGTGCCTGCGGCGCTTCTCGTGGCTGTTTGTGGTCATAAGCGCGGGTGCCCGCGCTTCCCTGGCTCGTCCCGGTTGTCCCACCGTACCGGGTCGTAGCCGTCGACGGCTTGTGGGCGCGGGGGACTCTGCCACCCGATATCATGTCCTATCCCCAGGTGCTTGGGGAGGAGGAAGACCTCCTGATCGGGGAGGAGATGGAGGACGACGCGCCTGTCGGTCCTGCCGCCGCGCGTTACGGGGCGAGCTCGTCTGAAGACGACGAGCCTGCGGTGTCCGTCCGTCTGTCGGCCGGAGGGCTGTCGTCCGTGTGCAGCGGCACGACGGTGCCGTCGGTCGGGGGTCAACCCGGCGGTCAACCGCGCGTGGCGGCTTCTACCCCTTCTCTGCCGGCTGCCCGGATGGAGCCTGGTGCCGGTGCCGGCTCGCCGCAGCTACCCCAAGATGGCCCGCCCTACGGCGGAAGTGGCGATCCCCGGCCGACTCCGGCTGGGCAAGGTGGTCCGGGAGTCCGGACGGTGCATCCTCCACGCGACCCCGATGTTGACGCGGGTGGTGGTGGTGGCGCGACACCCGGGGTGGCCGGTCAAGACGGTGCGGGTGCCCGCACGGCTGGTGCTCAGGCTCCCGAGGCTGTCCAAGTGCCTCACCCTTCCGAGGCGGGGGCGACATCGACGGGTGGTGCCGGCGCCGGTACCCTACCCGCGGTGCCGCGGGCGTCGAGCGGTCAAGACGCTCCTTCCCCCATGGCGGATGACACCGGGAGCTACTCCGGGCGGGTGCCCGCCCTACATCTTCCTCCTTGTCCCCGTGCTCCGGCGCCGGTGCACCTACCCGTTGGGCTTCCGCCGGCGCCGGCGCTTCTTCCTGGGCCGGCCCGGGTTGCCCCGTCGGGTGGCCGCGTTGGCTTGGTCGGTGGCGGCGTCGCCTCTGCGGTTGGCGGTACCGCCTCCGCGAGTGGCGGCGACGCCTCTACGGTGGGACATCCCCCGTTGTCGGTCTCCGAGCTGGTGGCCCGGGTGCGCAGCTTGACCGTGCAAGAGCCCATGGATTCGGGCGGTCGGATGCGGGTGGACTTCCACCCGTCGGATCGCCGCGGAGGTACCTCCCGTCCGGTCCCGTTGGACCCCTGTTGGGAGCGGGAGTTGGCTCGGCTGGTTGCCCAGCCTGACGCGGTTCGCGCCGAGCATCATTGGATACTCAGCCAGCCGGACGACCGGCATGCTCAACTCTGGCGCGCCCGGGTCGGGCGGCCTGAGGCTGCCCTCCTCCCCGCCTTTGGGGTGTGCGACTTGGTTGCCCCCGCGCTGCCGCGGGAGGTGGATTACCCTGCGGGTGCCCGCGGGGAGGCTGCTACCCAGCCCCCTGTGGCCTTCGGGCAGCTCGTGCCTGGTACCAACCGGTATCCCGGTTTGGATTACTACCCGGGGGATCTCCCGTATCTGTGGCTGACGGCGCCCTTCCCGACCATGGGTGGCCTGAAGTCGGCGTCCAGCTGGCGTCGAAACCATGGTGTCATGGCGGACCCATTCCGCACGGATGTAACGTGCGCGTTGCAGACCGGTAACGGTCGTGCGCCCGTATACACTCTGTTGCGCCCGCATGGGTGGCAAGAGGGGTGGGAGCCCGCCCCGGCTTTCCGGTTTGACACCGGTCCTTGCCTGCGCTACTTCAGCAGTGTGCTGGCCGCTCGGCCCACGCATGTGCTGCAGGGTGTCTTCACCCTCGAGGTTACCCTCGGGCAGGTTTCTTCCTTCCTGTTGTCGGCCCGCCGACAGGGCCGGCTCTTCCATCTTCCGACGGGTGTCCGTCGGCACCTTGGGGAGCTAGGCGTTACCGCCATTGCTACTGGGACGGGGTTAACCCGTGAGCTGACTGCGCTCGTGGCCGTTCACGATGCCGTGAACTGGTCGGCGGTGGCGACCTTGCCGCCGTTCCGCGACGCGCAACCGGGAACGCTCCCGTTGCCTCGTCACTCGCTACGTATCCGCCGAGTTATCTCGGGTGAGGATGGATACCAGGGGTGGGCATCCACCGAGTCGGTACCCGGTCTGGGTATTCCCGTGGTCCTGCCCGACCCTCTTCAGGTGGGAACCCCCTGGTTCGGTAAACCGACTCCTATGGGGACGGGTCACCGTCGCCGTGAGTGGGACTCCACTGGTGGGGGCCGCGAGACGTATCGTCATCGTGGGGAGTTCCACCGGGTTCCCGGTGGGCGTTCTGCCCAGGAGTCTGGTCCTCCTTCACGGTCGTACCGTGCTCCTTACCCGCTACCGCCGCCTCCGGCGGTGGCGGTGTCCACTCCTCCGGCTGTAGCTCCGGTTCCTCCCGTGGCATCGCCGGCTCCCGTCATGCCCGACGGGGGTCCTCGCTTGTGGTATGAGGGCGTTAACGCCCTTCTCTCTCGTGAGTTGACGGAGGCGCCTCCGGTTAGCTGGGGGGACATCCCCCCAGCTGCTGCGCTGGTCGGTACCGCGCGTTGCCTCGGTTGGGTGCTCAACCGCCTACAGATGGCTCTGGATGCTGTGGAGGCTGGTGACAGCACTCTGGTGCATCTTAGCGCTGAGGTAGCTCAGGCGCTCAACCGGCGTGAGATAGCCGACCGTTGGAGTACGGAAGTGTACGCGACGATGCGTGACTGGCCCCCTTCTGCTGGCGGGGGTAACCCCTTCTGATGGTTGTGGGAGTGAGAGTGACGGACCCGGTGACCCTTATGGTGGCCTGGTCTTAGTGAGTATAAACTCATCCCCTTTGGGGGCATTGCTTGCCTCTGTTTGCTGCCTTGGGGAGTACCCCTTCTAGCTCAGTGGTGCCTTTCCTCCCGTCCAACTTCATCCGGTTGGTTCATGCTTGGGGAGGTCATCCTCCCTCACTTTGTGTCTTGGCTTGGGGAGGTCATCCTCCCTTGTAAGCCCCCTAGTTACTTCGAAATTATCGGAGTTAGCCTCTATTTTTAAGTTAACTTATTAAGGCTCAGGTTTTACTTAGTTACCTAAGCTTGGCTGGACTTAGAAACCCAAGTCCGATTTGACTTAGAAACCTAAGTCTGCCATAACCATGTCACACCCTACTTAGTAGATCTAAGCCCCACCCCCCAACATCCGAAGTCGGTGTCGGTTGGGATGTTACAGGAGGCGGCGTCGCCTCATGTACGGCATGAATAGTTGGCGGGGTATATTCGCCGCCTGTTCCCAGGTGGGTGAGTCGTAACCGACCCACATTACCTTGACGTACCAGGGTTCTGGTAGGTCTGGGTCGGTATGTCCGACGATGCTCTCCACTTGGTACGGGATTCCATCCGGTCCCACCGGGTCTTCCGACCGGTGGGTGGTAAGCGCCTCATGTAGCAACCCAGCCGGTACCAGCTGAGGATGTTCTGGCTTTGGCGCTGGTGTGACATCGTTAATACTGATGCCTTGTATCTCCGTATCGGAGTGGAGGATAACCGAGTGGTCATCTCTGTGGAGGATCTGGTACGGTCCCTTGACCGGTTGCATGAGCTTGTTCTCTCGGAACTTCTGGTGTCTGATATAGACCCAGTCGCCTGTCATCAGGGTAGCGTTGCGCGCC
This sequence comes from Pyropia yezoensis, assembly GCA_009829735.1. NCBI lineage: Eukaryota > Rhodophyta > Bangiophyceae > Bangiales > Bangiaceae > Pyropia > Pyropia yezoensis. Next base: position 23,279,655 of record CM020620.1, read on the forward strand.
CGTAGTCGGGCGTCGAAGTTCTTCTCGTATCGAAGTTGTGTTCTGTCAAGGGCACCCTTGAGCTTAGGAATCATCCACGATAGCTTGGCCAACCAAGCTAGGTGGATGCGTTCGGCCGGTCGGCCCTTCGGTGTATCATACCGAGTGCACCTGCCGGGTGGCAGCGTCAGGTTACCGACCCCTAGTGGCATGACCCACTCCAGTGGGGCGATGTTTGTGTTCCGATGTGGCCTGGCATTGTATGCCAGGGTGAGTACGGACAGAAGCCTGTCCCAAGTGTTCGTGTGCTCGGCCACGTAGCACTGTAGCATCTTAACGATGGTGCGGTTAAACCGCTCCACTTGCCCGTTGGTTTGCGGGTGGTAGTCGGATGCCCGACGTGGTTCGATGCCGAACATGCCCATGACCTTAGTGCAGAATGCAGACGTCAGGTTTGCTCCGTTGTCGGAGAGGAGTTGCTTCATGACTCCGTATGCACTGATCCAGTGGTCAACCACTGCGTTCATGATGGTATATGCCGTATCATTCGGGATGGCTGCCGCTCGTGACAGCTTAGTGAATCGGTCTGACATGACTAGGATGTACCTGTTCCCTTCTTCCGTTACCGGAAGTGGCCCGAGTATGTCGATAGCGACCTGCTCGTTGGGCCCATCAGGTGGGAATAGCTTCATGGCAGACGCCTGCCTATGTAGACTCATGCGGTTACGTGCACAGGGGTGGCATCCCCTTACGTGGTCGACCACGTCGACGGCCATTGCTGGCCAGTAGAAGAACCTTCGCATTGCTGCGAACATACGTGAACCCCCCGGGTGTCCGGCTGTAGGGTTCTCGTGTTCTCGTTTCATGACGGCTTGCCGTAAGGACACGGGAACCACGACTTGATGTCGTCCATCGGCGGGTGCCCGCCGGTATATGAGTCCGTCTTAATTCTCGGAGAAGATGCCGGCCGTACCGGCCAGGAGGTTGGCGCGATGGCGTCTACAGTCGTCGTCATTGGCTTGTGCCTCCCGGAAGTCCGCGAGAGTCAGTGGGCCATGGTATGGTCAACCATACCTTGGGTGGCGTTACCCACCAGGCAGACCGGTACCACCGGGATGTCCTCGTCCACCGGGCGGGTATCCCCGCTCGGGGTGTCGAGTCGAGACAGCGCGTCTCCGAGGTGGTGGGTTGACCCAGCCTTATACACTGTGCGGTAGTCGTGCTCGGCCATCTTCAGCCTCCATCGGGCTAGCCTCCCATGGCTATCGGAATCCTTGTCACCAAGGTTGAGGAGCCATCGTTGGGGTTCGTGGTCGGACCTCACGATGAACCTAGAGCCCTCCAGGTACGGGCGGAGCAGTTGCACTGCCCATATAACCCCGAGGCACTCACGCTCGGTGGCACTATAGTTACGCTCAGCCGGGTTGAGTGTCCGGCTGAAGTACCCTACCGGACGTAGGTCCGGGATAACGTTATCGGAACCGATCAACGTCTCTCCCTGTAACAGGGTGCATCCCACTTGTGTATCGCATGCATCGACATCGATGACGAAGGTACCCCGTCTGTGCGGTAACGCAAGGACGGGTGGGGATAGTAGGGCTCGCTTCAGCGACTCGAATGCCTCCTCTTCGCTAGGCGAAGGGGGTTGGAGTACCTTGGGCAAGGTACTGCTCGTAAGAACCGCTAACGGTTTAGCTATCCGAGCGAAGTTCTTGACGAACCGTCGGTATATGTTTCACATTCCCAGGAAGCTCTTGAGCTGCGTCTGGGTGTTAGGGAACCGGGCATCCCGGAGTGCCCGGGTATTGGCTTCGAGTACCCCTAGTTCACCAGGGGTTATCTGGTGGCCCAGATACTCGACCGTCTGTTGGAAGAAGGCGAACTTTTTCAGACGCAGGGTTACCCCGGCGTTCCGCAAGAGGGTGAGTACCTCGTCAACATGTTGCACATGGTCATCCACGTTACGCGAGAAGACGATGACGTCATCGAGGTACACTAGGCAGTTACGCCACTTCACCCCCGACAGTATAATGTCGATAGCCCGCTGGAATGTAGCGGGGGCGTTGGACAATCGGAAGGGCATCCTTAGGAACTCGTACACTCCACTGTGACAGACGAACGCCGTCTTGGGGATATCCTCGTCCGCCACTGGGATCTGCCAGTATCCGGCATTGCAGTCGATGGTGGTAAACACCGTAGCTTCCCCCAAGGAGTCGATGCATTCATCCATCCTTGGTAAAGGGTATGAGTCTTTCTTGGTAACCAAGTTGAGGCGTCGATAATCGATGCAAAACCGAGGGGTTTGATCCTTCTTCGGTACGATAACGACTGGGGCACCCCACTCCGACATCGAAGGTCGTATCACCTTCGCTTCGCTCATCCTCTTCACTTCTCCATCAACGATCTCTCGTTGCATAGGTCCCGCTCGGTGCGGTTGTGACCGGGCGGGGCGTGCGCCTGGTACCAGGTCTATACGATGTTGGGTTGCCCCAATGGTACCCAAGGCCCCGCCTGTCCACATGACGTCATGCTTTCTGAGCATCCGTCGTACCCCTTCGGCTACCGAAGGGGGAAGGTGGTCGAGGTCAGCCTCGGCCAGGGCCTTCAGTTCTTCTTGGTCCTTTGCCGGCATGTCCGCCGAAGGCGCCGATGGGTTAGGCTTCCCGTCATCGGGTTGATGTCGCTCGGTGGTCTCGGCGACCGCCAGCACCTGAAGTGGTCCCACTTGACCTTCCTTGTCAGGGGTAAGGATATCTCCTTCGTAGAGCTCGGCAATCCCGAGGATAGTTCCCTTCGGGAGGGTGACTGCCTTACGGCGATAGTTCGCCATCACTAGGAGGGACGACCCTCCTGCTGGGAGGTCTATGAGACCGTTGGCCATGGTCAACCCATGGCGCTTGTACGTCCGCAGGTTGGACCGGACTCTGCAGATGCCTGCGAGGTCGCAGTTAACCGGGAGGACTGTCTCCGACAACGGCTCAAAGCGAGTTCGCTTGGCCAACCGAAGTGTCTTCGGCTCGACGCTTGCGTACACCTCAGCCACGTTAACGTGGCTCTCTTGTAGCGTCAGGTCCCTGACGATAGCCGTATGTCCTCGCTTCGTCCCGTCGGCTTCTTGAAGCTCGACGGTCCTCCGGCCTGGCCGGATTGCATCCACGTGAACGTTGATGAAGGTGCACCCCAGTATGCAGGGCACTGATAGGGTCTCACACACCAGGAAGTCGATTTCCGTGGTGAGTTCCCCGATGGTAACCCGCAACGACATCGCTGCGGTCGTACGAATGAGGCGACCATTCGCGTCCTTGATGGTGGGTCCCCGAGTCACTCTGACTCGCGGAAGCCACTTGTCCGGGAGGGTATTCTTCCGGATAAGGTTGGGTCCAGCCCCTGTATCCAGTACAGGGTAGTACGATCGTGTCGACTGGGGGTCAACCCCCAGTGTGGCTGATACCTTGAAGTTCTCCAAGGTAAACAGCACATGACCTACACCGATATCCGGTGTTCCTCGGGCATCCTGGACAGAGCCCTTGGCTGGTTCAACGTGACGGGGCATCCCGTACTCGCCTCCCGTTATCGGGGGATTCTCATCATTCCCCTGACTCCGTGTCGTCGGGGCCGGAAGGTGTACCCGGGGATTGATGCGGCGCCGGCTCAAACGCGCTCGCCGTGGGGCTTTCCCCGCGGTACTCCGGGGTGGCTTGCTTGGGTTACCCCAGCGCCCCCCGGTCATCCTTCCTCTTACTTGTTTCCCGCCCTTGGTAGGGTGCTGTCCGCCGGGACATCCGGCTGAGGAGGTGCCTCCTCGACGGCCAGTACTCCACCTGGAGCTGGCCGCCTACCCGGTGCGGGTCCGGGTGCTCTGGCGGGATACCCCCCGGTGGATGCCTTGCGTTGCGCCGCTGCCCGCCGAGACTCCTCGGGGATGAGTGGGCAGGAAGACACCCAGTGCTGGGGATCCCCACACAACATACATCCGGACGTGCCGGTCCCCCCTTGAGTTCGCATCAGGGTAGCCCCGTAGCTGCGGTTGCCTCCCTCGGGCGCCCGAGCGCCTGCTCCCTGGTAGGCCTTGGGTCCTTGGGTCAACCGGAACATGGACTCCCCCAACCGGTTGGGTCGGCCCGCAATCTGCGGAGGTGCCTCCGTGCGCACCGCCCATGTTGGCAAGGGTTGGTGAGGGTTACCCGTCACCGGGGATTACCCCGTAGTCCGTACGTACGGGGCGCGACGTCCCGTGCCCTCGCTGACCTGGAACTAGGTCCCCGCCGGAGCGATGTACGCTACCGTGCCTTGCTCATCAATCACCGGCGTAGCCGGTAACAGCAGGTGGCCCTGCTCGTCAACCAGTGGTTCCTCCTCGCCCGTGGGGGCGTAATCGGTAGCCACCAGTACCGGTGCGGCCTTCCGTTTCATCTTGTCTTGCCTCGGTACCGGGGTAAGATTGAGCTTGCTCCCCTCACCCTTGGGCTTTGAGGCAAGAGCACACTCCGGGTGAAGCACCCGGTAGGCGTCCCCGAGGGACTTGCACCTATGCATCAGTCGACTGAAGTTCGTCCGTGCCGTGTTGGCGCCCCGTGCGGATATCCGCACGTAGTTGGGTACTCCTGCGAACAGGATGGCCCGTAGCTCCCCTTCTCCGAGGAGCTTCCCCAGCTCGTAGTCGAGCTCTTGAATCCGTCGTCCGAACATCTCCTCATCCTCCCAGCTCTGGGCGGTGGCAGTGCGCAGGCCCTGGTAGTGGTCCTCGCACTTGTCCTTACTGAGGTAACTGCTCAGCAGCTCCTTGAGAATCCCACGGTAATCCGTGGGGGTGGCCGCAACCCTCATTTCCGGCATCGGGGATGCCTGGCGAAGGATGCCTCGCACCCGTTCATCAACAAACAACGGGAGGATCTCCAGGGCCAGCCCCTCGTTAACGAGGGCCTTGTCCGCGGCTGCCTTGAAGCTAGTCAAGAAGCCGATGACTGCCAACGGGCGTCCGTTCGGCCCCCCGAACATAGGGACTCCCTTCATAAGGGCCTGCATAGAGCGGATCGCCCGATGCGACGTATTACGCATCGATTCCGATGCGGTGGTAGAGCGGTCCTCCAAACGATAACGCTCCGGAGTAAGAACCGACCGGAAGACCTCGTTGACGATCTCCGTGTCAGCGTCCTGGATATCCAGTCGCTTAGCCAGTTGATGGGCAATCTCATCGGACTCCATCCGCTTCAGTAGGCTCGCAGTTACCTGCGCGGTCACAGCTTCCACCACTGGAGATGGTACTTCAGGCGTCGGCACCTCGGGAACCCGAGTTGCCTGGCCTCCATCGTCGTGGGGATACTGTGAGAGGGTACCCCATCCCCCAATAACCGACTCTCCACCGGCGTAAGTAACCGCCGGGTCGTGTCCGCGGAGTCCGCTTCGGGTGCTCCGAGCGTATCGCTCCGTGTGACTCCGTTCCAACTCTGCCGACGAGTCGGATCCATACCCCATTGTGTCCGGGGGCTGTCCGGGAGTTGCTGCGCCGGGGTCGACCCCGGTGGACTCCGAAAGTAGTCCGGCCGGTTCAAACCGTACCGGTGTGGGAGGGACACGACGGGGTCCCGTCGTGTGGCGTGTTGACATCAACACTGCCATTGCGTCCTCCGTCCGCTCTTGACGAGCGTCGAGTCCGGAAAACCGGGCCTCGATGCGGGCCAATGATGCCATCAGGGAATCCTCTGGTAAAGGAGGCGGCGGAGTGAGGTCGGTCGATGACAGGTGAGGCGGGCCCCCGCCTCCTGCCGTCCGAGCCGTGCCAAACGTCGATCCGACACCGGAAAGCATTGGCGTCCCAATGTTGTCGATCGGGTTCCCGATCCCGGTTCCCGTAGTCACCTCCGGAGTCGGCGTCGACGCCGATCCGTCATCTTGAACGTTCCCCGTCTCTTGGGTAGACATAGTCACAATCAGTCAACCGACGTAACAATCACCACGAATAAGAGAGCGAGGGGGTAGATTGGGGAGAGTAACAGTAGATCACAGTCAAAGGTAAAAACTCAACACAATCGATCAGGTCGCAACACCACGAGTATAAGAAAAGGACCGGATCCCTATCCGTGTGCCAGGGCCGAAGACGGCGTCACCACACGGGTGACGGAAACCCGATCCCCTGCTGCTCCACCAATGTAGCACAATAGGAATCCGTCGCACGTCCACTCTCAGGGAACACTCACCAAGGGGGATCGACACCAACGTCACCGGGAGGCCAAGGTTGCTGTCCTCGGAGCGCAAGCCACGGGACCAAGATGGGAGCCCAAATGGGAGGGGTTTGTTGTTCTGCCTTGGCCGGCGGTGGATTCACCGCCGGCCCCCTCGTTATAAACCCTCGGAGACACTACTAACTACCCTCCACCCCAAGATGCAAGTCCCTCTGGTCATACGTAACTTATAGATACCGTGACCAATACGGACTCTCAAATTGAAAGCCAAGGATTAGAAGTAGCCCCCCTAACATTAGGGTCACAGTACGGCCAACCATATTGCTACAGGCGGCCGCCGACACGGCCGCCGTTGGTGGTGAAGCCGACACAGCGGACGCGCCTACGCCTACGGCCGCAGCAACAGACGCTGGGGAAGACGGGTCACGCGGGAGGGGGGCTGGCGACTTGGCCGCCGGCGGGACTGCAGCCGGCTGGGTGGAGGGCACCGCGGCCGCCATCGCCGCCGCCGCGGTGAGAGGGGCGGCCTCCGCGACCGCTGAGGTCGTTGCCGCGGGCGTTGTGCGCCTGGACGGCCGTCCGCCGGCGAGCGCCAGGGAGTGGGCAGGACCCGATTATTCCGACCGCCGCCTCCTCCACCGACTGCCCCCGTGCTGTGGCCACCGACGGAGCCAGCACCCCCTGTGACGGCCGCAGCTGGAGGCCGCGTGGCGGCCGCCGTTTTGTCAGTTGGCCGCCGCGCGCAGCTGACAAAGCAGTTGCAGTTTGCGGCCGCAGCGCGGCGCAGCGCCAAGGGGAAGGGCCCGAAGCGTGCGCCCACTTTCACGTCGGGAACTCCATCCCCGTCGATGTCAGACGAGGAGCTAGGCGCCAGCGCGGGTGCCGACGCGGATGCCGACGCGGATGCCGACGCGGATGCGTACGACAACGTGGAGGAGGATGAAGAGTTCTTCTCTTTGATTAGAGAGGTGAAGGAACTGGAGGAGGAGGAGGTGGACGACAGTGAGTTTTACCTGTGAGAGGGCTTTGCTTTAGTTGGTTTCGTGTTGGTGTGCGCAGCGTGCTGCGTGCCCTTCATGTTCATTGCGTGTGCCATTTTGATTGCGTGGGACACTCGTTTGTGTTGTTCTCAGCGGTGCACGCGCGGCACCGTCATTGTTGTCCCCGCTGGCGTGTAAAAACAGTCAGTTCTTGGCAGCGACTCCAACTGGCCTCTTTCCTTTGCCCATAAAAACACCCTCGTCACTCTTGCAAGTCACTTTAAGCGTGGTGCCAACGCCCAAAGTCCCACAGAGGGCCTGTCCATCCACTCGGGCGCCAGGTTTCACAAGCCCGCGCCCAGTCGTGCCCTTTCGACGCGCACGTTACTCAAGCGGCAACCTTCCGGCACGCGGCGACCCCTGACTGCCTCGGTCCCTCTATTCCGCCCTGCTAGCTGCTCAGGACGGTCCAGCACGGCTGTCCTGCAGTAAGTTCACATTGGGCACGCAGCGTGATTCCACGACAAGGAGCCACCCAGGCCTGCAATCGGAGTTCAAGTCAGCGCTGGGCGCCAAAGCACCACGCAAAAAGGCAGACCCCATTTATGTGAGGAAAAAAAAAAACCCGCGACGCGGTAAAAAAAAAAAACCTTTACGCTCCAGCCCAATCGCTTCGACCCCCTGTCATGTCCAGTCGGCACGGCGGAGAAGGTATGGTACAAGGGCCACCTCCTTGTGCGCCCAGACATGCGCCATGAGATCCTCTCGTAGGCGCTGATGCGGAATTAGGCTGGTCAACGCAGATATTCGCAGAACGTAGTCAGACCGCGCAGGGCGCGCCCTTCCCGCACCGGCTGTGGCGTCTGTCCCTGCAGCGGCCCCCCTAGCAGCAGAGCCTCCATCCGCTCCACCGGCCGCTGGGGCGCCACTCCCCGATGGCGCTCCACCGGACGCCGGCGCGCCACTCCCCACGGCCACCACATCCGCACCCCGAGAACCCTCTCCCTCAACGGCAGCCGGAGCGCCACTCCCCGCGGCCCCCCCCGCCGGACCCCCCGACCCCGCTACCGCATCGGTCGCTGGCACGCCTCTCCCACAGGCTGCCCCATCCGCACCACCGTGACTCGCTCCCGCACCGGCCGCGGGGGCGCCACTTCCTGCGGCTGCCCCGTTCACACCGTCAGATCTCGCCGCTCCAGCTGCCGCAGGGGCGCCACTCCCCGCGGCCGCGGCGGCTTGGGCAGCCAACGCCTCGGCCGCCAGAGTGGCGGCCGCCGCACCGGGCTCGCCGTACGCATCGCCCATGCGGCGACGGGAGAGATATCCGTCGCGTCGCTCGATCACCACCATGTTGTGCAGAATGGCAACAGCCTTGGCCGACCGGATGATTCGGTCCACAGGATGAAAGCGTGCAGGGCTGAGAAGGATGTGGAAGCGTGAAGTGAGCACGCCGTAGAGGCGCTCCACGTCCTTGCGCTTTGCCTCCTGGAGGCGGTTGTACGTTCGTCCTTTCAGCGTGTTGTTGGCGACCCGGGAAAATGGGCGGGCAAAAATCGGGAACTTGGGGTACACGCCATCAGCCAAGTAATAGGGTTAGCGACGAGTCCGGCCATTCAGTGTATGAGAAAACTTGTTGGGGAGCCAAAGTTCGGCGGTATAATCCATGAAAAGTGGCGATTGGCCCCAAACGTTGATGTCGTTCTGGCTCCCAGGCGAGCCCACGAAAATGTGCCAGATATATAGGTCCTCATCGCAGACAGTCTCCATGGCAACGGAGCGCCGCTTCTTGTAGTCCTGGTACTGTCAAGCCAGCGCCTTGGGGCACAGGCGCCAGATCCAATGCGAGCAGTCGATGCTGCCCATGCACCCAGGCATGCCCCGTTGCGCGTTGCGATCCAAAATATGGGTCAGCTCCGTGCCATTGGGTGGCCGCAAAAAAACATCCTCGTAGTTGTCCGTGATGTGGTCAACCAACATCTGAGTAGCCATCGCAATGGACGTTCGAGACAAGCGCACGTACTCGTCCGAGCGGTCGATAGACTGTCCATACGCAAGCACACGGAAGGCGGCCTCCACCTTTTGCAGTGCGTGGGCTTGCGGCCGCCCCGTCGCGTTGATGCTCCGCTTCCAGTAGGGCAGGTCCTTCTCATCATTGTACACGTGCATGAACACGTTCCGCGGCACGCGAAACCGCGTCTCAAAGTCCGCCTCCCCGTACACAGGAGGGCGGCCATCCACGCCGAAATAGTCTCGCTGCAGGCTGTGAAACCCCACGTCGAAATCGCGTGCCCGGTTCTGTCGGCGGCCGGGGAGAGATCCGCGCCAGCGGCGCCGCTCAATGGCGCCCCACAGGGCAATGAAGTGTCGCCGCCGCTTCAGCGACTGCTGGGCAACGAAAATGGCCGCGTGCACGACATCCGCCGAGCCGTCAGACATGTCGCACACCTCCGTGTCGTGGATAGGGTTGGGGGAGAGGTGGGGCGCCATTTCTCAGCACGGCCGGCCCCCGACAAGACGACACGACGTCGCGACGACTGGGTGGCGCTTCCGCTGCGGGGGCCTCGGCTGAGGCCACACTCACACTGCAGGTGGTAGCGAAGGCCGGTGGCCACGGTGGCAAAGAACAGCTGTCAAGGGTTCGTCCCGTCCTTGGCGAGGAGAGAACGGGCCGCGTGCGCGGCCACGACAGTTGCCGTCAGTAGCCGCAGGATACGGTGGCCTCGGTAGAGGGTGCGGCCAGCGCGGAAGCGGCCGCTCGAGACGGACGCAGAAACGGCCGCGTGGGCGGCAACGATGGTGGTAGCGACGACCGCGGTCCGCAGGACGTCGGCAGGTCGGCACACGGGCTGGTATGGCCCAGCATCCATGCGTGGATCGCGCCCAGGGCACCTACCCCGGACAGGACAGGCCCGTGGGTAGCTGCGCGCCCCCCTGCCCCCCTCATCTGGATCGCATCGAGGGTGCCCCCCCCCCCAGTACCACGCCCACAGGCGGGGTGGACCCAACCGCCCCGACTGGATGCTACCGGGGCGCCGCCCCGCCTCCCCCCCCCCAAGAACATGCCCACAGGTGTGTGTGCTCCCTCCCCCCCCCCGCCGGGATCGCACCCAGGGTGCCCATTCCAGGCCCGCAGGCGGGGTGTGCCCAACCGCCCTAGCTGGGTGCCACTGGGGCGCCGCCCCCCCACCACCCACCCTCAGAACCGTCCCACAGGCGGGTGGCTGCCGTCCAAGCCCGCCCCGCCCGGGACGCACCGGCGCGCCCCTCCCTAGAGCGGGCCCACAATTAAACGAGTGTTCCCCCCTCCCGCCTGCATCGCATCGAGGGCCGCCCCCCCCCCTCGAGCGCACTCACAAGGGGTGAGTGTCTCCCCCCCCCCGCCACCTCGATCACGCCAGGGCGCCCCCCCCCCCAAGTACAGGCCCACAGGCGGGTGTGTGCCCGCCCCCCCCCCCCCCCCCGAAACAGGCCTATAGGCACGTGTGTGCCCGCCCCCCCCCCCTTGAATAGTGCGTATGGCTGCCCCTCCCCCCACCAGGAGCTCTCCCGCACGGGCCGACACAGGGCCCCGCACCAACGACCCCACCGCCGAACGAGCCTGGGGGCTGCATGTTGTATTTTTGCTTATTTTGCACGGCACGTGAGCGGGGTGCGTCGGGCGCGTCGGGGGCTCCACAGCACGGCGACCGTGGGGCGTGGTGCTGACGTGTATCACTTCCTCACGGGACCACCCAGGAGGACGACGAACGTGGTAGCGATACGTGCGACACAATTCGAAAAATCGGCCAGACGTGAGACAAGTCAGTCATGATGGCGCGCGGTCAACATCCATGGCGGACGTGCCGACCGACTTCGCCGCGAAGAACCCCGCCTCAACCAGGCGAGCGGCGCCAGCAATGTTGCCAGATTGCATTCCGAAACTTTCGAGAGGGTCTTCAATCTTTCGAGTTCGACCCCGTTCTGGCGCAATATGTCGTCCCACAAGCCGAAACGAATTGGTCAGGTACAACTGCGATACCATCTCGGGGGGTCAAGATGGTATCAGAGTGCTACATGACCATCTTATGTAGATCTCTAACGCATACGTGGCAAAGAATACTTGACGCAAGTCCACCAACTCCTTTAACGTCCAAACCCGAATCGAGGGCCCGAATCAGGCCGAATCGAGAGCCGAACGGCGGCCCACAAGCCGACGCTGCTCTCCCATTGGCCAACTGGACATTCGGAGGCCACGTGGATCCTCAAAAAAATTACGAAAATATATATGCGGGATGGTATCGAGTTGGTATGACGTTGGTGGGAGCACTCAAAAGCGGCGCCTTGTCACTGGGTGATGAATAGTCGACGAATTTGGTCCAAACTGTGCGGTTCTGTGTAGCATTCCTGGCCCTGACTTGGCGCCAACCTGGGACTGCAACCAGAGGGCACCAGGTGCCAGATCACGCCCGCCGTGTGGTGATGGTTGGCGGCCGACGCCCGTGCCCGGCACTGGGATGCGGTGGACTACGCTACCCACACGTGAGAGAGGGATTTCTGATGGGTTTTTGCATACTTGTGAGGGACTTGATTTGAGAGAATTTGAGTGTGAGATTAGTGAGTGGGAATAGAATTAGTAGTGATAGTGGCCCCCGACCTGACGAGGTTTGACTCGGGTCGGGGCCACTCGGGGGTATGGGGGGGCTACCTGGCCAACGTGCCGAGGCTTCCCCGGATGTACGTTAAGAGGGACAGCGAGGCGCCCTCGGCCCGCGCCCTCAGGAAAAAGACAACTGCGGGTTTGCTTTCCTCTTCCCCGTGTGCACTACCGTGCGTATCTGTTTGCTCTGCGCGCAGGCACGTGAGGCAACAGGCATACCACTCTCGTAGTTCCCCTTTCTGTGTTACCTGTCGCTTTCCTCCGAGGGGTATTGACACGTGTCTGAAAGGATCGAGTTTTATACCACATATTTGGTGGAGCAGCAGGGGATTGGAGTGTTTGAGGTGAGACATTTGCGAGCAGCGGTTGGGTTGTTCCTGTTCTGTCTTTTTCTGTGGTTTGGGAATTATTTGCGCCCGTTCACGGGAATCCCATTCCTGGCTCCCCAACCGCTCTCTTGTGGTCTTGCGATCTTTGGACACGCAGGCAACTGGACTGTGGCTGTCCAGAGACCAGCATGGCTACCTCCCTGGCATGACGGTGCCCGAAGGGGTAGACTGCGCGTCCCTTGACGCATCCCTGGTCACCGCGGGGGACGGTGCCCAACCCGGCGTTTTCCCTACGGGTGAAGCAGACCTGGGCGTGACATCCGGTAGCGGACTGGAGTCCACAGGCGGCCAAGTACCTCCTGCCCCCGTTCCTTCGGCTGTTCCTCCTGTGGGAGTCACCCCGGGGTCAACGGCGTTTGAGTCCGCTCGCAGCATACGTCTCCCTCCTGTCGGTTCTACTCCTCAACCTCCAGGGATAGCCCCTGGTGTGTTTACTTTTGGACCCACACATGGCAGCTGGGTGTATACACCTCTTCCTGTGGGCACAAGCAGTGCCAGAGGTACCGCTGCAACTGGTTCTACGGGTCACCCTGAGACTTCGACTCCTGGGACCGGCCAAGCTTTTCCTCCCCTTGCGTCCTATGGCGCGGGGAGCTCCAAGACCGGTAACCGGAGCAGCCGGAGGCGTCGGCGTCGTCGTCGTCGCTCTAGCACCAGCGAGACTCGTTCCTCCAGCTCTGAGGAGGGATATGACTGGGACGCATCCCCTGGTCCCACCCGGCGCAGGCTCGTGGAGTTTGACTTCCCTGCGCACCAAGTGGGCCATGCCACCCTGAACAAGGTCATGTATTGGGGTAACTATCGGCTGGAGAACTAAGACCAAGGTTACACTCAGAAGATGGCCAAGAAGATGGCATCCCTGAACCGGCGAATGCAGCCGAGCTTCGGGGGACATCCTAAGTTTTCCGGGAAGAAACCGGCGCTTATCATTGCCTTCCTTCGCCGGTTTGTCAAGGCATGCAACGACAACGATGTGTCCAAGGGCAAGGCACTCTACCTCCTGGTTAAGTTCATGACCGGAGAAAGGGAACAGCGGCTCGCACAGGTTCTACCGGACTCTGCCGGACACATTGTCGGGCGTACCGTTTGGAGCTATCCAGAAGCGGTCAACTGGCTCCTGTCCAACTACGCTGACGCGGACTCCCTGCGCAAGGCAGTGGGCAGGTTGAACCGGGCAACCATGGATCGACAAGAGACTCCAGAGGCCTTCGCCCGCCGTGTCCGGGAGATGAGCGAGGCTTGTGGCAACGATTACCCTGAGGACAGGCTCAAGATGATCTTCTCGGAAGGGCTTCCTGAATATCTTGAAGTGGACGCGGAGAACTACAACCAGGAACATCAAGAACATACCTTCCAGCAGTTGATGGCCTACACCCAGGGCAAGTATCGGCATGTTAAGGCCCTTCAAGCCCCCATGGTGTCAACTCCCAAGCCGTCGTCGCGAGTTCGTCCCGGACCCGACAAGTATAAGGGAGGTGATAGCCCTGTACCGGTACTCGCAGTTGGCGAGGCCTCACCCGTTGGGTCAGGAGACAAGTGCGGCGGCTTCGCTTCTAAGGATCATTCTTCCCTAGTCGCCCCCAAGCAGGTCAAGAACCAGCGAATCCGGTCTTGTTGGCTGTGCCAGAAGGAGGACCACATGTCCTACCAGTGCCCGACCATTCCCAAGGACCTCCAGGAGAAGCTCAAGCGTCAAGGACTGGTGTTTGCAAAGGCAGTCAACTGGGCTGACCGGCGAGCACCATCCAAGATGGACAAGGCACAGGTACACGCAATCCGGGTGGCAACCTTACAGAGCATCACGGAGGCCCTGGCAAGGGAAGCTCCTACGGACTTTGACCTGGAGACCGAAACCTCTACGGAATCCTCGGACCCGGGAAACGAGTAGGGCAGGCGCTCTCCCCAAGTGTCTTCCCGAATCTCCGACGGCAGGGTACATCTACTCATTCTCCTCTTGCGTGCCGGGAGAAAGGACGGCAGTTACCTGCTCAACTGGTAGCCGCCTGGACACCCTGTTTGTTCAAGGGGACCTTGCTTGTCCTGCGTAAGAAAAACCTCAAAATTAATGCTCGTATGCGTGTGGGGGATAGCCTCCCCCAAGCTGTTACTCCGGTGGTTGACACGGGAGCCGGACCACGTGTCCTCACTGAGAACCTGCTACCTCCGGGCTGGCGTCGACATGCCTGGAGAGCGCCTACCCGGACCCATATTGTAGACGCTTCGGGTCAAGCCCTACGACCGCTCGGCCGTCTTCCTGTCGCCATCTATGTCAACAATGAACCAATGCTTTGTCCCTTTCTAGTAGTCAAGACTTTATTAGTCCCCCTCATCCTAGGCTGGGACTTCCAGAAGCAGCATGTCAAGAGTATCCTGCCCGGAGAAGTAAAGGTGCAGTTCAACCATGGGTTTGTGTCACCGGTGCTGGAGCATCTGGACGCCAAGGTTCGTGTAGTCAAGAACAAGAAGAAACGCATCCCACCCTCTACCTTGAATCTCTTCAAACCGGTGCTCCTGCCTCCTCGTTCGGAGACCAAGGTTCAAGAAACCACCCGGACTACGGGTCAATGCCTGATCTACGGGCGTAAGGAAATTCTGGCGAAGCACCGGTTATACTTCGCCCACGGACATCACAAGAAGGTTGAAAGGCACACCCCATTCTCAGTGCTAATCGTCAACGTGAGCCGGAAGCCGATAACTCTCGCCAAGGGCACTCGAGTTGGAACAGCAGAGCCTTATCGGGGGTCTGCCCGTGCCATGAGCAAGGAGCATCTCTTGAACCTGCAACAAGAACTGGCATCTAACATAACGGCCTTAGACGTACCTCCGGAACAAGAGCAGGCTGGCAGTGTCACCCCGAATCCCGATCAAGCACCACCCGGGATGTCGAATGTCAACCAGGAAAATGTTCCTCCCGACTTGAAGGAGGCACTGGAAAAGCTTCTCCAGGAATATCGGCATCTATGGTCTGAAGAGCTGGGCAAGATGGACGCCACTCTACACCGGATTCAACTCAAGCCAGATGCCAAGCCAGTGCACCTGCAACCATACCGGGCTGGACCTCATCGCCGGGATGAGATTGAGAAGCAGGTTAAAGAGATGCTCAAGATGGATGTTATCGAGCCGTCTGATGGCGAGTGGGCCTTCCTGGTGGTAGTCGTCCCGAAACCTGGCGGTCACTTCCGTTTCTGCGTTGACTACAGGAGCCTGAACGAGATGACAGTCAAGGATGTATATCCGATACCCCGGATGGACGATTGCATCGAATTTCTTGGTGATGCCACCCTCTTCTCAACGCTGGATTGTAGTGCCGGTTACTGGCAGATCCCTCTGGCTGATGAGGACAAGGACAAGACCACCTTCACGTGCCACCTCGGACTATTCCCATGCAAGCGTCTTCCTTTTGGTCTGACCAATGCTCCGGCGACCTTCAAGAGAGCCATGGACATTATCCTGTCGGGGCTAAGGTGGAGATCATGTTTAGTCTACCTGGAGGATATTATCGTTTTCTACAAGACCCCGGCGGAAAACCTGGAGCACCTTCGAGAGGTCCTGGCTCTCCTGTCCAAGGCTGGAGCTACCCTGAAGGCCGATAAGGGCCCCCTGTTTGAGACTGAAGTGGAGTACCTGGGGCACGTTCTGAGCCCGGGGGAGCTCCGGGTCAACGAGAAAATCATCAAGGCCCTCCGGCATGCACGGCAACCTAAGACCCAGACGGAACTCAAGAGCTTTCTGGGAATGTGCAACGTCTACCGCCGGTTCGTACGGGACTACGCCCGGACTGCCCGGCCATTGACCAAGCTCACCAGCAAGAAGCTCCCCGCACAGCTCCCGGTGTTCGGCGAGAAGCAGACCGCTGCCTTCGAAGAGCTCAAGGAGCGCCTGACCACAACTCCAGTACTGGCGTTGCTCAAGCGGGAGGGCCAGTTTGTTCTGGAGACTGATGCCTGAGGCGTCCTGGTGGGGTGTTCTCTACTACAGCAGCAACCTGATGGGCACTTCCTCCCGATAGGCTATTACAGCCGCGTCCTGACTCCAGCCGAGAAGAATTATTCCACGACGGAGCGCGAGTGCCTGGCGGTCGTCCGGGCTTGCTTCCTGTTACGCCCATATCTTGAAGGACAAGAGTTCCTCATCCGGACGGATCACGCCAGCCTAAGGTGGCTGCTATGCATGGACAGCAGCCAAGGAAGAGTCGCCCGGTGGCGCCTACGCCTTTCAGAATTCAAGTACAAGGTGTGCACCAGAGCAGGGAGGGAGCACCTCTGCGCCGACACCATGTTCCGGTTGGGGACTCCGGCAGCCGACACCGGCCCTATCCCGGAGGAAATACCTTGTTTCATCCTCCCGAATGTCGGACGTGGCTGGCATGCTCCCCTGTATGAGACACCTGAAGCTCATGAACCGGTAAACATTCGACGGATGCTGGAGGCACAACTGACGGATCCTCAATGCTTGGAGCTTCGCCACCAAGTGGACCTGAACCGGAATAGTCGCTTCTCCGAGTCTTCAGATGGACTCCTGGTACGGGTGTCACCCTTCGATGGTGCAACTCAAGTCTACATACCCCGGACTCTACGCGCTGACATCCTCCGCCTGGAGCACTCGTCTCCCCAGGCCGGACATCCTGGCATCAACCGGATGTATGCTTCGATGCGACGACACTACTACTGGGAAACCATGGCCAGTGGCGTCCATAAGCACCTTGAGGCTTGTGTCTCCTGTGCAAGGAACCGGTTGCCCCAGAGGAAGAAGACTTCTAAGCTACGCTTATTTCCTGCGGCTGAGCCCTTTGCAAGCTTAAGCATGGACATCCTGGGGCCCCGACCTGAAACATCCAGTGGCAACATATACCTGCTCATCATTTGTGACCGGTTCTCCAAGTCACTCGAGCGATCCCGCTGAGGACCATTACGGCCCTGGATGTCACGTCAGCTTTCTGCGAGTACTGGATAGCTGCCTACGGCCCTCCAGACTCCGTCTTAACCGACAATGGCCCCCAGTTTGCATCCCTGTTCTTCCAAGGAGTCTGTGACCTGATGGGTATCAAGAACTTGTTCACAACAACGTATCACCCGCAAACGAACGGCCAGGTGGAACGATTCAACCGGACCCTGGTGGACATGCTACGGCACTACGTTGAGGAGCATCAAGAAGACTGGGACGAGCTCCTGACTGTCCTCACGCTAGCCGACAACTTCCGACTTCACCGGACAACGGGGGTCCTCATTCGACTTTGTCACCCCAAGGCGGCTGACCATCTTCTCCCTGCAAAGAATACCAGATGGTCTCCAGCCTGCACTGAAGTCAGGTCCCAAGGCAAAGGATGAGTTCCTGGAACAACTGAAGCTCCTGCTCCCAAGAGCCAAGAAGTCAATCTCAAAGACCCAGGAGCGATACAAGCGGGACTATGACAAGGGTGTTCGGGAAAAGAACAAGGAACTGGGTGGTGGCGACTGGGTTTTTGTGGACAATCATAGCAAGACCCGGGGGAAGCTGGACTCTAAGATGGATGGACCTTATGAGATCCTGAATACGGACGGCTGGACCTTTCTTCTGGACGTGGATGGCTCCCCGTACCGGGTGAGCAGCGACCATGTCACCCGAGCTCCACCGCCAAGCAAACGGGATTTGACCCGGCGCAAGCGGGCCGCAGTACCCTCGTTATCCCAAGATGAAGGCCGAGAATATGTCTACGTCAAGTTTGTCGACCACGCCTGGAGGGACGGGCGCTTGTACCTGCGAGTCCGCTGGTTCGGCTTCAATCTGGCGGATGATACCTGGGAACCCTCAAACCGGTTACCCATTGCGGACGTCTGCGCCTACACGCGACGGAACGGGATTGACGGCACTCCGGTGGCCAGAGCCGGCAAGATCCTGGAATCGGATTCGGAGGATGACCAGGAGGAAGGAGCTGATCAAGACCCGCGGGACGAGCCGAACTCACCCGCAACAGACGCGGAACAAGAAGATTGAGAAAAAGGGAACGGGTGTATCAAGGAAAACACGCAATGCAAGCATGGAACTATCAAGAAAATCAAGCACCCGCTCGAGCAACCCTTCTCTCCGCCTCTTCCCTCCTCACTTCTTCATAGACTCTCATCCTCCTGACCTACAAGAATTACTCCCGGCGCGGACGCTGTGCCGCAGGAGCGTCATACAGCGCCGCCTCCTCGGCACGACGGGACCCGGAGGAAGGCGAGATGACGTAGTGCGGTGGGCGAGGCGCTTCCATGTATGACGCCACCGCGGCAGTACCAGTAGTTGCCGGGCGCTCCCGCTCATCCAGATATACCTGTCGGCGCCCCTGGAAGCCAGTGAAGGTCTCCGACCACTGCTGGGCCAAGCCATGCCGCGTCAAAGTCGCCAGAAGTTCACCAACCACCGGGCTGTCCGACATCTGGCCGCTGTCCGCGCAAGCAAACAACCGGTCGACCACATCGTTCAAGACGCTGGCGAATGTGCCCAGCACCAAGGAAGACCCAACGCCTTCGAACTGCACCGGAAGACGACCCGGCTGGTCCTCAATCATGCCGGCGTCATACTGGTCGCACGTCGGGCTACCTTGGTTCAGGTACCAGTCAGGCACCCGGAAGCGGGAAAGACGCTGAGTCGGCGCCCGGATCTCGATCCGCCCCGAGTTTTGCCACTACCGGACGGTCCACAATAGCCCCAGAAACCGGAGTCCCCAACTCAAGGAGGGGCACAGGGCCGCCGACAGTTGAAGAAGGCGCCCGAGGAGGAACGGCCAGAGTAGTCGGCGACCGGACGGCCACGCCAATACTTGCTGCAGACAAGCGCGGTGCTGGAGGAGCTTGAAGTACCGGCACAGCCGGAGCGGAGCGCAAACGCGCGGGCGACGGCTCAGGTGAGGCCACCGGGGCGACAGGTGCCACAGGAGGAAGCGGAGCCGCCACAGACGCCCGACCGACCGCCGCGGCCCATCCCGACTCTTGTACCGGCGGCCCAGTTGGCAGGAGATCGAGGGCGTCCGGAGCAGGAAGGCTGCTTAGCTGCGGCCACACCGGCAGCGGCGTCGCCAGCTGCACATTGGCCGGAAAAGACTGGTAGACCACCTGCACTCAACCTGAGCCATCCCGTCGCGGGCTGTTCTGGTCGGCGATCGCGTTCAAGAAGCTCCGGTCATGCGCCGGGAGCTGACGCCGGAAGTCGACCATCGCCTGGAAGAGCTCCTTGTACTCCTCGTCCTCGCTGCACAGGAGGTCGACGGTCAACTTGTTGACGATACAGACCATGAGGAGGTCGGGGAGAAGCCAGAGCCGGTTGGACACCAAGACCTCGTGGAGCCAGTGGTTGGCCGCCAAGACCGTCATCTCGGAAGTGTACATCATGTACGGGATGGAGTGGAAGAAGCCCTTGATCGACGCCTGGGTCAAGGCGTCCAGAAAGTACCAGGTGAAGAAGATGCTGGATGGAGCAAACCCGACCGGGATCTCGACTTCCTGCTGCTGCAGGATGACCTTGGGGTAGTACGCCGCCCGCTTGGCTTTGTCAAGATTCCAGAAATCTTGATGGTTGCAGCTCACGATGAAGTCACGCTGGCGCCCGCGCCGCTCGCCTTGCTCCCGCGCCGGCGACAACACGGAGTACCTCCGGGTCAAGAAAGGCGGCTCCAGAGCGACCATGCCCGGACGGGGATCACAGTTCAGGCTCCCCGACCCCCGGAGCGCCTCGTCCCAGACCTTGAGCGCCCGATGGACGTACCCTTCCTCCTCTGGCCACCGGAGAACGGACGCGGACACGCAACGCTCGGTCAAGGGTAGATCCAGCTCCAGCGCGAAGAGGAGATCTTCCAGGCGAGCAACTCAAGAGGAACCCGAAAAGCTCTGGGAGCGGTCTTGAGCCAGACACATCTGGTCCGCCGCATGGAGACGAGTCTTGTCCATCTCCGTGAAGACTCCGCGCTGGAGTTCCTTGCGCCAGATGACCAGGCAATCCTATTGGCACTGGGCCGCGCTGGCGTTGCCGACCACCGTACAGTAGCGCTGGCCCGCCAGAGGATCCTGCCCAAGAGGCATCTCCGGGAGACCCGCCGGTGGGGTCTCGACCGGGTGCGACGCAGAAGCCGGGGGAACTCGATCCGCCTCCGCCGTGGCGGCCGACGCCGACACCGACACCCGAGGAACCGGAGGCAGGAGAAGGGCACGGCTGCCCGAGCTCTCCTCTACAACACTCGCCGCCGGACCCACGGCCCCAACTTGAATCTCGGAACTGGACATGACGTCCAGAATCCGGGGGAACGGGAGGGTCAAGGTGAAAGAGGAGGGAGGGGGGGGGCAGGATTGGGGCAGGTGATCGTGACCGGGGTGAAGACACTCGACCTCGGCACCGGTGTGGACGTGCTCGAGGCTGTGCATGGTGGCACCTGGTTCAGCCGGAGGACGTGCCGGACTAGGAAGGGAGCTATGTAGCATCCCTGGCCCCGACTTGGCGCCAACCTGGGACTGCAACCAGAGGGCACCAGGTGCCAGATCACGCCCGCCGTGTGGTGATGGTTGGCGGCCGTCGCCCGTGCCCGGCACTGGGATGCGGTGGACTACGCTACCCACACGTGAGAGAGGGATTTCTGATGGGTTTTTGCATACTTGTGAGGGACTTGATTTGAGAGAATTTGAGTGTGAGATTAGTGAGTGGGAATAGAATTAGTAGTGATAGTGGCCCCCGACCTGACGAGGTTTGACTCGGGTCGGGGCCACTCGGGGGTATGGGGGGGCTACCTGGCCAATGTGCCGAGGCTCCCCCAGATGCACCTTGAGAGGGACAGCGAGGCGCCCTTGGCCCGCGCCCTCAGGAAAAAGACAACTGCGGGTTTGCTTTCCTCTTCCCCGTGTGCACTACCGTGCGTATCTGTTTGCTCTGCGAGCAGGCACGTGAGGCAACAGGCATACCACTCTCGTAGTTCCCCTTTCTGTGTTACCTGTCGCTTTCCTCCGAGGGATATTGACACGTGTCTGAGAGGATCGAGTTTTATACCACATTATGGATATGAAAGACATGCACTTGTATGACCTTCCTGAGAAAATACAGGAGCGGAACCGCGAGCGGCCGCAGATCTGCGCGCGCCCTGTTAAGATAGTCTCCCTGCAGACTTCTGGCTGACCAGCCCGAGAAGGAGCGTGAAGCACCGGAGAGAAATGAGTTAAAAAAATGCGCTTAGAGTAGAGTAGCTCACAGCGCTTCTGATGATCTATTGCTGTCGTTATTCCTCTCTGCCAGTCTGGACCCAGGTGCCTGTTTGTGTCGCTGTCCAGCGTCTCTCATGCTGTTTTGGTGTGTGCTCCAGGGGATTTTAACCATTGAGAAGGACTCGTTTTGACCCAACAGTCCGCTC
The DNA here is from genome assembly GCA_009829735.1 of Pyropia yezoensis. Classification (NCBI taxonomy): domain Eukaryota; phylum Rhodophyta; class Bangiophyceae; order Bangiales; family Bangiaceae; genus Pyropia; species Pyropia yezoensis. Next base: position 23,301,170 of record CM020620.1, read on the forward strand.
TTAACTGGGCCTGAGCTAGCTGCTAGCTGCCAGCTGGCCGGATCGTCGGCGACCGGAGCCACTACATTCGTTGCATATTTGTGGCAGTATTGACCCTAGGTAGGGGGGCAACACGTGCCATGCAAGGGGCGGCAGGCCACTAGCCTGACCCGTTTCTCCCCGAGCATTTGGGCCCATATTCCCTAAGTTTGGGATAGTTAGCTTAGTAGTAAATCCAACTTGGATTTGAGGGGTTTCTGCATTTTATCGTCTTGAATTTTCGTGTGGCCCGGTGGGCAGGTACTGGGGTGGGAGATTTCGAGTGGCGAGATTCTGAGAGGACCCTGGGGGGATAAGGGGAGGGACAGCGGGGCTTGGCCTTACTTCCCCGTCACCACCAAGAAACTGTTGGTTCACACACCATCTTCTTGTTTTGTCGTGGGGGGTTTGCCCCACACCAGGGATAGAGTGTGTGCGACTTGCACTTTTTCCGGCTCCCCCGACACGGGAGGCAGCCCTTGCGCACCGCCCCAACTTAGGTGCCGTGTGTGCGAGTGGTTTTTGCCACACTTGGTGGAGCAGCAGGGGACAGAGGTAAACTTTACCTCCGGGTGCACCCGGGTGTAGAGGGCCCTCTGTCTGAGAGGAACGGTGGACTTGGACCGTGTCATACGGATCGTTAGCCAACACGGCTGGATCGGACCCCCTGACGTTCGGGAAACTCTCCGGTGACGACATTACTGCGGCTCCTCTGAATACTGGCCAGACACAGGGTGTACCTGGCGTCGCGGAGTTGCTAGAGGCACTCCAGCCAGCAAGGCCGTGGGTATCGGTGCGGGCGGAATGCCACCCCGACAAAGTCGGGTGTTTACCCTGAGGGTCTTTCTCGGACCGGTGGTTCGCACTTCGGCCACCGGGTGGTACACTCAAAGGGAACATTACAAGGTGAGAGAATTGTCCCCGGGTGACCCACTCGGGTTGGATTTAACTTTGGCGGAGGGCCATCGCCAACTAGGCGGGTGGAGGACGGCGGACCTTCACTCATCGGTGATAGGCTCGAGCCTGTGATAGGGGTCGTAACAAGTTGTTATCCCCATCACCCTCAAGGACAGTATCTTTGAACGGGAGCGCAACGCCCCCTGGGTGTTCATATTGGGTCTAGTACACTATACCAGATCCTGAGGACCAGGTACTACTGGCCCTTATAAACGTGACGCATGTGGATGGGTTGTTGTATGCAGATGTGGTGCGTGGAGACGTCCCGCACTACCTCTGCGTGTAGCACCCCTGACAGGACCTTTTCAGAGACCGGACCGCAGTTTGTGTCCGTAATGTACCAAGGAGTATTACCCAGGCCGAAGATCTCTTCTGCAAGTCGCAGATGGAGGCGCTGGACACCGTCGCAGAGTCGCGATTCTTCGTCGGAGACGACGGCCTCCCCTTGAGGAGGGGGGTAATTCAGGGGACTGAGCAACTTGTCGTCCCCGCATCCGTCAAGGACAGTATCCTTTCGAGGGAGCATAACGCTCCCACAGGTGGACACCTGGGGTTCAGTAAATTATAAAAGACCCTGAGGACCAGACACTACTGGCCGTCCATGGTGGTGGACATCTGCAGTTGGGTGGCTGCCTGCACAAGTTGTGCACAGAACCGTCTGATGGAACGGCGGCCTACTACGGCTATGCTATTGTTCCCGGCCAAGGAGCCGTTTGCCGCGTTGGCGATGGACATCTTTGGGCCCCTGCCAGTGACAGAGGATGGCGACCAGTACCTCCTGGTCATCTGCGATCGCTTCACGAAACTTACGCGAGCGATCCCTCTGGCAGAGATCACGGCCATGTCGGTCGTGTCAGCCTTCCTAAATCACTGGGTTGCCGCGTATGGCATCCCGGACAATACACTAGCGGACAATGGACAGCAATTTGCGTCCGTACTGTTTCAGGGAGTGCTGGATATGTTGGGGGTTAAGGCAAACTACGCCACCCCCTATGACCTGTGGCAGTATTGACCCCCAGGTAGGGGGGCAACACGTGCCATGCAAGGGGCGGCAGGCCACTAGCCTGACCCGTTTCTCCCCGTGCACTTGGGCCCATATTCCCTAAGTTTGGGATAGTTAGCTTAGTAGTAAATCCAACTTGGATTTGAGGGGTTTCTGCATTGTATCGTCTTGAATTTTCGTGTGGCCCGGTGGGCAGGTACTGGGGTGGGAGATTTCGAGTGGCGAGATTCTGAGAGGACCCTGGGGGGATAAGGGGAGGGACAGCGGGGCTTGGCCTCGCTTCCCCGTCACCACCAAGAAACTGTTGGTTCACACACCATCTTCTTGTTTTGTCGTGGGGGGTTTGCCCCACACCAGGGATAGAGTGTGTGCGACTTGCACTTTTTCCGGCTCCCTCGACACGGGAGGCAGCCCTTGTACACCGCCCCAACTTGGGTGTCGTGTGTGCAAGTGGTTTTTGCCACATTTGGTGGAGCAGCATGGGACAGAGGTAAACTTTACCTCCGGGTGCACCCGAGTGTAGGGGGCCCTCTGTCTCAGAGGAACGGTGGACTTGGAACGTGTCATACGGATCGTTTGCCAACATGGCTAGTTCGGACCCCCCGTCGTCCGGGGAGTACACGGGCGACGCACGTACATCAGTGCCTTCGAATACTGGTGAGACACATGTGGGTTTAGCTGGGGTCGCAGAGGGACTAGAGGTCACTCAAGCGAGCAGGACTGGAAGAACGGGCGGGCAACAGGCCAGCCGGACTCATTCGGGAGTTCATTTGGGTGACACTTCTGATGTGGGTGGGCCGAAGTCTGGCCTCCGCGTGGTATACTCCACGAGAACGTCCCAAGGGGTGAGGACTGTCCCCGCGGGTTCCATTCGGGTTGGAGCCAACTTTGGCTTGGAGCCGTCGCCAACTAGGCTTTCGGAGGACGGCGGACCTCCGTTGGTCGGCGATGGGCTCGCGCCCATGCCCCCGGTTGAGACCCCTGAGGAACGTGGTTACCCCTCAGGCGGACTCCCGGACGCGGACCGAGACTCAACTGGAGTCGACATTCCCCTCTTCGCGGGAACTGTCCGTCGGGAGGCGACCAATGTGTTGCGGCAGACTTTGCCGGACCTGGTGGTCACGATGACGAATACAATTCTGAATCAGATTGTGGCGAGTTTGCCAGATGGCCTTAATGTCCAGACCGGGTTGGAGCTTTCGAGCCCGCAGGCGCAGGGGGAATCCCTCCTCACGCCTGTCGTGGAGCAATGTTGGTGCTCCGGTGGGGCCTGGCATTACATGCCAGGGTCAAGACGGACAGACGCCTGTCCCACGAGTTTGTGTGTTCTGCCACGTAGAATTGGAGCATCTTGACGATGGTGCGGTTGAACCGCTCCACCTGCCCGTTGGATTGCGGGTGGTAGTCGGATACCCGACGTCGTTCGATACCGAACATTCCCATGACCTTAGTGCAGAATGCTGACGTAAGGTTTGCTCCGTTATCAGAGAGGAGTTGCTTCATTACTCCGTAAGCACTGATCCAGTGGTCAGCCACTGCGTTCATGATCGTATATGCCGTGTCATTCGTAAGGGCTACTGCTCGTGACAGCTTGGTAAACCGGTCGGACATGACCAGGATGTACCTGTTCCCTTCTTCCGTTACCGGAAGTCGACCGAGTATGTCGATAGCGACTTGCTCGTTGGGCCCATCAGGTGGGAATAGCTTCATGGCAGACGCCCGCCTATGTAGACTCATGCGGTTACGTGCACAGGGGTGGCATCCCCTTACGTGGTCGACCACGTCGACGGCCATTGCTGGCCAGTAGAAGAACCTTCGCATTGCTGCGAACATACGTGAACCCCCCGGGTGTCCGGCTGTAGGGTTCTCGTGTTCTCGTTTCATGACGGCTTGCCGTAAGGACACGGGAACCACGACTTGATGTCGTCCATCGGCGGGTGCCCGCCGGTATATGAGTCCGTCTTAATTCTCGGAGAAGATGCCGGCCGTACCGGCCAGGAGGTTGGCGCGATGGCGTCTACAGTCGTCGTCATTGGCTTGTGCCTCCCGGAAGTCCGCGAGAGTCAGTGGGCCATGGTATGGTCAACCATACCTTGGGTGGCGTTACCCACCAGGCAGACCGGTACCACCGGGATGTCCTCGTCCACTTTTTGGGTATCCCCACTCGGTGTATCGAGTCGTGACAGCGCGTCTCCCAGATGATGAATAGCGCCGGCCTTATTTATGGTCCGGTAGTCGTGCTCGGCCATCTTTAGCCTCCACCGGGCTCGCCGTCCATGGCTGTCGAAATCCTTGTCACCAAGGTTGAGGAGCTATCGTAAAGGCTCGCGGTCGGACCTTACGATGAGTCTGGATCCTTCCAGGTATGGCCGGAGCGGTTGCACTGCCCACCCGGGAACAGGCGGCGAATATACCCCGCCAACTTCTCATGCCTTGCATGAGGCGACAACGCCTACTGTAACAACCCAACCGACACCGACTTCGGCTGGGGGGGGGTGAAGCTTATACCTACTAAGTAGGGTGTCACATAGGTTCGGCAAGACTTCGGTTCACTAAGTCGGAGCGGACTTAGGCAAACTGAGTGGGCACTGACTCTAACAAGTTTTACTTGAAGGAGATGAATGACTCCGATAATTTCGAGGTAACCTGCGGCTTACTCAAAGGTAAACCTTTATGCATGGGGCGAGTGACGGAGCAAGGAAGGTTGACCTTCACGAGTATTACCCAACCAGGATGGGTTGGGGGCGCAAGAAGAACCAAGGCAAGCCACTGCTAAGGCAGACGGGGTACTCCCCGAAAGCAGCCATCAGAATAATGCAAACGCCCCAGCGGGGGATGAGTTTGTACTCACTACTACCCGGCCACCATGAGGGTCACCGGGTCCCTCTCGCTCATAGCAACAACACTCGTCAGGGGGTACCCCCGCTGCCCGAAGGAGGCCACTCACGCGTAGACGCGTACACGTCCATACTCCACCGGTCGGCAATCTCACGACGGTCGACAGCCTGAGTTACCGCAGTGCATAGCTCCACGAGGGTGCTGCGACCAGCCTCCACTTCCTTCAGAGCTAGCTGGAGGCCGTCCAGCAGCCCGCCGAAGCAGCGCGTGGGACCAACCCGCGCAGCACCGGGGGGGATACCCCCCCAGCTGAGAGAGAGACCCTCCCGCAGCTCGCGGGTAATAAAGGCGTCAACGCCCTCATACCATAGACGGAGAGCCCCGTCAGGCATGAGAGGGACGGAAGGAGACACCGGCGCGGCCAGAAGAGCCACTGGAGCCGATACGGCCACCACCGAAGCCGGTGCCGCCCGATACGAGACACAGTAGGATCCCATAGAAGGGGCTCCACCGTAAGCCCGGCAGGACTCCGCCCTACGACGGGACGCCTCACCCGCCCCACCTATAGAGTCCCACTCTTGGGGACGACGGGCAACCCCCGTCGGTATCGGGTTACCGACCTACGGGGCTATGACCTGAAGAGGTTCATGGATAACCATGGGAATACCCAGGTCAGGGACAGCCTCGGTGGACGTCCACCCTTGGTAACTGGGCTCACCCGGCTGAGTGCGCCGGATGCGCAACGAGTGACGAGGCAAGGGGGCAGCCACAGCCTGCGGATCCCGGTACTGGGGTAGGTTCAACACCTCCGCCCACGTCACGGCATCGGGAACGGCCAAGAGGGCCTCGAACTCACGGGGCAACCCCGTCTTGGCAGCAATGGCGTCAACGGCCAGCTCCCCGATATGCCGACGGACACCCTTCGGAAGATGAAACAGCCGTCCCTGCCGACGGAAGGACAACAGGAAGAAGGAAGCCTGCCCGAGGGTAACCTCGAGGGTGAAGGTCCCCTGCATCGGGTGGAATGGCCGAGAGGCCAACACAGTACCGAAGTATCGGAGGCACGAGCCGGTGTCAAACCGGGAAGCCGGGGCGGGTTCCCACCCCTCCTGCCATAGATGCGGGCGAACTGGTGTGTACACTGGCGCGCTACCGTTACCGGTCCGCAACGCACACGTTATATCGGTGCGGAACGCATCCGCCATGACACCAAGGTTGCTTCGCCAGCTCGACGCCGACTTCAGCCTCGCCATGGGCGGGTACGGCGCCGTCAACGTCAGATACAGGGATACCCCCGGGAAGTACTCAAATCCGGGGCACAGGCCGGTATCGGGCACGGCTTGCCCGAATGCAACAGGGGTCACCGAGGCCGCTACCCCCCGAGCACGAGCCGGGTAGTCAACGTCCCGCGGCAACGCGGGAGCAACCAAGTCGCATATCCCGAACGCGGGGTTGAGGAAGACCTCAACCCGCCCGAAACGGGTGCGCCAGAGCTGAGCATGCCGGTCGTCCGGCTGACTCAGTATCCAATGATGCTCCACACGGACCGCATTCGGCTGGTTGACCAGCCGCGCCAACTCCCGCTCCCAACACGGGTCCAACTTGACGCGACGGGAGGAACCTCCACGGTGGCTCGGCGGGTGGAAGTCCACCCGCATCCGGCCGGCAGATTCCATGGGCTCTTGCACGGTAAGGCCTTGAACCCGAGCCACTAAGTCGGCAACCGACATAGGGGGGTGGCCATCCACCAAGGCGACGCCGCCACCAAGCGGGGCAACCCGGGCAGGTCCAGGAAGAATCGGCGGCGCCGGGGGAAGCCCCATTGGCAGATGGGCCGGCGCCGCAGGCGCACGGGGGCGAGGAGGAAGAAGAAGGGCCGGCGCTCGCCCGGAAAAACTCCCGGATTCCACCGCCATCGGGGAAGACAGGTCTTTACCGACAGTCGCCCGCGACACCACGGGAAGTGCTTCGTCACCACCCCGGCCCGACGAGGGCACAACGGGGACGGATGGGAGAGACTTTTCAACCGCACCCGCGGACGGACCACCAACCGGGCGGGTACCCTCACCATCTTGACCCGCCGTCCCGGCCGGGGCGCCGCCACGACCATCAGCAGCAGCGGCTGCACCATCTTGAGGTACCACCGTGCCGGCCACGGCGACAGGACCCATCCGGGCCGCCGGAAGAGTAGGAACAGGAGCCGCCACACGCGGTTGACCGCCCCCCGACGGCGCCGTCGTGCCGCTGCAGACGGACGACAGTCCGCCCGGCGGGCCCGCCGCCGACACGCGGACGGTCACCCGATCCTCGTCGTCCTCCGACGAGCTGGCGAGGATGCACTCGGCAGCGGTGGCAGCGACGGGAACGTCGTCCTGCATCACCTCCTCCTCTTCAAGCAGGAGGTCGTCCGTGCCCCCGAGCACCTGGGGGTCTGACGTGGTGGATCCGGCGTGGCAGAGGCTCCCCGTGCCAAGAAGCCGCAGCCGGCTCGACCCGGTACGGGGAATGCACAGGGACGAGCCAGGGAAGCGCGGGCACCCGCGCTTATAACCACACAGCCCGACACGAGCGATATGGCAACGTGGGACGACCCGCGCCAACCGAGCTATGAGGTCGCTCCACCCAGGCACCTGGGTCAGGGCCACGCCCCTACACGGGGTAATCAAGGGGAGTCACCCCACAACCGCCCCCGCGCAACGCGAACAGCCCCCGCCCCCACTCACTCGTCCCCACGAGAGGGGCCCCCCCACCACCAGACGCCTGGTAGCGGATCCGCTTGCACAACCCCCCGAAGAGGGGGTCGTGGCACGAAAACCCGCATCGGGAATTCAACGGTCCTGAAAACGGATCGAGTGTGTACCACACAAAGGGGAGCACCCCCCTCAGACAACCCCGAAAAGGGGTGTCTGCCACGACAGGGCGCAAAGCCCCACCCGACTGGTAAACGGTCGCGCGACCCCCTTACATTCGGAAAGCCGATTTGCAACTCGACAAGAGGACGGGCCGAATCTAAGGGGGGGATATGTAGCAATATGGATGACCATATTGTGACCCTAATATAGGGGGACTACTTCAAACCCTTAACTTTCAATTTGGGAGTCCATATTGGTCACGGTATCTATAAGTTACGTATGACAAGAGGGACTTGCATCTTGGGGTGGAGGGTAGTTAGTAGTGTCTCCGCGGTTTTATAACGAGGGGGCCGGCGGCGAATTTAACGCCGGACATGGTAGAACAACACACCCCTCCCAGTTGAGCTCCTATCTTGGTCCCGTGGCTTGCACTCCAAGGACAGCAACCTTGGCCTCCCGGTGACGTTGGTGCCAATCCCCCTTGGTGAGTGTCCCCTGAGAGTGGACGTGCAGAGGATCCCTATTGTGCTACAAGGGGAAAACAACTTCTTCAGTCCCCTGGATCGCCCCCCTCCTCAAGAGGAGGCTATCGTCTCCGACGAAGAATCGCATCTCCGCCAAGGCGTCCGGCTCATCCCTGTGCGACGTGCAGAAGGCATCTTCAGCCTGGGTCCTCACCACTACGTCCACCGTCATTGATAAGTACTTCTAGTTCCCTGCCGCTTCGGGGTTCAACTCGTGCCCCGAGCGCGCGGCTACTCCGGCCTGTCCAATACTCCTTGGATCATAACGGACACACACTGCGGTCCAGTTTCTCACCAGGTCCTCTCAGGGGTGCTGCACGCATTCAGTCAGTGCGCGACGTCTCCACGCACCACGTTTGCATGCCCATCCACATGTGTCGTTTTCATAAGGGCCAGAAGTTCCTTGTCCTCAGGATCTCGTGTAGTGTACTAGACCCAATATGAACACCCAGGGGGCGTTGCGCTCCCGCTCAAAGATACTGTCCTTGAGGGTGATGGGGATAACAACTTGTTACGACCCCTATCACAGGCTCGAGCCCATCACCGATGAGTGAAGGTCCGCCGTCCTCCACCCGCCTAGTTGGCGATGGCCCTACGCCAAAGCTGAATCCAACCCGAGTGGGTCACCCGGGGACAATTCTCTCACCTTGTAATGTTCCCTTTGAGTGTACCACCCGGTGGCCGAAATGCCAACCACCGGTCCGAGGAGAACCCTCAGGGTGAACACCCGACTTCGTCGGGGTGGCATACCGCCCGCACCGATACCCACGGCCCTGCTGGCTGGAGTGCCTCTAGCACCCCCGCGACCCCAGGAGCACCCTGTGCCTGGCCAGTACTCCAAGGCGCCGGAGTAAAGACGTCACCGGAGAGTTCAAGTCCAAGTTGGACTTACTACTAAGCAAACTATCCCTAACTTGGGGAATATTGACCCAACTGCATGGGGAGAAACGGGTCAGACTAGCTGCCTGCCGTCTCTTGTACGGCACGTAATTCCTTCTACCTGGGGTCATTACTGCCACACGTCCCCCCCCTCGCCCCTCTCGCCCCCCCCAAAAACGTCATCTGGGTTGGGGAGGAGGATGTGGGCGGGCGCACCGGGCCCCCCCCTTGCCCCGCCACGCGAGTTGGAGGGGGGGGGGGGGGGGGCGCCCCGCCCCCCCCCCTTGCCCCGCCACGCGAGTGGGGGGGGGGGGGGACAGTTTGACTAGGCCCCTTTCTAGTTACATTCGCCGGGAGTAGCAACGCCTGTCGTCTGGCCCCCGCCACCGCCGCCGACGTTGCCGACTGGTCGCCGCCCTCCCCCCCCCTACGGTCGATCCCGCCGCAGCCGCCGCCGTCGGCCGGCCGCTGGCCCTCCGCCGCTGCTCCTCCCCCCACCGTCGGGTCGCGGCTGCCCCCGCCACCGCCCGCTGGTTGCTGACCCCCCCCCTCCCCCGTCGCGGCCGTGGCGTGGCGTGGCGTGGCTGCGCTGGTGGCCGGCGAGACGACGGTCGCGTTTGGTGTTCTTTGCGGTGGCGGATGCAAGTGAGGCTGGCCGTGGCCGGGTTGGCGGGGGGGTGCTGCCCGGCGGGGCGGGATGTCCCTCTCCCGTCAGCCCCCACCGCGGTAGCTGTCGCCGGGTAGACCCAACCGGCCGCTGCACGTCACAGTAGCGGCGGGCGGTCCCGCCCGCCCGGCAGGCGCGCGCCAACGGTGTTGCCGCGGTCAGCGGCACTGCCCGCCCCGCCCATCCGCACCCGCGGGTTAGCGCCCGCCGCCGACCCCGCCGCTGCTTCCCTCGCGACAGCGTCGGCTGCGGCATCGCAGTTGCCGTCGCCGTGGCCGGCAGTGACGGAAAGGCGGCGGCGGCGGCGGCGGCTGCGGCATCGGCGGTGGCCGCCTCGGCCGTGGCCGACGCGCCCCCCGCCGCCGCGTCGGGCCGCCGCCGTCGGGCGTGGGCGGCGCCGGCGCCGTGCCGCCGGCGGGCACCAACGCGGCAGGCGCCGCCGCGCACGACGGCGGCGGCAGCGGCGGCGGCGAGCGGATGGTCATCGGTGACACGTGGCAGGGTTGGGAAATGGAGAGGGGGACCTTACCCCCGCCGCCCGCCGTCACCCCCCCCTTCCCCCCGCCCACCACGCCTGCCGATCCCCCTGGCACGCGCCGCACTGCCGCTACCACCGCCGCGCGACCACCGCCGGAGACCACCACCACAGCGGCGCCGGCCCACCACTGTGCCACGTCGCACACCAACCAAAAAATAAACGGGAGAAAGACGGGTCGGCCCGTCCGTGGCGCACTCGCCAGCCACCCTCGCGCACGGCGGGGTGGCGCCGCCGACGGGAGGGCGCTCCCCCCCCCCCCCCCCCAACCCCAGAGGCGGCCGCCATCCCCCGCACCGCACGCGGCGGCTGGCAGCAACGGCGCTGCCCCGGCAGCCACGCAGGCGGCCGCCTCCCGTCCAGCCGCAGCCGCCCCCTTTCTGGCAGCAGCCGCGCCCCCCGCCCGGTAAGGGCAGACTCCTGCTCAGCCGCGTCGCCCCACCCCAGGCAATTACCGTCCACCCCCCCCGGCCGCAGCCGCCCCTGCCCCGGCAGCCGCCGCCGGCCCCCAGCCCCCACCCGGCATCAGTCGCCCTCCCTCGGCAGCAGGCGCCCCTCGCACGGCCGTACCTACCGCCCCCCAGGCTACAGCCGCCGCCCCTCCGGCCGCTGCTGCCCCCCTCGCCCGGCAGCGGCCGACCCCCGCCCAGCCGCGGCCGCGCTCCCCCAGGCAGCAGCCGCCGACCCCCACAGCACCTAACTGCTACCCACCCTCCTTTTCCCTGGAATGCATAAATACAGCCAAAGAACCTCACCACGCCCTCCAGCCCCCCAATTTGTGCGAGCGGCGTCGTGGGAAGGGGCGGGCGCGTCGTCGCTGAAGCGGGCGGGGTCCTCCCGGGGACAGGTGGCGTCATAGCGAAGACAGCCGGCGTCTTCAGGGGGCGGGTGAGCACCACAGCTGGGCGACCCCCAGTCCTCTCCCCCCTCTCCTGCAAGGCCGCCCGTCCCTCCCAAGCGCTCCGCGCACCACAAGGCCACCCCGACGAGGCCGCTGGACACCACCGACGGGACCCGAATCGTACCTCACGAGCCGAACCGAATCAACATGTGGCCAGGAGCAATTTGACATTTCAAATACGTGGACCAATCAATTGGCATTAGCGTGACAAGATCGATGTCTGTCCCCCTGAGGAGCTTCGCTAATAGAATCCCATCATGACACTCTCGCAATTTTGTTCGGTGGGGTGCAATTGTGTGACGAGATCAATTACCAACCCTTCCAATTCACCATCGTCCTTCAAGGCCCACGGACGAACCTTTGCAGGGGGGTGGGCGGCGGGCAGGCTCGAATGGCGTCGTGTTTCCATCCAATGCACTCGGCGGACCCACCTTGGTTGCGCCCCCCGCCAAAGTCTCGCCCGTTGTGCTTAAGGGCGCGGAGTGCAATCGGGGCGCCACGCAGCGCTCATGCGCTCCCTTTGTGGTGGTTATCTGGGCGTAAGCCCACACCAACGTGGTACCTTATCCTCCTGAAAGAGACGGTGGGGAACCCGGGGTATAAACCCTGGAGTCAGAACCGCCGGAACGTAAAGCTCCACGCAAAGGTGGAAGCGTCCGGGACGGGGAACACGAGGGTAACGCAAGGTTGATTTTTTGTGAGGGGGAAGCAACGGGCACAGCCCCACGCGCAGATATCCCTCTTTGGCTCGCCGGTCCAGGGCCCGCTGTGGGACCTCGGAGTGCGGGCCAACACTCCTTACACTAAACACCCAATCAAAACACTCAGAACCCTCCAACACATCTCTCCACGCAAAACACGCTCAGTGGTGGGATCTCACTAAATCTCAGCCAGATTGGGACGGAAGTAGCCCGCCCTAGGTAACTTCCCTTCACTGGCCAGAAGGCCAATTCCAATCGGGCGGGCGCAATCGCTCTACCCGATATTATCTTATTTTTTCCCCCCCCATTTATGGGGTGATCCAGCGAGGATGACGTGGCGTGCCCCTCCCGAGGGAGGAGCGACCCCCCTCCTGCCCCCGATTGGTCAGGGGCAGAGGTCGCCACGATCCGCCTCCCCCTGAGGGGGGATGCCCCTAGTCCGAGGGGTGCGGTAAACCCCCACACCCTTGGTTCGACGCGCCCCCGCGTCCACACCGGCACGCCGCCCCCATCAGCCGGTGCGCTTTGTCGCCCGCGCCCGCCGCTTCTGCCGACCATGCATCCCTTCTCCCTGCGCGTCCGTCCCTCTGGCGACGGCCATGACGTCCAAGCGCCCCCGGTCGGTGTCGCCCGGCGATGACGACGACGAGGATGAGATTACGCCCGTGCGCTCCCGCGGCGCCGCCGCCCGTGCAACGGCGTCGGCCAGCAACGTGGATGAAGACCTGGCGCCAGTGCCACGCAAGCGGCGTGGTGCGCCCGAGGGCACTGGGGATTTGGCTGGTGACGGGGGGGGGGCGGCAAGCAGGCATGCCGACGGCGACCTGTCACCCGAGGTGGACGACGCGGAAGTTGAATTGGAGATGGCGGATGCGGCCGACGACGGCGACGACGACGACGATGAGGAGGATGATGCGGTCCTCCCGCCTGTATCTGCGGCTCGACCACCCAAGAGCGCCTCTCGTGCCCGTGTGGCTGCCACGCAGGATGATTGGGACGACGACGACGACGAGGACTGCAATGAGGACCTGGACGGCAGCGAGGACGACAGCATGGCTGGGGTGGACTCGTCGACAGTCGCGCAGCGCACTGCCGACGCGCTCGCGGCTCGCTTTGGCTCTGCGCAGGTTGGCATCCTGGACAAGGTGCGGGTGGAGAACTTCTTATGCCACGATTGCTTTGAGTTTGAGTTTGGGCCCAACATCAACATCATCAATGGGCAAAACCGGGTCGGGCAAGTCGGCCATTGTGGCGGCCTGGCAGATTGGGCTGGGCGTCAAAGCTTACGAGACGGAGCGGGCGCGCAAGATTAGCGACCATATCATGCATGCCAAGGACTGGGCGCTCATCTCCATCCGCATTCGCAACCATGCTGCCGAGAACGGGGACATGGGCTTGTGTTTCCGCCCTGATATGTATGGCGATGCGGTGGTGGTGGAGCGCGAGATCACCAAAACGAGCACCGTGCTGACGTTTAAGAACGCGCGGGGCCACCGGGTGACCCCCGAGCAAACGGCTCGCGCCGAGCTGGACGCGATCCATGATACGTTCAACCTACAGGTGAGCAACCCGATTGCCATCTTAACGCAGCCGAAGAGAAAACAGTGTCTGCTGTCTGGCAAGGACGGTGCCATGTACGAATTTTTGCAGGAAGTTACGCCGCTGTCGGCTGCCCACGAGGAGCTCTTGACGGCGCAGCAGTGCAGCGCAGACGTCCAGGAGTTTCTCAAGCAGAAGCGTGGCCTTCGCCCTGAGATTGAGAACCAACTTCAGGCACTTGAGACTCGCTTCAACGAGGCCAAGGACATGAAGTCACCCGCCGCCCGTCCAGACGAGATCCACCGCAAGTTTGCCTGGTACATGGTGGCCGAGTATGAGGCACAGTTGCAGGCCCGCTCGACCAGGGCAGACCATTTGCGATTGAGGTTGGCAAGCCTGGCGTCTCAACTGGAGAGCCGTAAGGCCAAGGCTGAAGACGTTCGCGGACGGTTGTCGGTAGCCACTGACGCGTTTGATGACGCTGTTCGGAGGCACACAGACCTGCGCCGGGCGGCGTCTGCGGTGGAGGCGGACGTGAAGGCGAAAAAGTCTGAGCTGGCCCGCAAAGCCCGCGAAGTGGAAGCCGCTGCCCGTGGGGAGCGCAATGCTGAGGCAGCGCAGCAAAAGGCGGAGGCGTACAAGCAGCGGATCATCGAGCGGCACCTGTCGAGCTCGCGAGACAAGGCCGGGTTGCAGTCTCGGTTTGATATGGCTCGCGCGGAAGCCGAGGGCACCCGCATCCGCCTCGATGCGTTGACCGAGGCCAAAGCCACTGCTGACCACGAATGGCGAGAGCTCGATCGGAAACGTGGGGAGCTGGTGCGTGATCGGTCGGCCCGGGATGCAGACTACCGCGCGGCCGAGGCCGACTTTCGGGCCTCTCTTGGAGCGCGCAGAACGAGGTGTCCAAGTGGGGGCCGTACATAACGGACCTAATAGTGCAGATTAACAATGCGACTCGCCAGCGTCGCTTCCATGCCCGGCCCGTTGGTCCAATGGGCTCCGCCATCTCCGTGCTCGACCGCCGGTGGGCGCGAGCCATCCAAGTGTGCGTTGGGCTCGGCACCCTGATCACGTTTCTGGTGCTCGCCTAGCATGACGAGAAGGTGCTGCGGGAGATTGGTCGTAACCTCTCCGCGTGCGGTGGGCGCCCCATGCACCTCAACATTGCCATCGCAGGGATCAAAAAGTCCCGCTACGTCGTCACGCCGGCGAGAAGCCCAATGTCAACTTTCGGACGATGCTGGATATGGTGTCCGTGACGCACAACGCTGCGTACAACGCGCTTGTGGACTTTGCTCGCATTGAGAGACAGGTGGTCGTTGAGGATCCTGCGGAGCACCGCCGCGTCGGCTACGCGCCCACCAACAATTTGGAGCAGGCGTGGACGCCCGATGCGTCTCGCGCTCATGTGGCGTCTCGCGCGGAAGTATTCCGCTCTGATTCATCCAACACGCCGGTGCTACGGGGGGTGTACATGGCGTCGACCATCGCGGCGTCCAAGGCGGCGCCTGCCGAAGCAGCAGCGGCCATGGAGGCATCCCGCAACCGATTCCTCGCCAACGAGACGCAGTTGTCGACGGCGGCGAAGGCCAAGTTCACCGCCAAGGCCAACGTTGATGCCGCCGCACGAGCTCCGATGGCCCTGAGGCGGTCGGTGCAGCAGCCGGAGGACGCGCTTCACCAGACGACTGTGGCGCTGGACTCACCCGTCAACGATAAGGAAATTGAGCGTTGTCGAGACGAGGTGACTGAGGCCCGCCAGCGGCACGCGGTGACGTAAGCGGCGATTGAGGAGCTAGGGGAGGCGGCTGCCGCGGCTGAGGCTCGCTACATTGCCGAGAAGAAGACAGTCCATGGAGCCGGCGAAGCTAAGCAAGCTGCTCACGCAGCATTGAACGAGTTTTTGGCAGATCTCAAGCGCTGTGAGGTCAAGCACAAGGCCGTGGCGGCGGATCATACCACAGCTTCGGCCCGGAGCACGGCGCTTGACAAGGAAGTAGAGAATATGATGGCGGATTTTGCCAAGGAGACGGCCATGGCAAAGACGATCTGCCCTGAGCGGGTGGACACAGCGGGCGTCTCGTCACGGCATCTCGAGGCGGAGATCAAGTGGTGTCAAAAGCGGCTTGATGCGGAGCAGCAGCGCCGCGAAAATCGCACACTCGAGGAAATCGAGGCGGAATTTGTGTCTGCACAGAAGCGCAAGGCCATTAACGACGCGACGCAGCGCAGCGTCAGGGACGTGGCTGCGTCCATTGCGAACGGGGTGGTCTTTCGACGCAAGCAGCTGTCCAAGCTCTCCCACTTCCTCCGCCTTCTCGCGGGCCACTACGTTTCTGAGTTCATGCGCATCCGCGGTCACAAGGGGAAGCTCAAGTTTGACACCAAATCCCGGAGCCTTCAGTTCCGGGACTGCATGGCGAGCCACAAAAAGACCGACGGCGGCCTTTACAAGACGACCGACCCCCGCTCCCTGTCTGTCGGCGAGCGCAGCTACACAACGCTGTGCTTTATGCTCGCGCTGGGCTAGTCGATGGTCCTCCCGGTCCGCATCATCGACGCGTTTGACGTCACCATGGACGAGGCCAACCGCCACGCCGCGTACAATACGCTATTGGACTTTGCCAAGGCGCGGCTGAGTGACTGACAGCTCATCTTCATCACCCCGCTGACGCTACCGGCGGTGACGCCGGGGCCGTCAGTCGTAATCCAGCGGCTGAAACCGCCAGGCCGGCGGCAGTAGGCCTCGGCGGTTGGGGAGGGGGGCCGCCTGTGCCGACGGTGCTTGCGCGTGGGGGGGGGTTGTCGTCAGGCCCAAAAAGGACGGCTTGTGGGGGTGGGGAGGTGGTCGGTCGGGGCGGACGGTATTCCTGGGGCTAACGTCCATTGCCGCTCGTGGGGAGTCGCGGCCGGGCGGGCAGGCGCGAGGCCGTCCCGCCCACACCGTCTGCCCTGCCTGCCCTGCCGCGGCGGCGGCGTGCCTGTCTGCTGCCCCGTCTGTCTGTTCTACTTGGGGAGGCAATCGTTTTGTGGGGTTTGATTCTCTTCATTTTTCCTCTCTTCCTCCTGCGTTTGCTCTCCAGTAGGCGTCGTCGGTGTGTCTGCGCCTAGGTGCGTCGCTCACCGTCTTGTGGGGGCGAGAGGGGGTGCTGCTCTACGCCCGAGTACGTGTCATCGGTGTGGCGGCGCCAGGCTGCGTCACTGACCTATGCCTGCGGGAGCGGGGGGCTGCGGCGGTGCTTTCTGTCCGCCGGCGGACGCCGCCTCGCCGTAGCCGGCTACGGGCTGGGTTGGTGACGGTCGCCGGGGATGGGGTGGGGTGCTGCGGCGGTGCCGTTCGTCCGCCGGCGGGCGCCGCCGCGCCCGCCGGATCGTGTGTGCAGCTACGTGTCGACGCCCTCACGCGCCTCCAACGAGTTGGCGCCGTCGGTGTGGCTGCGCAAGGCCGCGTCGGTGACGGTCGGCTGGGGGTGGGGGGTGCTGCGGCGGTGCCGTCCGTCGGCTGTCGCCGCCGCGTCGCGGCGGAGGTACGCGGAGTTAACTAGCCGTTGGCGTATGGTGGGTGCTGATGAAGACACCGTCGCGCGCGCGGCAGCTCCATGTCACCAAGGCATGCCTGACTTTTAGGCCGATGATGAGGGATGCGCCGCAGAGTTACGAGGGCGGAGCGAGCCAAATGACCAAGTTGCTGGAGATGGCAGCTTGCTTCGCGACGGCTGGATGAAGTTGTCACCCAGTTAACGGGGTGCCTTTTTGAGCAACGAGCGCCGCAGGCGCAAGCGTCAGACACCTACGATTTCTATTGTCGATCGCGTTGAGCTGGAGCCGTTGGCGTGCTCTTCCAGTGCGGTCAACTCCAGCGTGGATCTGTGTTCCGCTCAGCGACGATGCTCTGTGCACGGCGGTACGCAGTGCGGACTGTGGACGCTACGTGGTCCAGTATGTAGCTGGTCTGACGATGCAGTCCGGCTCTCCCGGATTGCTACGATCCGTACTACTGCATGGCTTCCTGCCTACGAAGTGTACGTTCGAGCTCTGCCTTCCATCTCCCGAGGTGTTTATCTCTCCCGAGCGGACGCGCTCCGTTCCGTGCAGTACGTCATCGAATCTCACCTAGCCAGCGGCGGAACTTTAGACACTTCATCGTCATGGAGCTCGTTCCGCACGCTGCACAGTGGAGCCGATCGGTCCGAGGCGCGCATGGAGACGGTGCTTCAAGCTGCTGCGTCGTCCAACCGACAAAGTCGCAAGCAAGTTGACAAGGGTTACGTTGTGGTGTTCGAGCGTCGGTCGCCCCATCGTGATCCCGTGTTTGTCGCCGCGGTGAGCGCCGTGCTTCGCCGCCGATGCGTTCGTGCCGTGGCGGACTTCAGGCACAAAGAGTCATCGATCGCAAAGGACGGGTGGGGCCATCTGCACGGGGCAATCGGCGCCGGTGCGCTCAATCATGTCCGCAGTATCAGCGAACTGCAGCGGCCGGACGGCACCTCACGGGCAACAAGGCCGACTGTGGCCTGGGGAAAGACGCAAATGCACCTCCTTCCCGCCAAGCAGCAGCTGCGCTACGAGCGACGCGTGGCCCTCGACTCTCCGACGAGGGCGCACCACTTCTTTTGGACGAAGACAGCGTCCGGATCTTGTGCCGATGGGACTACGTCCTTGGTAGCGCAACTGCAGGCGTGTGGCGGTACCGCCACTGTGATGGAACTGTCAAGCGTCTACAATGCCACACAACCAGGTACTGGGATGCACGACGGGGTGGCCGCGACGAGGATGACGCGTCCGAAGAAAACGACAGCGGCATCTTTTATGACAACGAGAACGTCGAGTACGAAGGGTGTTACAGCCCTCTGGAGACGGACCCTGTCAAGGCGGAAGAGCTGATGGCGATGTCGCGCTCTTTTTCAGAGAACGAAGATGGGACGGGCGCGACTCGCATCCTCTCCGTCGCCTTCGATGTGGCATCAATCCTGCAGCGGCCAATCAACGAAGGGGTGAAGCCTGGCCTGTCGGCGTCTGAAGTTGGAGCGGTTGTGCGCGCCGTTCTGACGTTCGCCGCGGACGGCGGAACTATCAAGCGCAAGGAGGTGACCGCATACACGGCCACTATCTCGTATGAGCACAGTGAATACGGTCGGACGGACCTGGCTGCAATCGCGTATGTCTTCTCCTGTGAGAAGAGGGTGGACAAGGCTATCCACGCAGAGAAACGGAGCGCAGTGGGTTCGCTCACCCGGACGAGCTTTACTGTGCCAGTCATCCCCGCTGACGGGCCCGGGAGCAGCGAGCACGATCGGCGGACCGTGGTGCCGGTACTGATGGACCCTGAGATCCAGGTGTGCGGTACGTCTGATACGGTCGCAATCAATGGTTGGCACGCTTTCCATGATGCCAATCCTTTGATGATAACACGCCTTGCAAGATGCCTCTCGCATTGCAGTAATGCGTGTGTGGTGTATGCCTCGTATGCGGCCGCGGCCTTGTGATGTAGTGGTCCGAATGTGGACCCCATCCTGACAGCCATCGTCTAATTTCCCTGCTCACATCTGTAAGAATACATCTGTGCCCTTGATTTTGGTCTCGCGTCTTGCAGCTGACTTCTCCATGCTGCAGTGGGTCCACGCATTGACCGGCGGGAGCGATGAGTGGCGTTGTGCACAGCGCTCGGCGTGCAAGCTGGCAGAGTACTTGCACCCGTGGGCACATTTGGTGCGCCGGGAGAACAGGTCGTCGGCCGTCCTTGGCGGTCAATAGGAACTGGCCATCTTGATGCTGGCCTGCCGGGCGGCGTGCTCCGAAGATGCTGGCTCACCGGTCGGATTCAAAAACGGTGAGGCCCTCTTTCCTCGCCCTGAGTGTGACCACCTGGCTCCGTACGCTGCTCACGAGAACGGTAGTGCTGTCCTGTGCTGCCGCGGCTCTGTCTGCTTGGGAGCAGGGCAGCCATTTCCGACGCTGCAAGTCATTCCCAAGTCAACTTTTGATATGGCATGCAACGCAGCTCGCCGAGTCGCTGGGGGCGTTCGTGGAGACCCCCATTTTTGGTATGAATACGAGACTGCAGCTGCCCGTGCTACATTGTACCGGCAACCTTTCGAAGATGGTCATCCTGTTTACACTTGCGTGTCTTCCTGCGGAGGTGTCCGCTGTGGCCAGGCGCAACACCCTGGCGATTACCTCGAAGGGGAAGGTCGAGTCCTTGTACCTGCGGGAGTTTCGTGAGACGGTCGCCAGTGCTGTCGCGTGTCCCGCTGTGCTGTCTTCTGACCTCGACCCTGTGTTCTTCATTATCTTGCAGCTGGTGCAGGTGATTAACGCGGGATGGCGATCCTCGCTGACGGACAAGCGCGGGACCGAGCATGTTGCTTCGGCGGCCACAACTCGGCTTGCGGCTTCTATCCTCGGGCCTCTTTTTCATCAGGTGAAGCCGCTGGATCCTGACACGAAAGATGCAAAGGTCGTGAGCCTCAATCTGCACACTCCAATTGCCAACTTGCACCATCAAGTTGGGAACAACCGGGCACGAGTGGCGTACGTCTCTGATGATAATATAGAGTGCCACATCCGCGGCGCCGGTCGGTTCGTGTCTAAAAACGGGAGCAACGCGCCACAGGCTGCTCTCTTCTCGGATCTAGTGGGACTCAAGGCGGCCACCATCAACTTCTCCACGTCCCGGTCACATCCCTCCTCCCTCTCATACACGAAGTTCATTCGCATCTGTAAGTGCTGGGCTACACTGGGCAAGGATGGACCCGCAGAGTACGCCGCCCTGAGCAGCATTGCAGAGGACGAGACGGAGCTGAAAATACTCAACGAGGGTGCTGCACGCTTTCTCTCTGTTCAGCTCCCGCTGCACGAGCGGGCAGACGACGGTGGTGCACGCAAATGGGACGCGAACGGGCAGCAATTGATCGGGAAGAAGGAAGTGGTGCGGCGAGGCTTGCGCCGCGCGCAGCACACCAATGTGGCGTGCGTCTGCGGTGATCTGGCGGGGAAGAGCCCCTTTATGAAGCACTTGCGGCAGAGGCAAGCAGCCACCGCTGCTGCTGCTGCGGCGGCTACTGCAGCGGCTGCTGTTGCTGCTGGCCAGGCGGCTCTCTCTCCAGTGGAATCTGTAAGAGGGGCACGGGCGCCGATGGGGGGTGTCTCGGGTTTCTCCGTGAGTGACGCTCCTTCGGACAGCCAGGGCGATTCAGATGGGGGGACAGCAACCGACGGCGGCATGGCATCGAGTGCGGACGATGCGCGGGCTTTCGGCGATCTCGGCAGTGGCACTGGGCGCAGGAAGGCACGCGGCACACGGCGGCGAGTATCGTATCTGCCATGTCCGCCGTCGCGCCTCCGCTGTCGCTGCTGCAACGCATTCTCGACGATCCTGCGGCGTACGCTACAATCTGCGATGGTGACACTACAGAGCAGCCGGCTCACGCGACGTCGGACATTGTGGCGTGCGTCCGCAAGCACATCTTCGTATGGAGCAGTTTTTCCTGAGAACGAGGACGCGGCCGTTTGCGAAATGGGCTTTGAACGCCACCGTCGACAGAGGCGAGATTTTCGGCTCTGCTGAGCGCGTGCTCAGTCGGCTGCTTCTGTTTCGTAGCTCTCTCCTACCGTCGGACGCGCTTGTAGCCATCATATAGTACCATTTTCCACCATCTCATACAGGTGTTTACATGACCTGCCGCGCCGCCCGCCTCCTCAATCATCATGCGCCAGTTTTTGGCCGGAGAGCTTGCGGGAGCCACTATCTGGATGCTGTCGTTGCCTAGACGCAACAGGGCGACAGGAAGAAGCGCGACGGCACCACCAGCCGCCAGGGCCGCCACGAAAGCCGCAGTGGGCATGTCATAGGCGGCAAGAGGCGGGGACCGCCGACACCGCCGGCGGCCAGGGCCGCCACGACAGCCGCTGTGGCGGCGGGGGAGGGCGGAGGGAGTTGAGGAGCGCGGTCGTCGCCAGCGGCCGGGGCCGCCACGACAGCCGCTGTGGCAGTTGAAGAGATGGCGTGGGTGGGGAGCGCAGAAGCCGCGAGCGGCCAGGGCCGACACGACAGCCACTGTGGCGGCGGGGGAGCGTGCGGCAGGCGGGGAGCACCGACGCCACCAGCGCGCATGTCCGCCAAAAATGAAACAGCGGCCGTGGAGCAGCGCGCGGAGGGCAGAGAGCGTCAACACCGCCAGCACCCAGGGCCGCCAAGAAAGCCGCAGCAGCCGTGGAGGAGGGGGCAGGGGGGCGGGAAGCGTAGAAGCCGCCACCGGCCGGGGCCTCCACGAAGGCCGCTGAGAAATTCAGGAGGGGGCGCGGGCGGGGAGCGCCGACACAGGCAGCGGACAGGGCCGCCACGACAGCCTCTGTAGCGGCGGGGGAGGGCGCGGGGGGCGGAAAGCGCCGACGCCGCCAGCGCGCATGTCCGCCAAGAATGAAACAGCGGCCGTGGATGAGCGCGCGGAGGGCGGGGAGCGTCGACACCGCCAGCGCCCAGGGCCGCCAAAAAAGCCGCAGCAGCCGTGGAGGAGGGGGCGGGGGGGCGGGGAGCGTCGACGCCGCTACCGGCCAGGGCCTCCACGAAAGCCGATTTGGCAGGTGAGGAGAGGGCGCGAGCGGGGAACGCCACACCGCCAGCGGCCAGAACCGCCACGACAGCCGCTGTGGCGGCGGGGGAGGGCGCGGGGGGCGGGGAGCGCCGACGCCGCCAGCGGCGATGGCCGCTTCGATGGCCGCGCGCACCATGCGTCGAGACAGAAGACGCGGGAAGAGCGCGATGGCGTGGTAACGGCAGAGCCCGTGTACAACGGCCATCGCGCGAGAACAGGCGTGCGCGTCTCTGGCAGCTATAGGCAGCATGTACGAGAGACCAATCAATGGACCCAATATCGGTGAGGCTTGCACCAATCCGTGTCCCTTGCCAACGGCCTCTTACACGACGGACGATCCTACATTTTGCAGTTCACCCTCGACGTTCTGAGATCGTCCATACGCGGATCATCTCACTCTGGCGCCAAAATGAACGGAGTTGAAGGCATGACAGAGCCCTCACCTCGTTTCGCGCCGTCTAAGGGACCCCCCAGATCGGATAAGCCGTAAACAGAGCGCTATTTTTGTCGTAGCAGCCTCAACTGGGGAGATCCATGCTTTCCGGTGTCATTCTGCAAAGAATCGGGCCTGTCGGGCGCATACGTTGTGGATTGGAGGGAAAGTTTTGCACCGTACCTATCGACAATGTCGGCTGGCGGAGGGTGTGTGCATCCATCGATTTGCGCGTCATTCTGCGGCCAGCAGCGATCCTCGCGTCATGGCACAGTCGTCGTCGACACTGGAGCGTCGGGTGGCCGGCGAGTGGCTGCATCATGCATCGCCGTCCTGTGGGCGCCCGTCGGGCGCCCTCCTCGGCCGGTGTGCGGTTGCACTCCGTATGGCGGGGCCGGAGGGACCGACGAGTGCGCGGCTGGCGACTGCCGGTGTTGCGCCGACCTTCGTACAAAGCTTGTGCGCCGCCGCATCGTGTGCTTGTTTCCGTAGATCGTGCTTCTTGTGACCAATCTCTCGTCGTCGTGAAGCCCGTGGCTCATCTACCTTTGGCTCCCCCACCGTGTACCGGGCACCTCTACCAAGTCGCACTTCCCCACTCGTACCCCTGTTACCAGTTGCGAGACTGTCTGCTCCTCTTCCCCTCCTCTCCATTCTTTTTCCCCCCTCTTTTCAGGCGTCGCGTGCAACCGAACATGGGCCGCGTCAAGCGCAACCCCCCGCAGCTGCCCGACGGGCCGCGGGGGGCTGCGGGCCGCTTTGTTCGTACGGCGGCTGCCGACGAGGCTTCTGTGCGGGTGGCTGCTGCATCGGGCGTTTTTGCGCGTTGCGCGCCGCTGGCAGGGACAGCCGGTCACGAGACGGCTAGCGGGGCGGGGACCCGGGGGGCGGCCGTCATGCCCCCGCTGATCCGACAGAACATTCCTTGAACCGAGGCTCTGCGGGAGTTCCAGCGGTATCCGCGTACATCGAACTTGCTGATCGGCAAGCTGCCTTTCCAGCACCACGAGCGCGAGGTCGTCTCGGACCTCAAGACAGAGCTGCGCCTGGAGCCGTGTGCTATCAGTGCTCTGCAACACGCAGTCGAGGACTGCATCGTGGAGGTGTTTGAGGACTGCGTCTTATGTGCTACCCACGTCAAGCGCGTGACAGTGACGCTGAAGGACGTCCGCTTGGCGATGCGCATGCGCAGCGACCGGTTCCGCTTCTGAATCTTGTCCTCCTTGCCATCAAGAAAACAGCGCGCGTCGATAGAGAGCGCAATAACCTAACTCATGTGACTGTGTCATGCCGCGAGGACTCTTCTGCTGAGTGTGTCTCACTGCAATGCACATTATCTTTTTCCATTCTTTGTCTTTTCATCGAGTGTTGCAGTCAGCCGTGCACAAAGTGCTTGGGCGACGTACGTTGTTTTGCGGCATGCGACAATGCGGATCATATCGGCTCAGCAGACTGCAACGCATAATGTGGCAAGATGAACATTGTCGGTGCCCCTCGATGCGCAGGACCGAGGACTGGACCGCATTGATGAGAGCAACACCAAGATTAGCAGCCTCGGCAGCAAGGTGGCCACTGGGATGGCTCTGGATGAGATTTTAGAGGATCCTGCAGGAGTAAGGGACCCAGGCGGCGACAGCAGATACTAATTCGGCACTGAGTGGAGTGCAAGGTTTACACGGCGCCCATCACAAGCACAACATACGACACATGATAAGAGAACAAAAGAAAGCCGCAACAATAGAAAGTATAACACCGCAGCAAAGCGGAACGGCCTAAAGCGGTTTGACAACGTGTCCTGCAAAGAGCGGAGACGTGATAGAACACGTCGACGATGACCAATAGACGGAGGACGATGGTGGCCGCACAATAAACATGCCCACCTGACGGGTGGCACAAATGAATGAATGCACGAGACAAGAACGTAAAACGTGAGACGTCCACGAATGCAAAACCGTCGCCCGACGCTGTCGGCGGCGAACGTCGAGACGGTGGCTACCACTGCGGCGAGGGGAGCGGCAGTCGCCCACATCCACTGCCGCCTCCATGGTCAGTGTCATAGACTAACCGCAATTGGGGACAAGGTGGCGGCCACGGTGGCGAGGGGGGTGGGAGACGGCCGCAACCGTCGCCGCCTCGACGTACAGTGTCCACGCGGAGCGCGGCGGTGAAAGCGACACCCGTCACCACGCCAGCCATAGCGGGCGCGCGCTGATGGCGTCACAACCACCCGCCGTGGCGCCGCGCCGCGTTGGCAGTAAGAGTGGAGACGGTGGCTGCCACGGCCACGAGAGGACAGGGATACGGCCACAACCGCCACCGCCGCGACGGACAGCGTCAACGCCCAAACGAGAGTGGAGAGAAGGTGGCGGCGACGGCGTCGAGGGAAGGGGGAGACGGCGACAACCGCCGCCGCCGCGATGGTCAGCGTCACAGACCTGCCGCGATTGGGGAGAAGGTGGCGGTCACGGTGGCGAGGGGGGTGAGAGACGGCCGCGACCGTCGCCGCCTCGACGTACAGCACCCAAACCGAGCGCGGCGGTGAAAGCGACAACCGTCACGACGCCAGCCATAGCAGGCGCTCGCTGTTGGCGTTACAACTACCCGCCGTGGCGCTGCGCGGCGTCGGCAGCGAGGGTTGAGACGGTGGCAGCCACGGCGGCGAGGGGACAGGGAAACGGCCACAGCCACCAAGGCCGCGACGGACAGCGTCGGCGACCATCTGGGAGTGGGGAGACGGTGGCGGCCACAGCGGTGAGGGGAGTTGGAGACGGCCTAAACCGCCTCTGCTACGGCGGACAACGTCAGCGACCAGCCGAGAGTGGGGGAAACGTGGCGGCCACGGCAGGTAGGGGAGTTGAAAACGACCAAAACCGCCACCGCTGCGACGGAAAACGACCACGCGGAGCGTGGCGACGTGAGCAACGACAGCCATCACGCCAGCCATGGCGTGCGTGCGCTGATGGCCACACAACGGCCGCCGCTGGGACAGACAGCGTCGACGACCACCGGGGCCGTGACACCCACGATTTCCATCACGCGAGGGATGGCGGGTGCACGGTGATGACCCCACTACCGCCATGACGGCGCCGGACGGCGTCGACCACGACGGGGTCCGTGACAACCACGATGGTCACCCCGCCAGCAATGACGGGCACGCGGTGATGGCCCCACGACCGCCTTCACGGCGCCAGACGGCGTCGGCGGCTTGGGAGGAGACGTGCGCTGCCACAACGAACACCGCTGCAGGGGACGGCGTCGAAAATCAAACGTGCGGAGCTGGTGATCGCTGGAACGAGGCGACGGCGATCCGGCAGGCGGTGACGGAGCCGACGACGACGGCGGTTAAGATGCTCCGTAATACCGTGGATCTGGGCTCCGTGAACATTGACGCGATAGGAAAGGCCCAAAAAAGCTCTGAAGCAATGACATGGACATGAGAATGCCGTTTAAACAGCATCGGCGACACTCGATTATTTCCAAGCAAGACCTGATTTTTCACGTAGCACCCAGATTATGCTCCAAGGGAGTCTTTACGGTCCTGATTGTGTTCTCGAGGAGACAATCATCACTGATCGTGGAGCTGAGTACCTCTGAAGGAATACTTAGAGGTTCTGGACAGTCACTTCGCCAAGATAACTGAGCCTTTCGCGAATGCACCTCTGCAAAGCCCCTCTTGAAGCCAGAATATTGTCTTTTCGGGGATGCATGCTGGAAGGGCTACTTTTGTCGGACTGACGAGGCAATCCTGGCCACTCAGCGCAGCTTCATCGACTTGGCCGTCAGACGTTGTCCACACAATCCTCTGGGCCGCGCAGCCGGCTCCTTCCCAGTTACTAGTTGCTCTCTCGCGAGACCTGCCATCCGTGCGTGGCCGTGGCGTAGGTGGGCGCCATCGACTCCGTGGACTTCAAGTTTGTTCATTGCCTCGCGGCCCGACTTGCTTGGTACGTGGATCGCCGACGGCTTGTTCTGGTCAACGTGACTTTCCTTTGTGGCTGTGCATCATTCGTATCTGCGTCGCCGAGCGTGCACTGCTCCCACTACGGGTGATCATGTCCACGACAGCATTGGGGCCTGCTGATGCTTTTTCTTTTTTGCTACGACTCTGCTTTGAGTGGCGGCCAATTGACAAAGTGAAGGGGTCGAACGTGCCCATTCTGATGATTCTGCACGTCGTCATGCAGCTGCGCGCTCTTGCGGGCATCATTTATGCGAAGGACACGGATGCGTTCGCTGATTATTTTGCAAACGCGTTTGGCACGGCGTCTGTGCAGGGGGTGAACACGCTTCTGCACAAGAGCTTGAAAGTGACCGCTGACGAGGTCGACGTCAAAGACGGTGTTGCTGTACGTTTCTGTTGCCGTGGGTCAACGATACACACGGGATGCGCTGCGACAAAGTTTCTTGCTCTGCTCACTCGCATGTCTCATTATGTTCAATGATTGTTGCTGACATGGTGTTCCCCTCTTGGGTTGGTCCATGCGTTTTTTCCTTTGTGTCATGCGTTGCCCGTGCTGATTTTGCGCGCACCCCAGTTCGCCAAGCACATCCAGAACCAATCTGCAGAGCTGAACGCACTGCTCGCCGGCACCGCTCTCAACCCTGCAGCTGCCAAGTGGTCTTGGCTCTGCCGCAACCTTCGTCTGCGATCGGTCGCCGTCGTCGCGGTCATCCCATCAGCACCCGACGCACCCACCCTTGACCTCACCATGGCCGAGATGTCGTCGGTGTCGGCCACTTTGCACACCCTGGCGGAGAGCAGCCCTCCGAGTTTGCCGCAGTTCTGCTCCGTGCGATTCACGCAAACGCCCGCACCTGGTAACCAGGGCGTCACGATGGAGGTCACCCATCAGCGGTATTCCTGGGGGACTCTGCATCTCATTGACAGTGTATCGAGGTCTGTTCTCTCGCGGGTGGAGTCGCGATTCCTACCACGCGTTCCTGAACAACCGCTCTCGGATACAACCGGGACGGCGGGAGGACCGACATCACGTGCTTCGTCTCACACGGGTGGAAGCCGGCCACCAGCCACACCCGCCGGTCTGAGAGGGTCCGGAGCTACGCCGCCATTCTCTAGAAAGAAGAACAAGCGGGCGGCCTCGGAAGACACGCTTTCCGTTGCTTCAAACAGGTCAACTCGGTCGCTGAGATTTCAACGGCTGAACGAGCGCTTGGCTAACGCACACGATGCAGCTATTGCGGCTTTCATGGAGGAGGACACTCATGCGACGGTGGTCCAGCCCCACTACGCTGTTTATGAGGTGGAACCAACGTTGGTTTGTGTGGCAAAAACCACTTGCACACACGACACTCAAGTTGGGGCGGTGTACAAGGGCTGCCTCCCGTGTCGGGGGGAACCGGAAGAAGTGCAAGTCGCACACACTCTGTCCCTGTTGTGGGGCAAACCCCCCACGGACAAACAAGAGGATGGTGTGTGGTCCAACAGTTTCTTGGTCGGGACGGGGA
Organism: Pyropia yezoensis; assembly: GCA_009829735.1. Taxonomy (NCBI): domain Eukaryota; phylum Rhodophyta; class Bangiophyceae; order Bangiales; family Bangiaceae; genus Pyropia; species Pyropia yezoensis. The sequence goes on from CM020620.1 coordinate 23,329,080, forward strand.
CGCAGGGCCAAGCCCCGCTGTCCCTCCCCTTATCCCCCCAGGGTCCCCTCAGAATCTCGCCACTCAGAATCTCCCACCCCAGCACCTGCCCACCGGGCCGCACGAAAATTCAAGACGATAAATGCAGAAAACCCTCAAATCCAAGTTGGATTTACTACTAAGCTAACTATCCCAAACTTAGGGAATATGGACCCAAATGCAGGGGGAGGAACGGATCAGGCTAGTGGCCTGCCGCCCCTTGCATGGCACGTGTTGCCCCCCTACCTGGGGGTCAATACTGCCACAGTTTGGCCAAACGGTGGAGTTTTTGTCTACGCGCAGTTTCCATTCCTCCTCGACGATTCATGGCGCTCGCCGGGCCTGTGTTTATCGTACTGCCGCAAGGTGCTCTGCGACCCGGACCCCCGCAATATGGGCTGGACTTACGAGACCATCTTCAGCATGAACAAAGAAGACATCGAACGTGAGCGGCAAGCTGTTGCAGGCGGTGGCCGTGCCCAGCAATACCCGCCCGTTCCGGGGACGTTACCCAGGCCACCTGGATCTCCAACGCCCACGACGCCGACGGCTCAGCCCACGCCTCCCACTCCGTCGTCCATAACGGACGGTGCTGCGCCGACGCCGGCGGCGAGCACTGGGCCGGCTGCCTCGGCGGCGACTGGTTCCGTGCCTCCAGAGCAGCCCACGGGAGACCGCGCAGCGAACGAATACGAGGGTCTCCAGGAGGAAGAGCTGGAGTTGGGCCTGCTACCCGACTTGGGCCTTGGTGCAACGCCTACGTCAGTTTTTATGGGCATGCTGGGTGCAAGCACACCTGCAGCCGGCACTGCAGGGGCGCCACGAGGCGGAGCACCAACTGTGGACACGACCTCTGGCGTCCCGTCTCGAGTCGCGCCCCCACCCGGTCCACCCAGCGCGGGTGCCCCACTGATTCCTGTGCGTCCGGACGGTTCCGCGGGTAACCCGTCCTCTGTCGCCGACCGTGATGCTCCGGTAACGTCCCCCGTGACTGCTGGGCGAGACTCGGCTGCTGTGGTGGTAGCCGCTGTGTCTGCTTTTGCAGCGGGACAACCTCCTCCGGATTCACCATCGCGACTAACCGCGCAGCAGCCGCCAACGCCTGGTCGACCGCCTCGTCAGCGAGAGAGCACTCTAGTCACCGCAGACGCTTTCGAGGCGGAGCTCGCGTCAGTGACGGCATCGAAAGGGCTGCACGACGGCTTCCTTAAGGCGTTGCACGTGTGTAACGCGGATATGGGGTTCGACCTGAGCGAGACTATCAAGATCAAGGAGGTGGCTGGGTCGCCAAAAGCATCGTTTTCGATGCGCTGCACCTTCCTCAGTGCTATGGATCTCGACACATCCAGAGTCACTACCAATACTGTGCGCACGGAGCAGTTCATCGTGGCGGCGTACCAGGCTCGTGCTGGGCTTCCTTCTGCTCCCATTAATGTATGTGATTGAGGCGGGCTGATGCCCGAGGAAGGACAGCTTTTTCGCGATGAGTGCGTCGCGTGAGGGGTCCCTTTCTCTGCTTGAGAGGGGACGCATGTTATCAAGATCTTTAGTCTACTTGCTTTCCTCCCGCATCCACTCATCTCGTCGCGCCGGCCGACCTGCCTGCCACGCTGTGCTCTCGTTGCGCCGCCCTACGTGCCTGTCACGCTTTTGAAAGTAGATTTTACGCGCCGCGGACCCGGCCTGTACACGAGCATGACTACCTCCGCCGCGCCGTGCGGAGTACCAATAAGACCGGGACAAAAACACAATGGTGCCCCGCACGCGCCATCAACACGAGTATGGATACAACTCATGGAACAACCAGTCTATCACACCACGCACACACAGGGACTGTCCGCCACAGCACCATGTCAGACCACTCGCTCATCACACTCGCAAAGCGCTCATGCAACCACATGTCCCAACTGTCGCCTGGCGGCCGACTGCCCCACGTGCAACACAACTTAGAGAACTCGCGTCACCCGCCGTCAGGCCTGCCACCGCCGCCGTCGGCAAAGCAGCACCTCCGGCCACAGGTCCATCCCGCCGACGACGCCGACACGCAGTATCGCCGTGCAGTGCTGGGCGGCGGCGTCCCCCGTCAACGCCAGGCGGTGGAGGATGGCGTCGTCTCTCGTCGACGACCCGCTGGCAGCGCTGCCCACCATCACACCTACCACCACCGCCACCGGCCACGACAGCGAGCCCGGCCACAGGTCCATCCCGCCGACCACGACGACACACAGTGGCGGCGGGAGGTTCTGGGTGGAGTCGTCGCCCATCGACGCCCCGCCGGCGGCGCCCGCACCGCCCACCATCACGCCTACCACCACCGCCACCGGCCAAGACAGCACGCCCGGCCACAGGTACATCCCGCCGACTATGACGACTGACAGTGGCGGCTGGAGGTTCTGGGTGGCGTCGTCGCCCATCGACGCCCCGCCGGTGGCGCCCGCGCCGCCTACCGTCACGCCTGCCACCACCGCCGTCGGCCACGGCAGCACGTGCGGCCACACGTCCATCCTGCCGACGACGCCCACACGAAGGGGCGCCGGGCAGTGCTGGGTGGCGTCGTCCCCCGTCAAGGCTGCGCGATGGAGGGTAGCGTCGTCCTCATCCGACGCTCTGCCGGCAACGCCCGCGCCGCCCACCGTCACGCCTGCCCCCACCACCGTCGGCCACGGCAGCACTCCCAGCCACAGGTCCATCGCGCCGACGACGCCGACACGCAGTCGCGCCCGGAGGTGCTGTGTGGCGTCGACCTCCGCCAACGCCCGGCGAGGTAGAATGACGTCGTCGCCCGTCGACGCCCCGCCAGCGCCGCCCACCGTCACACCCGCCCCCATCGCCGTCGGCCACGGCAGCACTTCCGGCCTCAGATCCATCCAGCTCACGGCGCCGACACGCAGTTGCGCCGGGGTGTGGTGGGTAGCGACGGCAGCCGTCACATACTCGCCGGGAGAGCACACGCCGACTTCCCGCTCCACCTCCGCCGCCGCCGGCAGCTACGGCAGCACTTCAGGGCACAGATACATCCCGCCAACGGCGCCAGCACGCAGTGGCGCCAGGCGGTCCTACGTGGCGGCGGCCTGCCAAAGGCATGTCGCCGGCCACGGGGCCAGCGTGTGGTGGTACTGTAAACGCCGCCGTCCGACACAACACAGCACGCTGCTCGACAGCCGTGCGCCACAGATAACCAAAGCATGGCGCCAGCGGCCGGCTAGGAGCCGAGGCGGGAGAGGCGTTCAACTGCGATGGGCGCCAACGGGCAGCGTGTCCACCGCTCTCAACGCCACTGCAGTTGGCCCCAGAAAATCGTGCTGCCCCTGCCCCACCCCAATCCCGCGAGAAAAACGCGCAGGTGAGCACCACGCGCAGGTGATGACAGCACGCGGGCAGCAGAGAAACATCCCTGCGCAACCGCTGTCGCCCTTGCCCGACTCGTGTCGCACCGGTCCAACATTAGGTCACACTGGCAGCACGAGGCACGAAGCGCTACTCGCCTAAGCGGCCAAGGACGCGGTCGCTGGTGGCAGCACGGGCGCATTAGCAGTTCTATCGAGCAAGCAGGAGCGGGGGGGAGGGGAGGAAGGGGGGGAGGGGGGGGGAGAAGGGAGATAAAGCCAGCACGGACGGCTGCCCGGCGCGCCGGCAACCACCTCGCTTCTGACGCGGTCGCCGTTGGCAGCGCGAGCGCAGCAGCTCCATCGCGACAGACGGGGCCGGGAAGGAAAGGGAATGGCGCGAGACAGGTGGAATCTTCAGACCTTGTAAAACGTGAGAGAGGGAGACGCGAAGGGAAACGGCCGCGGGCACCGCTACGGCGAAGAGGTGCTCGCTCGAGCGCCGCGAGGGAAGACAGCGACGCTAGCATGCGAGCGATCTCGCTCTACATGTGCGCCCGCAGGGCTGAAGGACTGAGCTACACGGCTAAAACAACTGGTTGCCGCACGTGCGCAGCGGCGCGCAGCTGTGGCTGCAGGCGTGTCTCGCTTCAACTTGTGGACCGCTTGCACGCACATGCACACAAAAAAGCAAGAGTGTTGCAGCCGGTAGCTTGTCTGGGCCAAATGTCGACCAGTCCCAGAAATGTCGACCTCGCCTCACGGCCCCAGGAAGGCAGGTTCATGACGGACGCGTTTTCCTTCGCTACTTCCAACGCCAGAGCAAGAGAAGTACACATGACCTGGACATAAAAACCACTACGAGAGGATGGAGATAGATGTTGTCCATTTTTTGGCCAAGCATCAACATCTAGGCCTGGAATCGCTCTGCGTTGTGCTCTTTTCTCTACTGCAGAGAGTGCATTTTCTCTGCTATGAACAGCACCCAGGCGGCCCCATGTTCGTCGTCGGCCAACACTCAGCATGATTGATTTGCTCACGGTGCACCGCTGGGCCGGACTGATCGCGGACCAGGTGTTTCCATTGGCTCCATGAGCTGGTCGACATTACCAGCACTTTCCTGACAGCTACCTTGGCTTCTGTCGCTCGTAGCTCCGCGAGAACAGACGTGCTCAGTGTGGCAGTATTGACCCCCAGGTAGGGGGGCAACACGTGCCATGCAAGGGGCGGCAGGCCACTAGCCTGATCCGTTCCTCCCCCTGCATTTGGGTCCATATTCCCTAAGTTTGGGATAGTTAGCTTAGTAGTAAATCCAACTTGGATTTGAGGGTTTTCTGCATTTATCGTCTTGAATTTTCGTGTGGCCCGGTGGGCAGTTGCTGGGGTGGGAGATTCTGAGTGGCGAGATTCTGAGTGGACCCTGGGGGGATAAGGGGAGGGACAGCGGGGCTTGGCCCTGCGTCCCCGTCCCGACCAAGAAACTGTTGGACCACACACCATCCTCTTGTTTGTCCGTGGGGGGTTTGCCCCACAACAGGGACAGAGTGTGTGCGACTTGCACTTCTTCCGGTTCCCCCGACACGGGAGGCAGCCCTTGTACACCGCCCCAACTTGGGTGCCGTGGGTGCTTGTGGTTTTTGCCACATTTGGTGGAGCAGCAGGGGACAGAGGTAGACTTTACCTCCGGGTGCACCCGGGTGTAGGGGGCCCTCTGTCTCAGAGGAACGGTGGTCTTGGACCGTGTCATACGGATCATTTGCCAACATGGCTAGTTCGGACCCCCCGTCGTCCGGGGAGTACACGGGTGACGCACGTACTTCAGTGCCTTTGAATACTGGTGAGACACAGGTGGGTTTACCTGGGGTCGCAGAGGGACTAGAGGTCCCTCAAGCCAGCAGGACTGGAAGTACGGGCGGGCAACAGGCCACCCCGACTCAGTCGGGAGTTCACTCGGGTGACACTTCTGATGTGGGTGGGCCGAAGTCTGGCCACCGTGTGGTATACTCAACGGGAACGTCCTAAGGGGTGAGGACTGTCCCCGCGGGTTCCACTCGGGTTGGAGCCAACTTTGGCTTGGAGTCGTCGCCAACTAGGCTTTCGGAGGACGGTGGACCTCCGTTGGTCGGCGATGGGCTCGCGCCCATGCCCCCGGTTGAGACCCCTGAGGAACGTGGTTACCCCTCAGGTGGACTCCCGGAGGCGGACCGAGACTCAACTGGAGTCGTCAATCCACTCCTCGCGGAAACTGTCCGTCGGGAGGCGACCAATGTGTTGCGGCAGACTTTGCCGGACCTGGTGGTCACGATGACGAATACTATTCTGAATCAGATTGTGGCGAGTTTGCCAGATGGCCTTAATGTCCAAACCGGATTGGGGCTTTCGAGCCCGCAGGCGCAGGGGGAATCCCCCCTTACGCCTATCTCTGGTCGCCCCGAACTGGGGGCGACACCTGTGACTCCCAACGAGGGAGCCACACCATACTCGGTGGGGCGTACGCCCTTCACGGGGGAGTTCCCCCCGGAAACGCCGGCGGCTACACCAAGCGCGCCGCGCCGGACTACAGGCACTGAGAGTGAACTTACCCCAGTGCCACAGCGGCTGTTCCCTCAACGTGAGGTGCCGCCCAAGATCCAGGTAGCCAACCCGGTCTACCAGAGGATCTTTGACTGTGAGACCTACGCCCTCCACAACAAGTCGGTGGCGTATGGTCCTGACCAGGCCCGAGCCATGGGCCGTGCCAAGAAGAATGCACTTCATTCTTTTGGGCACAAAGCGGAGTGGGACGGAACTCCCCCCCTCCGTGTCTTTGAGTTCCTACGTCGTTTCACAAAAGCCTGTGACGACAATGCCATAAGTGAAGGCATGGCTTTTTACATGCTACAGGAGTTTACGAAGGGCGACCTACGGACAGAACTTATGTCCGTCATGCCCAGCTCCTCGAGTGGAGGCGCTGGGGAGGTGACGTCCTATTTGGAGCTCGTCAACTGGTTGTTGAGAGCCATGGTTGATGAGGCAGCGTTGGCTTCTCAAGTCGAGGAGTTTACGCAAGCCCATCAGGAAGAGGCGGAGGACGAGTTGTCATTTGCGGAGCGAGTCCGTAAGCTCAACAATCTTTGTGGGTTTCTTCATCCACAAGCTGTGGTGAAGATTCGGTTTGTGGAGGGACTCCATTGGTCAGTCCGGATGGAGACCCGGGAGCATAACACTGCCCGGGCGACCCTGGCCGAGTTGGCCAGGTTCGCCTATCGCAGAGGCGAGGCCTACCGCAAGTTGCGGGAGGAACAACGCCAGGAGCGTCAGGCCGAGTTGGCCAAGGAACGGGAGGAGGCGCGCCAGGCCAGAGAGTTGAGAGAGGCACGCCGAATCCGCAAGGAGAGGGTGGTAGCTGCCGTGGGAACTTCCCAGGGTATCCCTTCGTCTTCCCCAGTTGGGAAGACCCCTCCGGGAACTGACAATCGGTGTTGGAGCTGCAACTCCGATGGACACTGGGCATATGATTGCCCCAAGTTGAGTAAACGCATCCAACAACTTGTTAGGAATGCGAGTAAAAAGTCGGCTACGAACGAAGTACGTTCACGCCGCGAGGGTGGGTCTCGACCGGTCGTTGCGGTCGCCACACCCTCGGCGGAGGAGGCGGACACGTCGTCCTCGGACTCGTCGTCTTCCTCCCCGCCCTCAGATTCGGACGCCAAGTCGGCGGGAAACGAATGACCGTTGGGGCTGGTCGTCCGAAGCTCACAACGGCAGCCTCGGCCAAGTGGGCCAGGAGGACGAACCAACCGTGCCGGATACTGCGGCGACCTAAGGGAGTCCGCCCACCTCAGGTAGGACTCCCCAAGAACGTAAACCCACGTCGGGTCATCGCGGGGCTGACGGGTGAGAACTTCCAGGTGGCTGGACGGGTGCAACTTGCCCCCGGCCGTGCATGCTGTACCCGTATCGTACTTGATACCGGGTCAGGAGCCTCCTTGATACGCGAGTCGCTATTACCAAAGGAGGTGAAGCTCCAACGCTGGAGGTCCAAAGCTGACCATATGATTGACATCAATGGTGGGGTACTTCCCATCGTTGGTGCCGTGACCCTACCAACTAGGTTGGGGACCCATGAGGTCGACGTGACCTTTGGCGTAGTTGAGAATATATCGGTACCCCTGCTTCTGGGTACCCCTTATGTTGTTACACAAGTGCCTTTGATTTGTGGCCCTGAGTACTGGGTCAAGTTGATGAATGGGGAGACTATCCCCATCCTTGGTAAGGGAAAGTCTGTGGCTCCTGTGACAGTCTCACAGTCGAAGCCTGTTTGCTCTGTGAGGGAAGGGTTTACTGCTACCCTGCGTTTAGCCCGCAAAGTCACGTTGTCCCCCAACTCGGTGGCGCACGTTGATGTTGTAACTGATTTTACGGGGAACGGGTTGGTGCACCCTCACCCCCGTTTTGCTCGCAAGCACCAAGTGCATGTTGCCCTTGGCACGATGGACTCCAAAGCCGGAGTCCCGTGGAGGATCCAGGTGATGAACCTGAGCCCGACGCCCAAGTACTTCAAGTCGGGAGCCAAGTTCGGCTATACCGACCAACACGAGGGACCGGTAGTAGCGGTCACCCTCAACGCGGGCGCAAGTAGCGACCCGAAGTCCGGAAAGGAGAAGCATCAAACCAAGTCGGCCGCCTCTCCTCGACCCCATGTGAACATGGAGGGTGTCCCCCCCAGGTTGAGGGTTCAAGTTGAACGCTTCTTGGACCAATATCACAAGCTGTGGGATGGTCAATTGGGACTCATGAGAGCCACCCAACACCGGATCGAGTTGAAGCCCGGTGCACCCCCTATACGCCAACAACCGTATAGGGGAGGACCTCGTTCAAGGGCCCTCGTTAAGGAGCAAGTTGCTCGCATGGAGGCCCTCGATGTGATCGAGGCCAGCAACGCCGAGTGGGCGAGTCCGGTGGTTATCGTCCCCAAAGTTGATGGGACCCCCCGGTTTTGTATCGACTACCGTAAGCTCAACGAGAGCACGGTGAAGGAAAGTTATCCCCTACCTAGGATGGATGACTGTCTGGACTCTCTGGGGGAGGCAAACGTGTTCTCTACCCTGGACTGTAACGCGGGGTACTGGCAAATTCCCATTGCCCCGGAGGACAGGCATAAAACTACCTTTACCTGTCACTGTGGTACCTACCAGTGCAAGCGCCTACCGTTTGGTCTGTGTAACGCGCCGGCAACTTTCCAGCGCGCTATGGACAAGATTCTGGCCGGAGTACAGCGGCAGATCTGTCTTGTGTACCTAGACGATATCATTGTGTTCTCCCGAAGTCCGGAGGAACACATTGGCCATCTTGGCCAGGTGTTCAAGCTACTTGCTGACGCCGGTGTGTCACTGAAGGCGAGTAAGTGCCACCTCTTTACTCAAGAGGTGGAGTACTTGGGACATGTTGTCCATCCGGGGCGTCTCAGTGTTAACGAGAAGAACTTGAGGGCCATTCGTAAGGCTCAGTACCCCCGGACCCAGACCCAGATGAGGAGCTTCCTCGGGATGTGTAACGTGTACCGACGTTTCACCAAGGGCTTCGCCAAGGTGGCGAAGCCGTTGAATGAGCTAGTGAGCTCAACGCTACCGAAGAACCTGCCTCCCCCAAGTCGGGTGGAGCAGGAATCCTTTGAGACTCTTCGGGACCTTCTGCTGAAGCCCCCCATCTTGGCTATTCCCAGGTTGGGAGGCCACTACATCCTGGATGTGGACGCTAGCTACGACCAACTTGGTTGTGTGTTGCTTCAGCAGCAGCCGGACAAGGAGTACTTGCCGGTGGGATACTTTAGTAAGGGGCTGAACTCGGCCGAGAAGAACTACGGAGTCACCGAGTTGGAAGGACTCGCAGTGGTGTGGGCGGTGACGTCACTTCGTCACTACCTGGAGGGTGAGAAGTTCCTCATCCGCTGTGACCACCGCGCGTTGCAGTTCATCTTTAAGACGGACTGTACGAACACTCGTCTCAACCGGTGGAGGGTGCGACTGGCACCCTTCAACTTTGACATTGAGTACCGACCTGGCAGGCAACATGCCCTTGCCGACGGCCTCTCTCGGGTACCTACCGAGGGGCTGGACACTAACCCAGTCGATGAGGACATCCCCATCGTGGGGGTAGTCACGCGCTCGGGTCAGGCGTTGAACCCCGAGGCGCCAGGGAACAAGAAGTACTTGCCCCTGTCCCTGGACGAGGTGGTGAAGGCCCAGGCCGGGGATCCCTTCTGCAAGTCGCAGAGGGATATACTGGATACGGTGGTTGAGACGCGCTTCTTTCTGGGAGACGATGGCCTCCTCATGAGGAGGGGGGTATTCCAGGGGGACCTGTAGCATAATACATAATCACCGATCGGCTTACCTAAAAGGTAGGTACTCGTAATGAGATGGGGCCAAAACCCCAAATCTGGCTCGAGATGTCAGGGATTTCACCCGGTTGCCTAGTGGTTTGAGCGCGCCATTCCGCTTACTTCTCAAGGGCCCGGGTTCGATTCCAACTCTCCGATATCTACTTTTTCGTTATTCCACAATGGTGGAGCAGCAGGGGATCTCGCACGTGCGAACAGGGCCGAAATACACGTGGCATCATGCAACGTGCGAACAGGGCCGAAATACACGTGGCGGGAACCGGCTGTAAGGAATGACGAGGAAATAGGTGTCGTTGCTGGAACTGGGGAGTTCCAGATCGAGAGGGCCGGGGACTTAGGCCGAATCGGGGACGATTCGGACTTAAGGAGGGGGTTATGTAGCATAATACATAATCACCGATCGGCTTACCTAAAAGGTAGGTACTCGTAATGAGATGGGGCCAAAACCCCAAATCTGGCTCGAGATGTCAGGGATTTCACCCGGTTGCCTAGTGGTTTGAGCGCGCCATTCCGCTTACTTCTCAAGGGCCCGGGTTCGATTCCAACTCTCCGATATCTACTTTTTCGTTATTCCACAATCAAATATGTGGTATAAAACTCGATCCTCTCAGACACGTGTCAATATCCCTCGGGGGAAAGGGACAGGTAACGCAGAAAGGGGAACTACGAGAATGGTATGCCTGTTGCCTCACGTGCCTGCTCGCAGGGCAAACAGATACGCACGGTAGTGCACACGGGGAAGAGGAAAGCAAACGCGCAGTTGTCTTTTTCCCTGAGGGCGCGGGCCGAGGGCGCCTCGCTGTCCCTCTTAACGTGCATCTGGGGGAACCCCGGCACGTTGGCCCGGTAGCCCCCCCCATAACCCCGAGTGGCCCCGACCCGAGTCTAACCTCGTCAGGTCGGGGGCCACTATCACTACTAATTCTATTCCCACTCACTAATCTCACACTCAAATTCTCTCAAATCAAGTCCCTCACAAATATGCAAAAACACATCAGAAATCCCTCTCTCGCGTGTGGATAGCGTAGTCCACCGCATCCCAGTGCCGGGCACGGGCCACGGCCGCCAACCATCGCCACACGGCGGGCGTGTTCTGGCACCTGGTGCCCTCTGGTTGCAGTCCCGGGTCGGCGCCAAGTCGGGGCCAGGGATGCTACATAGCTCCCTCCCTAGTCCGGCACGTCCTCGGGCCGAACCAGGTGCCACCGTGCACAGCCTCGAGCACGTCCACACCGGTGCCGAGGTCGAGCGTCTTCACCCCGGTCACGATCACCTGCCCCGATTCTGCCCCCCCCCTCCGCTCCTTCACCTTGGCCCTCTCGTTCCCCGGAGTCTGGACGGTATGTCCAGTTCCGAGATCCAAGCTGGGCCCGTGGTTCCGGCGGCGAGTGTTGCGGAGGAGAACTCGGGTCGTCGTGCCCCTCTCCTGCCTCCGGTTCCTCGGATGTCGGTGCCGGCGCCGGTCGCCACGGCGGGGACGGATCGAGTTCCCCCGGCTTCCGCGATGCACCCGGTCGAGGCCCCCCCGGAGGGTCTCCCGGAGATGCTCCTTGGGCAGGACCCTCTGGCGGCCCGGCGTTACTCCACGGTGGTCGGCAACGCCGGCGCGGCCCAGTGCCAGCAGGATTGCATGGACCTCTGGCGCAAGGAACTCCAGCGCGGGGTCTTGACCGAGATGGACAAGGCACGTCTTCATACGGCGGACCAGATGCGCCTGGCACAAGACCGCTCCCAGAGCTTCTCGGGTTCCTCTTGGGCTGCTCGTCTGGAGGATCTCCCCTTCGCGCTGGTACTGGATCTACCCCTGACCGAGCGTCGCGTGTCCGCGTCCGTTCTCCGGTGGCCGGAGGAGGAAGGGTACGTCCACCGGGCGCTCAAGGTCTGGGACGAGGCGCTCAAGGGGTCGGGAAGCTTGAACTGCGACCCCCGTCCGAGCATGGTCGCTCTGGAGCCGCCTTTCTTGACCCGGAAATACTCCAAGTTGTCGCCGGCACGGGAGCAGGGTGAGCGACGCGGGCGTCAGCGTGACTTCCTCGTGAGCTGCAACCACCAGGAGTTCTGGAAGCTGGACAAGGCTAACCGGGCGGCGTACTACCCCAAGGTCATCCCGCAGCAGCAGGAAGTCGAGATCCCGGTCGGGTTTGCTCCTTCCAGCATCCCTTGCACCTGGTACTTCTTGGACGCCTTGACTCAGGCGTCGATCAAGGGCTTCTTCCACTCAATCCCGTACATGATGTACACGTCCGAGATGACAGTCTTGGCGGCCAACCACTGGCTTCATGAGGTCTTGGTGTCCAACCGGCTTTGGTTTCTCCCTGACCTCCTGATGGTCTGGATTGTCGACAAGTTGACCGTCGACTTCCTGTGCAGCCAGGACGAGGAGTACAAGGAGCTCTTCCAGGCGATGATCGACTTCCGGCGTCTGGTGCCGGTGCATGACCGGAACTTCTTGAACGCGATTGCCGACCAGAACCGCCCGCGTCGGGATGGCTTCGGTTGGGCGCAGGTGGTCTACCAGTCTTCTCCGGCCAAGGTGCAGCTGGCGACGCCGCTTCCGGCGTGGCCGCAGCTAGGTAGCTTTCCTGCTCCGGCCGCCCTTGATCTTCTGCCAGTTGGACCGCCGGTGCAGGAGTCGGGATGGGCCGCGGCGGTCGGTCGGGCGTCTGCGGCGGCTCCACTTCCTCCGGTTGCCCCTGTCGCCCCGGTCGCCTCGCCTGAACCGTCACCGGCACGTCCGCGCCCTGTTCCGGCTGTGCCAGTACTTCAAGCTCCTCCGGCACCGCGCTTGTCTGCGGCGAGTCTGGGAGTGGCCGTGCGGTCGCCGATTACTCCGGCCGCTCTACCCCGGACGCCTTCTTCCAACGCCGGCGGCGCTGTGCCTCCGCTGGAGTTGGGTACTCCGGTCTCGGGGGCCGTTGTGGACCGTCCGGTAGTGTCATCCTCGGGCCGGTTCGAGATTCCGGCGCCGACTCTGCGCCTCACCCGCTTCCGGGTGCCTGACTGGTACCTGAACCAAGGTGGTCCAACATGCGACCAGTACGACGTCGGCATGATTGAAGACCAGCTGGGTCGTCTTCCGGTGCAGGTTGAAGGCGTCGGGTCCTCTCTGGTGCTGGGTACTTACGCCAGCGTCTTGAACGACGTGGTCGACCGGGTGTTTGCTTGCGCGGACAGCGGCCAGATGTCGAACAACCCGGTGGTTGGCGAACTTCTGGCGACTTTGACGCGGCATGGCCTGGCCCAGCAGTGGTCAGAGACCTTCACGGGCTTCCAGCGGCGCCGACGGACATATCTGGATGAGCGGGAGCCACCGGCAACTACTGGTACTACTCCGATGGCGTCATACCGGGATGCGCCGCGTCCACCGCACTACGTCATCCCGTCTTCCTCCGGTTCCCGTCGTACCGCGGAGGTAGCGCCGGAGGACACTCCCGCGGCTCAGCGTCCGCGCCGAGAGTAGTAGTTGGAGGCAAGGAGGGTGAGGGTCTTGGGAGAAGCGAGGAGGGAAGAGGCGGAGAGAAGGGTTGCTCGAGCGGGTGCTTGGTTTCCTTGATTGTTCCATGCTTGCATTGCGTGTTCTCCTTGATATACCCGTTCCCTTCTTCTCAATCCTCTTGTTCCGCATCCGTTGCGGGTGAGCTCGTCTCGTCCCCAGGGTCTTGGTTGGCCCCGTCCTCTTGGTCCTCCTCCGTGTCCGACTCCAGAATCTTGCCGGCTCTGGCCACGGGAGTGCCCTCAATCCCGTTCCGTCGCGTGTAGGCACAGACGTCCGCGATGGGTAGCCGGTTTGAGGGTTCCCATGTATCATCTGCTGGGTTAAAGCCGAACCAGCGTACTCGCAGGTACAGGCGTCCATCTCTCCAGGCATGGTCGACAAACTTGACGTAGACAAATTCCCGACCTTCTTCTTGGGATAGCCAGGGTATCGCAGTCCGCTTACGCCGGGTCAAGTCCCGTTGGCTTGGCGGTGGAGCTCGGGTGACATGGTCGCTGCTCACCCGGTACGGAGAGCCATCCACGTCTAGAAGGAAGGTCCAGCCATCCGTATTGAGAATCTCATAAGGTCCATCCGTCTTAGAGTCCAGCTTCCCCCGGGTCTTGCTATGGTTGTCCACAAAAACCCAGTCGCCACCACCCAGTTCCTTGTTCTTTTCCCGGACACCCTTGTCATAGTCCCGCTTGTATCGCTCCTGGGTCTTTGAGATTGACTCCTTGACTCTTGGGAGCAGGAGCTTTAGTTGTTCCAGGAACTCATCCTTTGCCTTGGGACCTGACTTCAGTGCAGGCTGGAGACCATCCGGTATTCTTTCCAGGGAGAAGTTGGTCAGCCGCCTTGGGGTGACAAAGTCGAGTGGAGCGACTCCCGTTGTCCGGTGAACTCGGGAGTTGTAGGCTAGAGTGAGGACAGCCAGGAGCTCGTCCCAGTCTTCTTGGTGCTCCTCCACGTAGTGCCGTAGCATGTCCACTAGGGTCCGGTTGAATCGTTCCACCTGACCGTTCGTTTGAGGGTGGTACGTCGTGGTGTACAAGTTCTTGATGCCCATCAGGTCACAGACTCCTTGGAAGAACAGGGATGCAAACTGGGGACCGTTGTCGGTTAAGACGGAGTCTGGAGGGCCGTAGGCAGCTATCCAGTACTCGCAGAAGGCCGACGTGACATCCAGAGCCGTGATGGTTCTCAACGGGATTGCTCGAGTGAACTTGGAGAACCGGTCACAAATGATGAGCAGGTATATGTTGCCACTGGAGGTCTCAGGTAGGGGCCCCAGGATGTCCATGCTTAAGCTTGCAAAGGGCTCCGCCGCAGGGAATAGGCGTAGCTTAGAAGTCTTCTTCCTCTGGGACAACCGGTTCCTTGCACAAGAAATACAAGCCTCCAGGCACTTATGGACGTCACTGGCCATGGTTTCCCAGTAATAATGTCGTCTCATGGAAGCATACATCCGATTGATACCAGGATGCCCGGCCTGGGGAGACAAGTGCTCCAGGCGTAGGATGTCAGTCCGTAGGCTCCGGGGTACGTAGACTTGAGTTGCCCCATCGAAGGGTGACACCCGTACCAGGAGTCCGTCTGTAGACTCGGAGAAGCGACTGTTCCGGTTCAGGTCCATTTGGTGGCGAAGCTCCAAGCATTGAGGGTCCGTCAATTGTGCCTCCAGCATCCGGTGAATGGTTACCGGTTGATGAGCGTCAGGTGTCTCGTACAGGGGAGCGTGCCAGCCACGTCCGACATTCGGGAGGATGAAGCAAGGTATTTCCTCCGGGATAGGACCGGTATCGGCTGCAGGAGTCTCCAGCCTGGACATGGTGTCGGCGCAGTGGTGCTCCCTCCCTGCTCTGGTGCACACCTTGTACTTGAACTCCGAAAGGCGTAGGCGCCACCGGGCGACCCTTCCTTGACTGCTGTCCATGCATAGCAGCCACCTTAGACTGGCGTGGTCCGTCCGGATGAGGAACTCTTGTCCTTCAAGATATGGACGTAACAGGAAGCAAGCCCAGACGACCGCCAAGCACTCGCGCTCGGTCGTGGAATAGTTCTTCTCGGCTGGAGTCAAGACGCGACTGTAGTAGCCTATCGGGAGGAAGTGCCCATCAGGTTGTTGCTGGAGTAGTGAGCACCCCACCTGGACGCCACAGGCGTCAGTCTCCAGAACAACCTGACCCTCCCGCTTGGGTAACGCCAGTACTGGAGTGGTGGTCAGGCGCTTCTTGAGCTCTTCGAAGGCTGCTGTCTGCTTCTCGTCGAACACCGGGAGTTGTGCTGGAAGCTTCTTGCTAGTAAGCTTGGTCAAGGGCCGGGCAATCAGAGCGTAGTCCCGTACGAACCGGCGGTAGACGTTGCACATACCCAGGAAGCTCTTGAGTTCCGTCTGGGTTTTAGGTTGCCGTGCATGCCGGAGGGCCTTGATGTTCTTCTCGTTGACTCGGAGCTCCCCCGGACTCAGCACGTGCCCCAGGTACTCCACCTCAGTCTCAAACAGGTGGCACTTCTCGGCCTTGAGGGTAACTCCAGCCTTGGACAGGAGGGCCAGGACCTCTCGAAGGTGCTCCAGGTGTTCCGCTGGGGTCTTGGAGAAAACAATGATGTCGTCCAGGTAGACCAAACATGTTCTCCACCTTAGCCCCGACAGGATGATGTCGATGGCTCTCTGGAAGGTTGCCGGAGCATTAGTGAGACCAAAAGGGAGACGCTTGCACCGGAACAGTCCCATGTGGCACGTGAAGGTAGTCTTGTCCTTGTCCTCGTCAGCCAGAGGGATCTGCCAGTAACCGGCATTACAATCCAGCGTCGAGAAGAGGGTGGCATCACCAAGAAAGTCGAGGCAATCATCCATCCGGGGTATCGGGTATACATCCTTGACTGTCATCTCGTTCAGGCGTCTGTAGTCAACGCAGAAACGGAAGTGACCGCCAGGTTTCGGGACGACTACCACCGGGAAAGCCCACTCGCCATCAGACGGCTCGATAACATCCATCTTGAGCATCTTGTTAACCTGCTTCTCAATCTCATCCCGGCGATGAGGTCCAGCCCGGTATGGGTGCATGTGCACTGGTTTGGCATCTGGCTTGAGTTGAATCCGGTGTAGGGTGGCGTCCATCTTGCCCAGCTCTCCAGACCACAGATGCCGATGTTCCTGGAGAAGCTTCTCCAGTGCCTCCTTCAAGTCGGGAGGGACGTTTTCTTGGTTGACCTTCGGCATCCCGGGCGGTGCTTGTTCCGGCTTCGGAGTAGTACGGCCAGCCTGCTCTTGTTCCGGAGATACGTCTAAGGCCGTCAAGTTGGATGCCAGCTCTTGTTGCAGGTTGAAGAGGTCTTCCTTGCTCATAGCGCGGGCGGACCCCCGGTAAGGCTCTGCTGTACCAACTCGAGTGCCCTTGGCGAGGGTTATTGGCTTCCGGCTCACGTTGACGATCAGCACCGAGAACGGGGTGTGCCTCTCCACCTTCTTGTGGTGTCCGTGGGCTAGGTATAATCGGTGTTTCGCCAGAAATTCCTTGCGTCCGTAGATCAGGCATTGACCTGCAGTCCGGGTCGTGACTTGAACCTTGGTCTCCGAGCGAGGAGGTAGGAGCACCGGTTTGATGAGGGTCAAGGTGGAGGGTGGGATGCGTTCCTTCTGGTTCTTGGCCACACGAACCTTGGTGTCCAGGTGCTCCAGCACTGGTGACACAACCCCATGGTTGAACTGCACCTTTCCTTCTCCGGGTAGGATGCTCTTGACATGCTGCTTCTGGAAGTCCCAGCCTAGGATGAGGGGGACTGATAAGGTCTTGACTACTAGAAAGGGAAAAAGCATTGGTTCATTGTTGACATAGATGGCGACGGGAAGACGGCCAAGCGGTCGTAGGGTTTGACCTGATGCGTCTACAATCCGGGTCTTGGTAGGCGCTCTCCAGGCATGTCGACGCCAGCCCGGAGGTAACAGGTTCTCAGTGATGACGCTTGGTCCGGCTCCCGTGTCGACCACCGGCGTAACAGCTTGGGGGAGGCTATCCCCCACATGCATACGAGCATTAATCTTGAGGTTTTCCTTACGCAGGACGAGCAAGGTCCCCTTGAACAAACAGGGTGTCCAGGCGGCTACCGGTTGAGCAGGTAACTGCCGTCCTTTCTCCCGGCACGCAAGGGGAGAACAGGTAGAAGTACCCTGCCGTTGGAGATTCGGGAAGACACTTGGGGAGAGCGCCTGCCCTACTCGTTTCCCGGCTCCGAGGAGTCCTTAGAGGTTTCGGTCTCCAGGTCAAAGTCCGTAGGAGCTTCCCTTGCCAGAGCCTCCGTGATGCTCTGTAAGGTTGCCACTCGGATGGCATGTACCTGTGCCTTGTCCATCTTGGAGGGTGCCCGCCGGTCAGCCCAGTTGACCGCCTTTGCAAACACCAGTCCTTGACGCTTGAGTTTCTCCTGGAGATCCTCGGGAATGGTCGGGCACTGGTAGGACATATGATCCTCCTTCTGGCACAGCCAGCAAGACCGGAACCGCTGGTTCCTGATCTGCTTGGGGGCGACCAGGGAAGGTTGCTCCTTAGAAACGAAGCCGCCCCACTTGTCCCTTGACTCCATGGGTGAGGCCTCGCCAACTGCGAGTACCGGTACAGGGTTATCACCTCCCTTATACTTGTCGGGTCCGGGACGAACTCGCGACAACGGCTTGGGGGTTGATACCATAGGAGCCTGGAGGGCCTTGGCTTGCCGGTGCTTGCCCTGGGTGTAGGCCATCAACTGCTGGAAGGTATGTTCTTGATGTTCCTGGTTGTAGTTCTCCGCATCCACTTGAAGATATTCAGGAAGCCCCTCCGAGAAGATCATCTTGAGCCTGTCCTCAGGGTAAACGTTGCCACAAGCATCGCTCATCTCCCGGACACGACGGGCGAACGCCTCTGGAGTCTCTTGTCTCTCCATGGTTGCCCGGTTCAGCCTACCGACTGCCTTACGCAGGGAGTCCGCGTCTGCGTAGTTGGACAGGAGCCAGTTGACCGCCTCCGGATAACTCGCGACGGTACGTCCAACAATGTGCCCGCAGAGTCTGGTAGAACCTGTGCAAACCGCTGTTCCGCTTCTCCGGTCATGAAGTTAACCAGGAGATAGAGAGCCTTGCCCTCGGACACATCGTTGTCATTGCATGCCTTGACAAACCGGCGCAGGAAGGCAAAGATAAGCGCCGGTCTCTTCCCGAAAACTTAGGATGCCCCCCAAAGCTCGGCTGCATTCGCCGGTTCAGGGATGCCATCTTCTTGGCCATCTTCCGGGTGTAACCTTGGTCTTGGTTCTCCAGCCGGTAGTTACCCCAATACGTGACCTTGTTCAGGGTGGCATCTCCCACTTGGTGGGCAGGAAAGTCGAACTCGACTAGCCTGCGCCGGGTAGGACCGGGAGATGCATCCCAGTCATATCCCTCCTCAGAGCTGGAGGAACTGGTCTCGCTGGTGCTAGAGCGGCGGCGACGACGCCGACGCCTACGGCTGCTCCGGTCACCGGTCTTGGAGCTCCCGCCCATAGGACGCAAGGGGAGGAAAAGCTTGGCCGGTCCCAGGAGTTGAAGTCTCAGGAAGACCCGTAGAACCAGTCATAGCGGTGCCTCTGGCACTGCTAG